>CM052798.1:82166294-82232787 GCA_028533885.1 Nasua narica | reverse complement strand
AGAGAGAGAGAGAGAGATCACAGGTAGGCAGAGAGGCAGACAGAGAGAGAGGGGGAAGCAGGCTCCCTGCTGAGCAGAGAGCCCGATGCTGGGCTCTATCCCAGGACCCTGACATCATGACCTCAGCTGAAGGCAGAGGCTTTAACCCACTGAGCCATCCAGGCGCCCCTTCACACTGATATTTTGAACTAAGAATTCTTTTTCTATTTTACTCCTAAGTCAGGTACTAATTAAAGTCAGATTTATTGAGGTATAATTTCCACAGAGTACAGCTTAACCTTTTTAGTGTACAGTGGTGTGCATTTTAACAAAGTCATAGTTGTATAACCAGCACCATAATCAGAACTTAAACAGTTCCATTACCCCCCAAAGCTCCCTTATGCTCTTACATAGTCAGTACCTCCTGCACCGTAGCCCCTGGCAACCCCTGGTCTGTTTTCTGTCCCTATAGTTTTCCCTTTTCCAGAATGTCATGTAGTGTATTGTATAGTAGTTTATTCCTTTTTATCACTGAGTAGTGTTCCATTGTATGAATGCAACACAGGTTGCTTATCCATTCACCCATGTAAGGATGTTTTACCTATTCTTGGGTTTTGGTGATCATGAATAAAATTGCTATAATCTTTCTTGTACAAGTTTTTGTGTGAACATAAATTTTCTCAGTCAAAATTTTGATGGGCAATTTCTCTAATTACTGCAAAAAAAATAAAAAAAAATTCAAGTCTGGGATGACTATTTCAAGCAGCCTCTCTTTGAGTACAGAGTATGCACAGTGGAGGTTAAAAGAAGTTTTTGAGGACAGATATAAAATCTGATGATGTTGGAAGGCTTTTCCAAGGAAGAGGATAATTCTTAAGACCGGAAATCGGAAGTAATATAAAGAAATAAATTGGTCTTACAGTGGTTTAACCAAACAGTCCTCAATTTACAAATCCTAGATTCACATATGTCTTAAATATATAAAACGGTATGAGGGGAAGTAATTCAGGGTTTGAGTTCTTGGGTTTTGTTGGAAGAACTAGTGTTTGTTTAGTAATTCAGAGGATGTGGGGAGAGCCTTACAAGTACCCAGTTGTATCTTCTGTAGATAAAGGAATGCAATGACAGTTCCTTTTTTTTTTAACATTTTATTTATTTATTTGACAGAAAGAAAGAGATCACAAGTAGGCAGAGAGGCAGGCAGAGGGAGAGGCAGAAGCAGGCTCCCTGCTGAGCAGAGAGCCCTATGCGGGGCTCGATCCCAGGACCCTGAGATCATGACCTGAGCCAAAGGCAGAAGCTTTAACCCACTGAGCCCCCCAGGCGCCCCGCAATGACAGTTTCTATTAAGTAGCTAAGAATGAACAGAAAACTATTACAGTTTATGATATCTCATTTGGCACTTGTGAGTATTAAGACCTTTCCCATACAATCTGCAACCTTGTTATGAGGCAGATATTCACGCTCTCATTTCACTTATAAGAGGTTACTCAGAGGGGTGCCTGGGTGGCTCAGTGGGTTAAAGCCTCTGCCTTCACCTCAGGTCATGATGTCAAGGTCCTGGGATCGAGCCCCACATCGGACTCTCTGCTCAGCAGGCAGCCTGCTTCCCCCTCTCTCTCTCTGCCTGCCTCTCTGCCTATTTGTGATCTCTCTCTCTCTTTCTCTGTCAAATAAATAAAATCTTTAAAAAAAAAAAAGTTATTCAGAGAGGCTATGCCACATTTCCAAGTTTACAGAGGGGAAGGATTAGGACCCTGGCATTTTCGACTTCCAATGTTCCTGGTCTTATTCCATGTTATGAAGTAAGCCCTAAGCTTGGAACTGCACCCATCCTGAGAGACAGGGCCCTGAGGTTTTGCTCACGAGTGCTGTTGGCAAATACTATGATTCATCAGGGGCAGATCAAACTAAGCTGTAGAGCATAGTCCCTCTTTTTACCATCACCCACCTGGACGACCCTTGATCTTTTCTATCAAAGAACCTTGAGTTTCTCTTTCTGCTAACCCCGGTTTTATTGAGGTATAACTACATGTAACATTGTATTAGTTTCAGGCGTCCCTTTTGTTCTTTAAATTGCTTTCAGATTTAACTCCTCTGCTTCTTAAAGCAGAATTTCCATCCCAGGTGTGCTAGGACTCAACTTCCTCATTTTTGTCAATAGAAAACAGGCCCAGAGATGGGTAGTAGTATCTGTGGAGCCTCACGAAAAAGTCCAAGGAGCGCCTGGGTGGCTCAGTGGGTTGAGACCTCTGCCTTCAGCTCAGGTAGTGATCCCAGGGTCCTGGGATCGAGCCCTACATCGGGCTCTTTGCTCAGCGGGGAGTCTTCTTCCCCCTCTCTCTGCCTGCCTCTCTGCCTACTTGTGATCTCTCTGCCAGATAAATAAATAAAATATTTTAGAAAAAAAAAAGTCCAAGATCTGTGCCGCCCGACGTCCCAAATTTCCGTGCAGAGAAGACTGACTACCTGCGGGCAGTTTGCAAAGACTCCAAGCTGTTAGGGAAAGGGGGCTTGAAGTGGAGTAATGGATCTTCGAACTGTCTTCTCCCCCCACTCCCCAACACTTAGTCAGCGGAGGCCCAAACCCAGAGCCTCTGGGGGGCTTGGTCTTCGTACCTGCACCTCTGACAGCTCCACTGGGAACGAGCAGAATTCCTTCCCCTGGTCCCACCGCTCCTCCAGAGACCCACCCTTTCACTTCCTGCCGGTTACAGGCAGCGCCGGGCCCGCCCCTCCACGCCTCTCTGGGAGGCCCGTGCCCGGCGAGCTCCTCCCCGAGTAGCAGCGGGAGCGGCCACTCCCTGCGCGCCGACCCGGGCTGGGCCGGGGTCTCTCTGCTCCTGCTTTCTGCCCGCCGCGTGTCCCTCGAAGCCGGGCGGCGGCCGTCGCGTGGTTCCTCCTTGCGCCCGGCATTCCTCGTCCCCGCAACTCCCCTGGGCTGGGCCGCCCCTCGTCCCCGGGACCATGCTACGCTGGCTGCGGGGCTTCGTGCTGCCCGCGGCGGCCTGCCAGGACGCGGAGCTGCAGACGCGCTACGAGACCCTCTTCCAGAGGCTGGACAACAACAAGGACGGCGTGGTGGACATCCGCGAGCTGCAGGAGGGGCTCAAGAGCCTGGGCATCCCTCTGGGCCAGGACGCCGAGGAGGTGGGTCGCTGCGGGGCCGGAAGGGCTGTGGAGATTCTGGGACCCGGCGGCAGGAAGGCGGAACTGCGGCTTCCAGCCGGCGAATGGGTTCCGAAGCTAGGGCGTAGGACGTGGGGCCAGTTACTCCCGATGCCTATGCGCGTCACCACCTGAAAGCCTACTGGTGTTTTTCCGAATGAAATTAGTGCAGTGAACCCTGTGGTCCACTGTAACAATTTAAAACGTGGTTCCATAGTATTTTTGGTCGGAGTGCATCCCAAGTCCTTCATCTGCCTTTCTGCAAAATTTCATCAAGAATAAATTTTTTTTTAAGCTTTTCAGACATAAGTGGGCCCCACATTCTGTAAAAGGCTCACATTTTGCATTTTGTAGAAGCTGCTTTGTTACAGTAGCTGGTTTTGTCTAGTCTAAGAACTTTTGAAAACCAATTGTATGTTTCCTCCAAACTTCCTGTTGAGGAGAGGCAACATTCCATTGTTTAAGACCTTCTTAATGTCCTAAGTACATAAATTGATCTAAAGGGTTGGCTGGTCGCAGAGCAGTTTCAACTTCTCTGAGTCATTTTAATTGTGTCACTAAAGTTCAGCCGCTTTAGCAGGGTGGAGATACTTGGAAACTCTCCAACCTCTCTGAAACGTAAGAGGACAGTATGGCATTCCCTATCCCAAGAGGGAAGGTGATTAAACTCTTAACAGCCAACAACTGTTTCACAGTTATATTTTAAGTTACCCGTTCAATGTCTTTAGTAGTTCCAGGTTTCTTTCGTTTATTTACTATTTCTTATTGAGTCAGATTTAGTAATAATTTTTAGAAAACTGTCTCTCTTGTCCAAGGTTCGTAATATTCACTTATGATTTTTAAAAAGTTCTGACTGTATGTGTAGTTATATGCTCTATTTCATTTCTGATATCAAGTTCCACCCCCTACTCTTGAGTTTTGCTGAAGATTTGTCTATTTTATTTATTCTTTGAAAGAACCAACTTTTGGTACTTTTTACTGATGTTCTCTTTTTAAATTTTTTCTCATTAATTTCTGTGTATTTCCTTCTACTTTCTTTGGGTGTACTCATTTGCTCTTTTTCTAATTTTTTTAGTTGAATGTTTGATTCCTTAATTTTGAGCTACAATACCCCTTGGGTCACTTTTTTGTCCTTTAAATTCAATTAGCCAGCATATAGTACTACCTCCTCCCTTTAATCACATCTTTAGCTGCATCCCACAAGTTTGTATTTTTTTTTAGTTCCAAGTATTTTCTAATTTCCAATGTGATTGGAACGTGAATTATTTAAACGTGTGCTTTAAATTGCCAAAGACATGCTTTTTCAGTTGGTTCTTTGAAAATATGAATAAAATAGACATGCCTCTGGCAAGGTTGATTAAGAAAATATGAACTCAAAATCAGGAATAAAAACTGTGTTTAACTTTCCAAAATTTATATATGAACAAATTATAAAGTAAGTTGTATAAAATCATGTGTATGCAAACGTACAGTAGGGTGGCATATATTTATCACTGTCATATATATATATTTTATACATAAGCATAAAATGTACTTTATACATACATATACACATATATAATATCACTCCTTGTGCGTATGGTACATATTAACTAATCCCAGCACTCTTTTTTGACTGGTATCTTCTTCAATAAAAGGTTAGTAATGGTTATTTATGGATGGTAGGAGGTGTTTTTTTACTTCACAATTTTTGTATTTTGATTTTTAAAAGTAATTATATATTAATATGATTAGGGGGAAAAAAGAGGTTTTTGTTTTCATTTTCATTTTGTTTTTATAAATATCACCTCCTCTGAGATGAGTCTTTCTGGACCACCCTCAATGGAAGAGTTGGTCACACCCTGCTATGTGTAGGTCCTTGGTCTCACATGTCCCTACTATTATAATTTTCAAAAGATGTTATGTTTAGTTCTTGACTGTGCCCTCCACTAAGACCAAGCATCTCAAAGATGAGGGTTATGTCTTAGTCATCTAAGCACAGTAATGCAAAAATATTTAGGGCTGTGATTTGAAATAGCCTAAATAATTCAGTGCCTCCTTTGAGATAATACAGAGAAAAAGAGATAAAATTTAATCATAAAGTTGTTAGTGCTTGTATTCCCAGTATGTATAGGACAAGATGACCAAAAATCCTCCTACCACAAGATACCAAGAAATGCTAGATAAAATAAGATAAGCATTTTTTAATGAAGACTTTTTTTTTTAAGAGCAATTTTAACTGAGAGGAAGGTACAGAGATTTCCTATACACCATCTGCCCTTTGCATACCACATGCACAGCCTCCCCCATTTTCACCATCACTTAGCTGAGTGGTATTTTTTTTTTTTAGCCAAGGGTGAGCCTACATTGACACATCATTATCACCAAAAGCTCAGAATTTACCTGAGGGTTCACTCGTGATATTGTATATTCTCTGGGTTTGGACGAATGTGTAATGACATGTATCCATCATTATAATATCATACAGAGGATTTTCACTGCCCTAAAAATCCTGTGCTCTGCCTATTCATCCCTGCCCCCACTGCTGATCTTTTTATTAGGTCCATAGTTTTGCCAGATAAATCTCTTTTTACATGTATAAGAAGAAAAAGCTAATCAAACTGTCTGGGTTTAAATCTTGGTTCTGCTCCTAACTAGTTAACTTTGGACAATTTTCTTTTTCTCTCTTTTTTTTTTAATGGAAGCATAATTGACACACAGTCTAATATTGGTTTCAGGTGTACAACATAGAGATTCGACAACCCCATAGTTTCTGCTGAGCTCACCACAAGTGTAGCTCCTATTGGTCACCCCACAACGCTATTACAGTGCCATTGACTATAGTCCCTATGCTGGGCCTTTCATCCCCCTGACTTACTCATGCCATAACCGGAAGCCTATACCTCCCACTCCCCTTCACTCATTTTGCCCGTATCCCCACCCCTCTCTGGACAATTTTCTTAATCTCTCTAGCCCCACTGTCCTCATTGGTGACAGAGGCAACACTAGTACCTATCTCAGAGGATTATTATGAGAAGTAAATGAATTAAAATATGTAAAGTACTTAGAAAAATGCCTGGTACCTAATAAGCAGTCAGCCCTTAGCCTTTAAATTATTAATTACTGTTACTACAATCACTACGGAAGGAGGGATGTCAAAAACTCTGATTATTAATTTGCCAACTTTTGTTTACAATTCTGTCAATTTTCCCTTTTATATTAAAAAAAATAGATTATATAGTGGACTATACCGCTGGTGTATTCAAATTTAGCATTTTGATATCCTCCTGGTGAAATGACCCTTTTATCAGTATACCTTCTTGCCTACCCTTACAACATATTTTTCAGATTCCTGAATTATTACCAGAGTGTTGCCCTCCAACAGTCATTTCCCAGGTCACCAGTGGGAAATCATCAGCGTGGGGTTCCCACCTTGGCGAAACATTCATCTTGCCCCATATTCCAGTCAGGACTCTTTGCCAGTGAGTGAATGAGCCAGTTTCCAAATTCTATGTTACCACTTCTTGTGTTGGACCACTCTTGGTCAATTCTGGTCTTCTGAGGGGCAGAAACCAAGATGGGATTAGGAATGCAAAAGATTTATTGGGAAGAATCCTTGTGAAGGGTAAGGGAGAGGCAAAAAAGAGTGAGTTGAGGTCTTAAGACCGGACACAAATTTAACCCTGTTAAAAGAGGTCAGGAAGGAATAATTTGGGAAGAACTTCAGACCAAAGTACAATTCTTAGAAAATCTCAGCTAAGCCAATGCGGGGGAGGGGGTTCCCTGGGGAAAATGTTATCAGTTGGTGGAGTCCTGTGCCTTTGTCTGCCGGTGCTGGTACTCTGCTGTGGCCAGTCGTTGGTTGGAGCAGCCCAGGGCAAGCATGGACTTGGTGGGAGTGCTGCAGCGCGAGCGCAGAGGTGTGGCGGGCAGGCTGTCTGTCCCCCAGCTCTGCTCCCAGGGCAGGTTCTCTCAAAGGGCGATCTGACCCAGCCGCCGGAGCCCTCTCCTCCTGCCACACACACCTGCATCTGTCTGTCAGCTTGGGGAGCACTTCCCTCACTGTTCTCTGCCTCTTTTTCTCAGGGCAGTTATTGGGACAAAGTACAGTCCCCATGGCTTCCGTTAGTCACCGGTGGTACCCCTCATTTCCCTTTTTGACTGTCTGCTTTAAATTCCAGTCATACTCCGCCATAACCTCTGCAGGCCTCGTGACTTCAGGTGGTGTGCCGCAAACGTTCATCTGTGAGGGGTGTGAGCTGCTCAGGCCAGTGTGGCTGTGTGTGCCCATTCACCATGATCACTGGGTGACGGAGGAGCAGGCAGCATGCCTAGGGTCCACAGGGGTCACCTGAGACCACACCTATTCCTCTCTGTCTCCACTGCATAAAAGCAGCCTTTCTCCTGCTGATCGAGCTCAGCGTATACCTACTAAGACGGTGACTTCTTTTCTTGCCTGTTGGTCCCTGGACCCAAGCAATTCCAGGTGTCCAGGTGGCAGTTGTAACTTGTAGTTCATTGGGACCCTTGCTGTGTTCCCTAGCAAGAGTGTGTCCTGTTTGGGGACCAGAAACTAACCCTGCAGAGCCCAGAGTTGTGGGAGTGGGAAGGAAAAAGTCTCCCAGTGGGTCACTGGCAGTGCTAGGAAGTGGCACTGCTCCTGCTTCTACCTTGGTTCCTGGACTCCTGTATTCTCCCTGTTGGGGGCACGGAGCCCTACGGAGGTCTCTCATGTCGTGCCATTCTAGCATCCTGTGAGGTCGGCTGCTTCTGGATGGTGCGGTATATGATACAGCCAATGGGTCTCTTGGTCATGGGCCCACTTCCATACCTCTTTTACTAAAAGGAGATTCCCTGGTCAGATGCTGTGTTATGTGGGGATTTCATATCCGTGGATCAGGCATTCCATACGCCCCCAGGTAGTGGTGCTGTCCAAGCCTCTGTGGGCAGGAAAGGGGAACCCCTCCCTGGAAGAGGTATCTGTTCCTGCGGGGGAGAGCTGGTGCCCCTCCCACAGGAGGCCTCTGTCTAACCGACTTTACACCTAGTGACTGGTTGGACTTCTTGAAGAGTAGTGTCATATCGGGGGCAGACAGGGGCCAGGTCATGAAAGACATTTTGGGCCCGCTGAGTGGTTTGGATTTCATATGAGTAATGGGAGCCTTGAGAAGTTTTAAGCAAGGGAGGGGACACAGGCCATCTGAAGTTTTAGAAAGATCACTCTGGTGGCTGTGTGGGAAATAGGTGGAGGAAGAGAGGGCACTGAGGCAAGCCTGGGAAACAGTAGCCAACAAATACTTGGAATTAGGATTACATGGTCAGTCTTTATGGGGGAAGATTTCAGAGGTGTAGGTCAAGGGTTTGCATAGGTCAAGGACTGGGGAGATTATTTAGAAATGAGAGTATCATTTGAGTATCTAGAAATGAGAGCTATGAGGTGACTCTTCAAGGGAAGGCTTCAACATAATAATTTGCATCTAAGACAGATACCTAGCTTGAAGTGAAATTCTTCTAAATTTCCATCTGATTTTATTTCCTTTTTGTGTTTCAAGCTTTTGTAATGAGTTTAGCATTTAGAAGAGAGCAAATAGTCATTTAAGTTCCTTTAGACCTTAAATGGAAAGAATATGGGAAATAAAAGTAGATTGTAGAAAAAAAGGCATAAGGGATACAATAGTTAACTATTACTAAGTGTTCCAAGACTACCCAGGGGAGAGAAAAGACTTCAAAGCAAGTTCTGCTTTTTAGAGTATTTTCTATTTTGTATTCCTCCTCCTCCTGCTTAATGTTTGTTTTTTGTCGAAGGCCACATTAGAACATTCTCAAAGATAGTCCCAATGTTTGGATGTCATTTGAGGTACTCTAAGGAACAGGTTTTAGAACATTAAGGCATAGAGGAAATAATCTGAATTTTAGTTTACTCAAATGGAAATTGTGAGGAAAATAAACTGATGAAGAGTGAGCAGTTTTAGCCGAAAGTATGCTTATTCTGTTTCAATTTAGGCTTGGAAGAATTTGAAACAGTGAAGGCCAAAAAAACCCCAAAAAACAAAAACCAAAATATTTCCCAGTTGTAGAATTAAGGCAGTAAAATGAAAAAAGTGGATCGTGCCCAAGAGGATTTTACAGATATTTTTTTTTCTTCTCCAGTCTTGGCATCATTTTAGTGGCACCTCTTTTATTAGTATGGGAGGAGAAAGGGGGACAGGTTTTCGAGGTATTCCTGTATCCAAGTTCAGAGCCGGCTGACTTGACAACTGTGTTCAGTTAGCCTGGTAAAGTACAGGCAGTTTCAAAACTAAGTTGTTTGCAGTATCTTCATGTGCACAAACTCTTAACTTTCTTAGGAGAGATTTATCATCATAAGAGATTTATCACCTAGAACTCTTAAAACAGAGAGGATTGCTGAGAACAAGAAGGGAAGGAACTTGGCCAATGAGTTCCATACTTGGTGTGACTGTGTAGCCTTGGTCAAGTCATTTATAACATTTGGTTTACCTTCCTTATTCTTTTTTTTTTTTTTTAAGATTTTATTTATTTATTAGAGAGAGAGAGAGTGAGAATGAGAGGGAAGAAGGTCAGAGGGAGAAGCAGACTTCCCGCAGAGCCGGGAGTCCGATATGGGACTCGATCCCGGGACTCCGGGATCATGACCTGAGCCGAAGGCAGTCGCTTAACCAACTGAGCCACCCAGGCGCCCTACCTTCCTTATTCTTAAAATGCAAGTATCTTCCATGACTCCTGGACAGAGCTTTTATCAAGATCCCATGTGATTGGGGCGCCTGGGTGGCTCAGTGGGTTAAAGCCTCTGCCTTTGGCTCGGGTCATGATCTCAGGTCCTGGGATCGAGCCCCGCATGGGGCTCTCTGCTCAGCGGGGAGCCTGCTTCTCCCTCTGTCTGCCTACCTCTCTGCCTACTTGTGATCTCTCTGTCAAATAAATAAATAAAATCTTTACAAAAAAAAAAAAAAGATCCCATGTGATTGGATATGAAAGTTGATGTAAAAAAGCCTTTAAAATGTGATGTCACAGGTACTAGATGACAGAGTCCTTGGGGACCCTCTGTCCCCATCGGTATTGAGTGAATGCCAAGTGATTAGGCAGCATCTGACAAGTAGTTGGACTGGACAACCTGATTTATGGGCTCTTCCAACTCTGACATTCTCATTGTTTTGATTCTCTGTCTTTAAATTTTCTGTTTACAGCGACAGACTGAATAGGGTCACATACAAAAACAGTAGCTTAACGAATGTTAATTGCTTTGAATGGATTTTCTTTTCAGGGTTTCACTCCATAGCAATTCCTCTGTTAACTGGAGGGATTTATTTTATTAGCATTTTCGTTGTTAGAAACTTTATTACTAAAGGAAATGTGATAGAGAAGTCATAGGTACATTTTAAGGCATCCTAGCAGGGACATTATGGTGTAAGAAAAACAATTCCAAATATATTTATGTCAAATGTTCTAAAATACACAACATCTGTACCTTTTGTGTTTTCTCCTTATAGTCTAAAATCCAATGTTATCCCTTCTTTGAGGCTCTTTATTTTGGAAAGAATGAAAAAAATGGAAGAGTTCTTTCCTAAGGCCTAAAATACCCTTTTTACCTTGGTAGCAGTCTGTTAGTCTCCTTCCCAAACCCCAGCATTCTGTTTCTCCAACCGGGCCACAACCATGGACATTTGTCTCTTTATTTTCTTTTCTCTGCTTGGCATTGCTCTCACTCCTTTTCTGCCTAGTCAGTTATTACCCATTTGTTTAGGGCTTCAGCTCATCTGTATAATTGTACCCCAGCAGAGTCAGAATTACTATTTTTTAAATAACATTCCAGTCAAGATGTTTAGAAATAAACTCCCACAAGGTAACATACTGTAAGGTGCTGCTTGACTCCTTTTGACCATTCTGAGTTAAAAGATGTTACCTTTTTAAGGATCACATACTGTCCACCGAGAAGTCTATATTGGACAGGATCTATTAAAGCAACATGAGGATTTGTCGGGGGAAGTTTGATGCCTCCCTCTGAAATGCAGACCATCGTATCTACTTCATTCGCTGGCGCAGTGTGTGTAGTGTTATTTTTATGAGCTGTGGACTCAGACCAGGGTTCAAATGTTTTCACCATTTGCTATACCTGTGACCTCGAGTGAGCTATTTAATGCTTGGAAACCTCAAATGTAAACTAGGAATGGTAAGAGCTACACAGTAAGTAGTACAAATATTGAACTCATTCAATTAATGTTTTTAGATAGTTCCAGATGCTGTTCAAATGACCTGGGGATATAGTAGTGAACAAGACAGATAGGGTCCCTCAACCATGTCCTCACAACTTTCCTTATAGGTCTGTTGGTGTTGGTGGGGGTAATTTTAAGCAAATAAAAAACAGGATAATTTTTTAAAAGTGAGAAGAGTTGTTGAATACAACAAAAATAATTGCCCTTTTATTAGATGAGACCATCTATCCCTTGTGTAAAATTCTGTCCGTCTGTTTTCCTTCTTACTCTGGCCCTGACTTCTGTCTTTTCTCTTTGGACTACTGGACTCTTGTCCCCTGCCTGGACGTCTGTCTTCGATGACTCTTTGTGGCTACGTGCCTTCTATGCAGTGCACAGGGCCTCTGTGGATGGTACAGTTCTCGTGTGTGGGAGAATTCATTCTTGATTGGGCCACAGCACATCTTGTGAAACAGGATTAGATGTCTGCCGCTGCCCGGTTGCTCTGGGAAGGAAGCGTTTATTGCAAAGCCTACACTGGAACTTAGAACTAACTGTGGTGCAACCTCCTTCTAAAGGCAAACCTGTGTGTACTTCACGGACATGTGACAGGCCTCTGTATGTTGTCAGTACTTGACAGGATGAGTGAATAGAGCAAGAACGATTAACTTTTCTTTGTTAAGTTTTAAAAAAGAATATATTTTCTTGGAGCAGTTTTAGGTTCACAGCAAAATGAAGAGGAAGTTATAGCGATTTCCCATAGACTCCCTGCTCCCACACATGAATACCCTCCCCTGTTGTCAGCACCCCGCCCGCCCCGCCAGAGTGGTACATTTGTTACAGTTGGTAAACCTACACTGACACATCATTATCACCCAAAGTCCATAGTTTACCATAGGATTCACTTTGGGCGGTGGTCTCTGGGTTTGGACAAATATCTAATGACATGTATTCATCTCTGTAGTATCATACAGAATACTTTCACTGCCCTAAAAAAATCCCCTGTGCTCTGCCTATTGATTGTTCCACCCTCGCCCCCAACCCCCGGCAACCACTGATCTTTTTAATGTGTTCATAATTTTGCCTTTTCCAGAATGTCATATGGCTAGAATCATATAGTATATAGCTTCTTCAGATTAGCTTCCTTCACTTAGTAATATGTATTTAAGCTTCCTCTGTCTTTTCATGGCTTGATTCTTCATTGCTTTATAGCCCTGAATAATAGTCCATTGTCTGGGTGGACCACAGTTTCCTTATCCATCACCTACTGAAGGCCATCTTGGTTGTTTCTGAGTTTTGGCAATTATGAATAAAGCTGCTCTAAGCATCTGTGTGCAGGATTTTGTGTGGACATAAGTTTTCAGCTCTTTTGGGTGGACACTAAGGAGCATGGTTGCTGGATTGCACAGTAAGAGCGTGTTTAGTTTTGTAAGAAACTGCCAGACTGTCTTGCACAGTGGCTATGCCATATTGCCTTTGCACCAGCAATGAATGAGATTTCCTGCTGTTCCACATGAATTTTAATAATCAACTTTTTAAAGAGTACTCCATGTTTAGGAAAATAGATTACAGAAAAACTGGAATTTTTACTGTGAAACTACACTTACACGTTTTCAGTGGAGCAGGTGAGGGACCAGAGGTCCACGTGTAGGGAGGCCAGAGGCTCCAGGGACTCCGAAGAGTAGGATGAAGAAGAAGCCACAGACATTGTGTATGAATACCCACTGACTTTTCTCTGTGGTCCCAGCTGACTTCTCATTTTGAAATTATCCTTCTGAGTGTGCTGCCAGCATCTATGAGGACAGAGCTGGGACCCTGGTGGTTAAGAGTTTCCTTGCTCTGGAACCACTGCAGATGCTGGGTGAAGATAAGGAGTTGCGGGGGAGGGAGTTGGGGGTGGCTAGAATCACAGAAGGAAAGACCCAATTGGACAGATTTTCATTAGGTCCCTAATTCCTAATCTCCACAATATTAAGTGCTTCAACCTGAGAAGAAGGCTTCTAAGAAGGTGTGAGGAAACAACTTTCTAAAACGGTGGACTTCACCACCAGTCAATATGGCCCCATCCGTGTCCTAACGCTCTCCCACCCACTTTTCTCCAAAAAGAAGCTCTACCTTTAGACAGCCCTGTGCAAAGATCCTTCTGGAAGTTTTGGGGGAAGGACATGAGTTGTCCCTTCTAGGCGCCTCCTGGAGTGGGGTGAGAGCCTGGGCGTCTCATCCGCTGGTGTAGGAGGGCAACCCAAGCACGGAGGCATGGGCGTCGGAGTCAGGCCCCCAGCGGTCTCGACGGAGCCTCTGGGCGCACGGATGTACCTCGTGCCTCTGCTCCGAAGCCGAAGCCGTTGCGATGGTCCCACCCCTTCCTGCGCCTTATCTCGCGGAAGGAGCCTGGGGGGACATTGCTATCGTAGGTCCCTGCTAACTGAATGTGTGGTGGGCTGGGGGCACCTTCCTCCCTCTCACTTCCTCCTCTGGGAGGCTTCCGGGGGCCACAGCGTGGACCACCCCTGCCACCGGAGACATCCCAAATGGACCCCCTTTATGAAGAATTCTTTCGGTATCTGGACCGTAATGAAGATGGGACCCTGGATATCCTTGAGCTTCAGGAAGGCCTGCAGGCTATAGGGTTCATTGAGTTCCTGGAGGAAGGGCAGGTGGGCTCAGTGGGGCTGTGGTCAGAGAGATGTGGGGGCTGGGAGCCCTGGAGACGCCTTGGCTTCCAAATTCAAAGCGTTCTCAAGATGTTGGCTACCACCTTGTTTTGGGGGGGGGGGTCACCTTGTTCAGTATACTCACCTGTTATTAGTAAGCTGGATGGGCATTTAGGCCAGTGAAGCTCCCTGCCCACTTTGGGGAACTGGGATCATCACTATAGGTGTATTTGGGAGTGGGGTGGTAGTTGGAAAAGGTCTAATATTATCTTTTGGTTTCTGTTCCTAGAAGGAGGGCATTCAGTCTGTTGGCTTGTACCTGGGGTTCTCCCCAGTTCTGACCTTTCCTCCTAGCATCCCTTCATTAGCGGACTGAGCTCGGGCATCATTTCCTCTGGGAATCCCTCTTTTTCCCAGCTGCCTAGATTACGGATTGTGTCTCAGTATGTAATCCTGATGCATGTTTCTATCACTATATTTTTCTTTTCTGTTTGAAAATTATCGAATATAAGTACTTTGCAGTTATATTTGCTCTTTGGATGTTTACAGCAATAGACTGGGAGATTCAGGAGAGCGAGGACTGTTGAATTCATTTCAGATCATGGGTACTTCATGCTCAGAAATCTCTTGGCTGAGTTCTGTCATGTTAAGATTTAGTAAAGCTCTTACTACCTCTGTGATCTTTGGGAGTCGTTACTTTCATCATCCATTCAGGGATTGAGCAGCTGTATTTCGGGCACATTCTGTATGCCAAGTGCTGCAGCTCAGTTTTCTCATTTGTGGCATGAGAGGCCTGGACTGGGTGTTTTCTGTGGGCTAGGCCAATCCAAAATGTTATCTCCGTAAAGTTGGCTTGGTTTTTGTAATTCTTAGAACAAAAATGGAAGTGTTTTTCTTTTTCTTTCTTATTAATATAAAAATATTTTTTGAAGTGCTTTTCTTTTTAAAGCTAAATATCCCTTATGCTCATTATTTATTTATTTTCTAAAGATTTATTTATTCATTTGAGAGAGAGAGAGAGACAGAGAGAGTGAGCAGAGGGAGAGGGAGACATACGGACTCCCAACTGAGCAGGAAGCCCAATGTGAGGTTCCATCCCAGGGCCCTGAGATCATGACCGGAGCGGAACACAAGAGTCAGATGCTTAGCCGACTGAACCACCCAGGCATCCCCCTTTATGCTTATTTAAATATCCTTTATTCTTGTACTTAGGTTTCCAAGTGTGACTTGTATTTCTTTATTTGATGTAAACTAAACTTTCATAAGAAATTCTGGTTAATTCTTTGAAACACATTTTTTTTCCTTACCAAAACAAGATTTTTTGCAAGTCTGCCTTTTGTTTTTTAAGAGATGCTGTGAGCCTTATAAGGTTTTGTATACCCAGTGGTGACTGAAGGCTCACACATTAAAACCAAGGAAGAATTAACTCTGGAGGGCTCTCATCAACCACACAGAACCTTGTATTTCAGGGAAAAGCTGATGTAGCTTTTCCTCAGTTGACAGTGACATCTTTAGTGGGTTCTTTTTTTTTTTTAATATTTTATTTGTTTGACAGAGAGAGATCACAAGTAGGCAGAGAGGCAGGCAGGGGCAGGGGAGCAGGCTCCCTGCTGAGCAGAGAGCCCGATGCGGGGCTCCATCCCAGGACCCTGAGATCATGACCTGAGCCGAAGGCAGAGGCTTTAATGCACCGAGCCACCTTTAGGGGGTTCTAATGTGAGTTTTCTCCCACATGTCTCCAGCTTCCCTAGTAGAAAATTCATTTATGTAATTTAAGAATTCATCAGTTAAAAAAAATTGAAATGGTACTTATATTATGTAATGATAAGAAAGAAAATATACAAGTTTTTTATTCTGATAACAGGTTTTTTTGAATGAAGTTTTATTTGGTTTTTTACTGTAGGAGTAAGAGACTGAATATACAAGTATGGACAATAGTTTGCTCATATTTAAGATTGAACTTTGACCCACAGCTTAGAGTAACCTGCTCAGGAAACCAACCCCTTTTCTGTAGTAAACAACCCAGGAAACCAACCTGCTATAAATCAGACTTACAGGAGTCCAGATTGCTATCTCTAGAGACAATCCAGGAAGCAAGATAACTTCTGTAACAATCAGCCCCAAATGGTCAGAGATTGATTGATACCTGACACCTTCCCTAATTTTTGTCCCCACTTCCAACTTAGGACCAACTAAAAAGAGGGAAATAGGTACCCTTAACCAATCACACAGGATGCCCCACTTCTCTTTAGCCTGCCTGCAGTTTCCGCAGGCCGAGAGCCGCTAATCTGGGCACAACTGAAGCCTCCCTTTGCCCCACTATAAAGCTTACCCACCCTTCTGCCTGTCTTTCAGTCTCAGCCAAAACTGACCACGGCTGACAGCCTTGCTACGTAGTAAGCTCAGAACAAATTACCTTTGCTTTTCTCATTTGATTGGTCTTCATTTATTTCTATAGAGGAATACAAAAGAAAATTCTAAAAGGAAACCCTAGTCTTTCATATTATTGTAGGTTAGAGTCCTTATTTACCATAAGAAGGGTTAAAATATCAAGCTGTTCAAAGGTAAGGTCAGGGATGTCTTTTAACTCACAATTTCCAAAATGATAGTTTTTCCCTGATATTTCCATTGACCAAAATATAAACTTCTTAGATGAAACTTGAGTACATAAATGGGGCCCCAGAATGCTGTGCCATTTTCTCTTGGATTATGCACATCTTGGTATATGTTGAGTAATCAGAATGGAATTTTCAGATGAACATGATCCCCAATCTAATTTGTAAAAGTAGCTGAACTGCAGTAATTATTTTTCAGTGACAATATAAATGTATTTGCATTTGTTTATTTATTTATTTTGAGAGTGAATGTGTGTGGGTAGGGGGGAGGGACAAGTCACAGGGTGAGAGGCAGAGAGAGCATCTTGAACAGGCTCCCTGCCTTTGCTGAGCCTGATAGGGGGGTTGATTTCCGGGCCCTGTGATCAGGACCTGAGCCGAAAGCAAGAGTCCCACGCCTAACTGACTGAGCCACCCAGGCGCCTCAGGAAAATGCTATTTTAGACATCTAGATTCCATGCTAGGTCAAGTGTATGTTTTTTATCTTTGAGTTTATAAAATGCATGTCTGGCAGGAAAATAGCCAATGAGGCTGCTTGAAGTGTAAGAAAATAGCCAATCAGGCTGCTTGAAGTGTAAGATTGTCCAAATAATTTAGTAGTTTAGCCTATTTTTTAAAAAATCTCTTTTCTTTTTTTATAGAAAATCTTTACTACTGGTGATATCAACAAAGATGGGAAGCTGGATTTTGAAGAATTTATGAAGTACCTTAAAGACCATGAGAAAAAAATGAAATTGGCATTTAAGAGTTTGGACAAAAATAATGATGGTGTGTCCTTATTTTATATTCCATACCAGCTATGAAGAAGCACTTCTCCTATTTCCAAAAGTGTAAAACATATGTATTTGGTCTCTTTTTTTAAAAAATAATTATTAGTAGTTTTGTATTTGTTTTACATAGTAATGTGATTTTTCTGTAGAATTGATGTTTTTAATGAAGAAAACTTATGCGTAGCTTTGTCTACTGGATTAAAAACTGAATAGGGCTGTGTGTATACGTTCACTATAGAATATTGTGCTGATTTGACTTAAAGTTATAGGTTAAAAATAATTATGTTTCCTTGTTCTCTAGTCAAGAGATATTTATTTTTGTTCATATATAGGCATAATGTTGTATGTTCTGACATTTAAAAAACTTTCAGATTATCTTAGATTTAATTATCTTTTCAAAAGAATTTAGGACTCTCTGATCATGAAAATTGAGAGAAAAATAGATAAATATTTCAAATATGTATCTTATTTTCTTTAAATTAAGTAAACTTTACCCCCAGTGTGGGACTTGAATTTACCACGCTGTGATCAAGAGTCACATGCTCTACTAACTGAGCCAGTCAGACGCCCCTAAATATTTATCTTCTTATTGGGATTATGGTTACACTATTTAGATTAATAGTTTAAAGTTAGAGTCCCAGTGTGTAGAGCAAAAAGCAAATGCCACAGTATGAGAAAAGGGAGGAGTCTTGAAACCCTTATCACTAGAGGTAGCCTTTGATAGGAAGTGGGAATTTATTTTAAAAAATTATAATGCATACAAAATATAAGCTTAATTAAAAAACTAAAATGTATCCTCAAACACCTCACTCTATATGGATAGTCAGGGCTATTCCATTCACAGACTTATTATTTAAGAAACAAGTTAAACAGATAGATTGAGGAAAAAATATGGATCATACCTGGGGCAGGCAATTTTTTTTTTTAGCTTTGTGGGCCATGTGGTCTCAGTTGTAGGTACTCATCTCTGCTATCCTAGTGAGAAAACAGCCATACACCATACATACATGAATAAACATGGTTGTGTTCCAATAAACTTTATTTACAAAAACAGGCAACAGGCCTTATTTGGCTGGTGGGTCATAGTTTGTTGGTACTTTGTTTATACTGAATAAAGAACTTTAACTTTAGTTAGATATAAAGCAGACCTCTTCAAACAGCTAAACCCTTTGAGTGGATTTGATGATGGTTCCAGTCTGTGATACTCATCCAGGAAGTTGAGTTTGTAGTGGAAAGTAGTGTTATTTGAACGTTTGTTACCTCCTAGAAGCCTTATACTATGTGCCTCAAAGTCGAGCCTTAGTCCAGTCTTCTAGCAAAATGCACTTCTTATAACCAGCTTTGCTTCTCTGCAAACTTTCATCCTATCTTGAGCCCACTACGGGTCAGCCACATAGGTAGGACTGCCTGTGTGGTGTGAAGGCAGGCAGTAGCCGGGAGGTGGAGCTACCTCAGGGGCAGAGGTCAATCATCACGGGATGTGAGTTGTGCCCATATCAGTTGTCCATTTCAAAAGTCTCCATGAACCAGAGGAAATAATTCAAGGTGAAATTTTGGATATGTTTGTAGTAAATGAAAACAGTTTTTACTTAATTTATCTCGTTTGTAGATTTTCAAACTGTTTCTCATTAGAAGTTCATATTCTTGTGGATCATACTTCTTCAAGCAAAGCATAAACAGTCTTTCCTGCTTATTTGTGGATAGTGTATTTGAGAACTTGCCTACTTGCTAAAATTTAATCCTAAAAGTAACCAAAATCACTGCTTGCAGCATTTTGGCAGTCCTTCATGGACTTGACTTCGTTTGCTTGGCGAGCACATTTCTTGCTGAGAGAGAAGAAGGTGATGCTCTGCTTTCTTGTTTAAGCTCTCCTACTGTATACAGGTGTCCTTCTGCAGTCTTCTTAGTGCCATGGGTCTTGCATTTTTGTGCTTTTTGTTGATGATTTTGCTGTTCACAATGGCTCCCAAGCATAGTGCTGAAGTGCCGTCCAGCATTCCCAAATGTGAGCAGGTACACGTCACTCAGGCATGAGTTGTAGTTTGACTGGCCATGAGTTCAATGTTATAGAAACAACTATAATAAGTTATATAATAATTATATAGTATTTATACACACCTGTACAAGGTTTTATAGTGACAAGGTTTTATATTGATTGGCTGATGAATATGTTGTGATCAGAGGCTCAAGGAACCTAGCCCTGTATTCACCATAAGAACAGTGGTTTGATAATTCAGGGTTCGTAGTGACCTTGTAGAACATAACTACCAAGAATAATGAGACTTGACTGTATTTCTTTAAGAGTGCACTTGTAATGGAAAATATTCAGAATGGCATTTAAGGAATTTCACTGCTAACAAATTAATCCCTCTGTTTTTTACACTGTGCAGATTCTCATGTTTCTCTTTTCCTCTCCACAGGAAAATTCTTTCCAAATCCTGGGATTTCTTCAGAGTTCTTTTCTTAAATGAAGTCTTTGATTTGACCACTAACAATAATTTTTGCCCTCCTCTTTTCCTGGAGAACTTTGCCATTAGTGCTGTTTGGTATCAGACCCTTTCATGCTTTGTTTGGTTTCCTCCTATTACATGCATATTGGTCTTGGGGTCATGAGTCTGCGAACTGCTTGAGGGAAACGCAGTATTTATCACTCTCATTTATTGCTTCTATTTTCTCTTCCTCTCTTCTGATTCCTCTCGTTCCAGTTACAAACATGCTCCAATTTCTCTAATAATAATAATAATAATCTTCCTGCTTCCATCGTGCTACGATCCCTGCTTTCTTTATTACCAGATTTCTGAAAAGAATAGTCTGCACTCTTTGGCTTCTGTTAGTCGCTTTCTACTTCCTTTTAATCCTGTGCAAAATCTTTACATGTGTGAAAATTGCCTAGTCATTGATTAAAATGTGTGATATTAATAGATCCTAGCCTAGTGGAATTTACTTCAGAGTCAGAGTATCTTGATTTGAATCTCAGTCCCGCTGCTGCTTTATGTTGTTCCTTGGTAAGCCCGCATAAGCCTTCTTCCTTAGGTGGAATATCGTTATTTACTGATGGAATTTCATGATTTCTAAATGAGGTAACATCTGTCTACTTCTTTAGTCTATTTGTTAAACTTTGAGTTGGTGTTGTAGTACGTATGTAAACCTTAGAGTCATAATTTTGCCCTAATGAGTCCAAGACTTTCCCTTATGAGAGATTTGAAATTCATTATTTCTAAGATTCTCATCCGTTCTGAGTCTGAGTTTATGCTCTTTTTCATTTTTTTAAAGGCATAATTGAGGCTTCTGAAATTGTCCAGTCTCTCCAGATACTAGGCCTAACTATTTCAGAACAGCAAGCAGAGTTGATTCTTCAAAGGTAAGCTCATTATCGTATTGGCAATTGTGGGGTTTCTTTGACATTAATTTTTCTATCTTTCATACATTCATTTTAAGTATAACTGAAAATTCTCTGCACTGTAACCGTTCCTCATTATGTGTGTTCGGTACCTTTCTTTGTCTTCCCCTTTGTTTCATATGTACACATTTAAGGTGTAGGAGTGGGCAGCATAAGCTCAGACTGGATTCTGTCTTGCAAGGATGGCCCCTGGGGCAGAGGATTGGCAGTGAGGTGCTCAATCCACAGAGAAGGAGCCTAAGGATTTTCGCGCTGCCATTTTTCCCATTTGGTCTCCAAGGTGATAATGGATCTCATTGTTCCAAGATAAGATGTTTAGCAGGCTCATCACATTATTTAACCTCCGTGTGACTAGGTAAGAGGGAAGTTCCAAAGGCTCACAAAGAAACACCGACTTAAACTCTTAGAAAACAGAGATGCCAGTTTGAACATTATTACCCAGGGTAATCAGTTCAACTGTTTAGTGAGTCAGACCTTTACAGCCTTCATGTTTTATTTCTCAGGATAGAGCAATAATCTCTGAAGTCTCCATGCCCTTGAAGACACTTCTATTATAAACACACCCTCGGGACTAATTAATTTTTTTTTGTGATGACAGAAAACAGAAAAAGGGGCTCATATTATATTCCTGTGAATGCTTTCAGTCTTTGACATTATCTCAAAAGTTTCTGTTAAAATGGCTTTATTGTCAAATTTATCCCCTTTTATATCTGTACCAGTAGCATTTTCCTCCTTTCTGTCTATTCAGAATTTCTTTCAAAAGCAGCCGCTCAAGAGACGGGCCCAAGTCTCAGAGCTAGGCATAATGTTGCTGTTGTTAATATTGGATGAGGAAGGCTTTCCTGGGGAAATGAAAAACTAAAAAATGAGAAGGGATAAACCAGATTTTGACATTGGGGTGTGGGGCTTGTAATATTCTGTTACTGAAGTCAAATTCTTCAGGAAAATGAAGGTTTTTCTCTGGTTCTTAAGCCAGAAATCATATTCCTCTTCTCTTTTTGATAGCTTTAGGAATAATGCAAATTATAAGCCCAAATTCCAGAAGAGACCATGGATAATGCCAAGGGATGGATATTTAAAAGTGGCTAAATAAAATTATGGAAGCAGCCCAAACGTCCATCGATACGTGAATGGATAAATAAGACGTGGTATACATATACAGTGGGCTATTACTCAGCCTTAAAAAAAATGAAATCTTGCCATTTGCAACAACATGGATGGAGCTAGGGGTATAATGCTAAGTGAAATAAGTCAGAGAAAGATAAATACCATATGATTTCACTCATGTGGAATTTAGGAAACAAAACAAATGAATAAAGGGGAAAAAAGAGATAAACCAAAAAACAGATTATAAAATTTTTTTTTAATTTTTTTAATTAACATATAATGTATTATTTGTTTTAGGGGTATAGGTCTGTGATTCATCAGTCTTATATATGTCCATCACCCAGCTACCATATCCCCCCACGCCCCTCCCCTCCAGCAACCCTCAAAACCTAACAAAACCTTTGTTTCCTAAAACAAAAACAGACTCTTAACTAGAGAATAGACTGATAGGTGGGTAGGGGGGATGACTGAAATAAGTGGTGGGTGTTAAAGAGTACACTTGTCTTGATGAGCACCAGGTATGTGGAATTGTTGAATCACTGTATTATACACTTAATATAACCTAATTATATACCTAATATAACATAGAGTATGTTCACTATAATCAGAGGGAGAGATGAATCATGAGAGACTGTGGACTCTGAGAAACAAACTGAGAGTTTTGGAGGGGAGGGTGTTGGAGGGTTGGATGAGTCTGGTGGTGGGTATTGAGGAGGGCACGTATTGCATGGGGCACTGAGTCTGGTGCATGAACAATGAATCTTGGAACACTGAAAAAAATAAAATTAAATTAAAAAGAAATAAAAAAATAAAGTGTTAAAAATTTACTGGAATTAAAAATAAAAGTGGCTAAATAATTACTTATGTAAATATTTTAGGGCAGCTTTATTGGTATATGATTCACATACCATAAAATTTGATCTTTTAAAGTATATATAGTTCGGTGGGTTTTAATATATTCCCAGAGTTGTGTAATCATCATTTCCTAATTTTGGAGCATTTTCATCACCCCAAAAAGTAACCCTGTGCCCACTAACAGTCAGTCTTTATTCCTGCTCTGCAAGCCCCCAGCAACCACTGATCTACATTTTGTCTCCTTGAATTTGTTTGTTCTGGACATTTCACAGAAAAATGGAATCATACAATATGTGGCCTTTTGTGTCTGTCTCTTTTCACTTAGTGTGATATCTTCATCTATGTTGTAGCGTGGATCAGTACTTCATTCCTTTCTTAGACCATGTCACTTCCATTGTAAGGATATATCACACTTTGTTTATCCATTCATCAGAAGATAGGCATTTGGATTGTTTCCATTTTTTGGCTATTATGAATAATTCATGTACAAATTTTTGTGTGAACATATGTTTTCAGTTCTCTTGGGTATGCACCTAGAGGTAAAACGTCTCGATTATGTGATGACTCAATGTTTAACATTTTGAAGAACTGCCAGACTGTTTTTGAAAGTGACCACATCATTTTACAATTCCAACAGCCAGGTAGGAGGGCTTTAGTTTCTCCACATCCTCCCAACACGTGTTACTTGCTGTCTTTTGATTTTTACCGTCTTCATGGGTATAACGTGGTATCTCGTTATTGTTTTGATTTGTATTTCCCTGATGGCTAGTAAATTGTATATTCCTTTGCACCTTTGGGCTGTTATTATTATTAACATATGTGCTTCTTCAGCAAAAATACTACAATATGTTTATACTGGAAAAACCCCAGTTTTCCCTTCTCTATGTGTCTTCTTTATCACTCACACAGAAAACACTTAACTTCTGACACCTGTGGTCACCAAATGTTTGGGTCCCCTCCCCCAGCAGGCAGTTATCTGTGATATTAGCCCAGGTACCCTACAATTTAACTTAATTCTAACACTATCTGCCTGGAGATAGTGTCAGATCCCATAGGTTAAGGGCTCAGTCCCACCAAACTCCTCCCAGTTCAGATGCCAACCACAAATAGTAGGTCCCCATGTTACCCACAGTTTCTGTCCAACTTGGCTACACATTGGAGGTTCCTCATTCGATTTGATTAATTTGCTCAGGCGGCTTACAGAACTCAGGGAAATATTTACTTACATTTTCCAGTTTATTAAAGGATGAGATGAAGGGTACAGATGAATAGCCAGAGGAAGAGATATGTAAAGTGAGATCTGGGAGGGTCCCAAGCGTAGGAGCTCCTGTCCCTGTGGAGTTGGGATATTCTGGTATGGATTTATTCACCAACCTGAATGTTCTCTGAACCCCATACTTTGGGCGTCTTATGGGGGCTTCTTCACACAGGCACGTTCAATTATTAACTCTACTATAAGCCTCTCTCCTCTCTCTGGAGAAATCGAAGTGGGAGACTGAATATGCTTCTTCTTTTCTTTTAAAGACACATTTATTCAGTGTCACAATCAGACTATTACATTTAGCAGTCAACAGCATGGGTGCAAAAAAAAAAAACTACATTAAAACCCTTTGTTGGAATGTTTTTCACTTTCCACAGAACAGAAATTAACATGACCTGTTATACAATTAGTCACAAATACAGTCCTTAGTTCTTTTGCCTATACACATGGGTATTGTCTAAAACATGTCTTCTTTGTAGCAGCTAGGCCCTCCCACCACTGTGCTCAGCCAAGTTCACAAATCTCTTGTAACCTGTAGCTTCCATGTCACCTTTCTGGCTCTCCTCTCCTGCTAAGCTATGTTTCCTGGCAGTAATGAAACACTTCTGCCATTGCCGTAGCTACTGCTGCTGCGGAAACCACCATAGCCACCTTGGTTTTGTGGTTTGGCAAAGTATTGGCGTCGCCTCCAAAATTTCCTCCTCTCATGGGTCCAGAATTTGAGGATTGATTGTTGTAATTGCCAAAATCATTATAGCTTCTGCCACCTCCAGAGTTGCTTCCATCATTACCAGATCCGTTAGAGCCACCATATCCACCACCACCTCGACTACCACCAAAGCCACCTCACCCACTGAAGCTCCCTCCACGACCAAAGTTGTCTTTCCCGCCAAAACCATCTCCACGACCACCACCGAAGTTTCCAGAACCACTTCGACCTCTTTGGTTGGATGAAGCACTAGCCATCTCTTGTTTAGATAGGGCTTTCCTAACTTCACAGTTATGGCCATTCACAGTATGGGATTTTTGAATGACAGTCTTGTCTACGGAATCATGGTCCTCAAATGTCACAAAAGCAAAGCCTCTCTTTCTGCCACTGCCTCAGTCAGTCATGATCTCAGTCACTTCAGTTTTTCCATACTGTTCAAAATAAGCTCTTAGATGATGTTCTTTGGAGTCATCTTTAATGCCACCAACAGGAATCTTTTTCACAGTTAAGTGGGCACCGGGTCTTTCAGAATCTTCTCTGAGACAGCCCTCTTTGGTTCCACAACTCTTGATCCACCTTGTGTGGCCTCACATTCATGGCTGCATCCTCTTCCTTCACAGTGGCATACGTGACAAACCCAAAGCCTCTGGAGCGTCTGGTGTTTGGATCTCTCAATACCACACCATCCATCAGCATTCCCCATTACTCACAATGGCTCCTCAGATCCTCATCGGTTGTTTCAAAGCTCAAACCTCTGATAAAGAGCTGATGAGGCTCTTTGGGAGTCTCTGACTTAGACATGATGGCAGTGGGAGGGGAGACTTTAATGAGACTAATGGTACCTACTCAGTGGCAGGGGACTGACTATTCTAAGTTTCTAATCACGGTTTGGTGAATCTGGTGACCAGTCCCCCATCCAGGAGCCCACGGACAGCCACCTCATTAGAACAAAAGCTCCCAGTGCTCTTATCACTTAGGAATTTACAAGGGTTTTAGGAGTTTTGTGTCAGGAACTGGGGGCAGAGACTAATGTATATATTTTCTATTACCTGACAAGGTTTTCAGAGGCAGAGTGTAATTAGGGTTTTTCAGCAGTGGAAACTGTGGACCTTCCCTTGAGTACTCAGCTGTCAGTGTGGCTCGTATACCTCCAGGTGTTAGCTTCTTTGCTGCCATTTCACTGTCTCTTAGTGTCCCAAACCAGAAGTTCATGAGAGAAATCTGAAAGGTGCTGCTTGAAGCAGCTGTGGCTAGGTCGTCGGAGAATGAGATAGGAGTTACTCAGTTGAAGCTTAGACTCTTACAGTCTTCATTGCCTACGGTGATTATTCCAAATGTTTACCATGTCATTCCTGCTTGCCACTCTCTTGGTGACCATCCATTCTGTGTTGCTTCAAAGAGCACATTCAGCTAGGCATGGGTGAAATCTGTTGAGGATGCTCCCACCGTGTTTCTTTTAATTCTTTGAGTTCCCTCAGAGTCATTTCCAACTTTGGAGCACTTGTAGTTCTTGTTGCTTAAGGGACTAAACCCCTCGCCTCCCCTATCCTTTGTTAGCCTTCAGTTTTCACCTCAGAGAGAGCTGCGCTGTCTAAATCTGCCCCCTTCACCCTACAGTGGTTTTCTTCATTTGTACAACTTGTTTCCCTGCTCTGTGGCTCTTACAGGTGGTTAACCGTGAGCTTATTTCTATAGCTTAGTGGTTAAAAATATAGTTTCTGAAGTTAGAATGCCTACTGCACTTACCAGGCCTACGACCCAGGACAAAATACTTAGCCTCTCTCTCTCTCTGTATAAAGTTGAGACGATAGAAAGTGTATAGGATTGTTTTCAGGATTAAATAAATTGACTTGAGGAGTGCTCAGAACAATGCCTAGCAAAGGCTCAATGAATATGAGCTATTGCTTGCTATTATCTAGTCCTATTTTTCCTAATACACTAAGCTTTGAGGACACAGACCACTTCTGTCTTGTTAACTGTTATATACTCAGCACCCTGTAATCATGTGCCCTCAGAAAATATTGAAGAACGTGTTGAAGAATGAGTAGAAGTTATTCTAGTGAAAAAGGTTCGGGGGCAGGCATTCTAGGTAGAGGGAGAGACATGTGCAGACATGGAAGCATGTTGTCAAGGGGACATTCGTGGCATGGTCTCTAGACCACCAGTGGTCTGTATTAGCTAGTGGTCCCTGTGCCATTTGGGTGGTCCATTGGAGACAGCCATGGATGTAATCATAGTGACCAATTTGTGGGATTTAAGAAAAAGGACAGCTGAAATAGTAGACAAGAAGAGTGAGTCAGGAGAGAATAATTTGTTTCAAACTGTCCTAAGATTCTTACTCAGGAGAGGGAGGTGAAATAATAACTTTAGATTTTGTTGTTACATGTACATGGCAAAATTTCAGGGTAAACCACACTGAAAGTCTTAGAATGGGGTATATAACGTCTAAACCAGTGAGGGGGAAAATGGAATAAGAAAATCAACAAGCTTGTAATTCAGGCAATCCAACAAAGTAAAGAGAGGAGGAAAACAATTCAAAGAAAAATAAATATAAGACAAATAGAAAGCAGATGATAGGATGGGAGAAACAAGTTTAAGTACGATAAAACCCCACCAAGATGTGCCCTGAAATAATGTTACGTCCTGTTTTCCTTTCATCTCCATTCCCAAATGGGGCAAGTTAAATAAAGGTATTATCTTTTGGGGGTTGTGGGGTGGGAGAGAAGAGTAAGTTAGGGGGTTATTGCCTCTGGGCGGTCAGAATTTTCTCAGTACAATCTGATGAGGACAAAGAATTTCAATATTTTCATAGTATTGTGACAGAATATACTCATTGAAAAATATTACTAACAAAAAAGGGAAAATAGGAAAATATTAACCTCACAATGGTGTGAGACTATATTACCTTTTTTTATGATCCCTACTTATAGTGGACTTTTAATATATATCAAAATAAAAATGTAAGATTTTCTAGAACACAGAGATTGTCAGATGAAAGAAAAAGGAAAACCAAATCCTACAAACTCAAAGCAAGCTGAGGTAGCTAACTAATATTGGATAAAATTATACAGTAAAAAAATATTAATGGGAAATAAAGTGTCACCACATTTAAAATTCACCACAAAGGGATGCCTCAGTGGTTCACTCTGTTAAGCATCTGCCTTCAGCTCAGGTCCTGATCCCAGGGTCTTGAGATCGAGTTCAGCTTCGGCCTCCTTGCTCAGCTGCTCCCCCTGCTTGTGCTCTCTTTCTCTCTCATTCTGATAGATAAGTATCTATCTATGTATCTATCTATCTATCTTAAAATTCACCACAAAGACATAAAATTTTTAAGCTGATTGATAGAATTCCAGGGATAAGTTGACAAATCTTTCATAGTAGTGATAAATTTTAATGTATCTCTTCCTTTACTTGTTAGATTAAGCTGAGAAAAAAATTTAGTCAAGATGGAAGAGAAATAAATAAGCTTGATATAATGGGCATACAATGGAAACTTATACCCAAAAAAACGGAAAATTTTTTTTCTAAGGTACATATGTCACGTATAAAAATTGATTTTATAGTGGGCCATAAGCCAGGCTCAACACATTTCAAATAATTAGTATCACAGAGACGATTTTCTTGGACCATATATATTAATTTAGAAATTAGTAGTGGAAGTAAATTCTAAAAATACCATTAGTTTTGGATATGATATATATACACTTCTCAGTAATTTGGGGGTCAAAGAGGAAATCATAGTAGACGTTCAAGGATACTTTGACTTGAAAGAATATCACGCATGAAAGCTTTTGAGATACAGCTGAAGTACTTCGAGGGAATTTTATAGCTTTGAAACTTGTAGTAGAGAAGAATTAAGGGGTACATGGGCTGCCAGGCCAGAGCCGTGAGTGAGACCAAGATCCTCTACCACGTGGATGGGCAGGAGACATGGTACCTCATGAAGCTGCCCCTGCCCGCCAAGTGTGTCACCTTGGCGGACTGGAAGGGCATTCTGCAGTGACCCAGCTGTATATTCTTCTTCAAGTCTACGGACCACGGTTTTGGAGTGGTGAAGGAGGAGATGTGGGATGACAGTGCCTAGCGGAGGTTGCTGTCTACTGAGGGCTGCAACCAGAGCCCACCCCCTTCTGTGCTGACAGCCCATTGGAGCTGCCACTGCCCGTGGAGTGCACAGCAGGCATGGGGACTCCTGGCCCTGTCCTTCCCCCTTGTGCTTGTGGGGGCAGCCGGGACAGTGACAGACGGACTCCATTGTATCTGCCCAGTGCGAGTGGCCATGCTGGAGGGACGGCCCAGAGCACACAGCGCGGCTAAATGGAACTGCAGACATAGAGCCGTGGCAAGAGCTGGGGGGCTGTGATAGCTCGGCCACCTTTCTGAGCAGCAAGTTGAATGGTCTCATCTGCTTCTTCGACTTGGATGAGGATGACTGTATCCACAGGCTCAGCAGCTCCACTGAGCAGAGCAGCACCTCCCAGCTGATGAGAAGACAAGCGGCGTCGGAAACAGAAGGTCTCACTGCCCGAGTGGTCCTGGTCCTTCAGCAGCAATGTGGACTCCACCGTGTCACTCAACATCACGGTCACTCTCATGGAAACATATAACTTCCTGGGCATCTCCTCTGTGGGCCAAGGCAATGAGTTGCCAAGGCATCTGCATTGTCTCCATCATGAAGGCTGGGGCCACGGCTGCTGATGGAGGCCTAGATCTAGGAGATAGGCTGTTACAGGCCAGCTGGATGAGCTGTAAGAACGTGAGCGATGACAGCGCGATACGGGTTTTGTGGGAGACCGTGCACAGACTGGGGCCACCGCCCGAACTGTAGCCAAGGGGCCTGGGACCCAAGTCCACGTGGCTGCATCACACTGCACAGGAGTGAGCCCATCCGACCCACCGACCCTGCATCCTGGGTCAGCCACGCTGCAGCCTCTGGCCTGAGCCTTGTCCTGAGCACCATCACCTCCACAAGCTCTTCCATCACGAGCTCCATTCATGACACAGAGTGCCTGGATGACTTACACCTGTCCATCCACATGGACATGGCCATCGCGAAAGCCATGGCCTCCCCTGAATCTGAGCTGGAGGTCGGTGGCTGCATGTGGCTCGAGATTACCACCCCCAGTGCTTTCATTGGCTTGGCTGTGGTGGACTTGCTGTACCACAGTGAGGAAGGCTTCGCTGATCGGCAGGAGGTCAGCAAGTATGTTAGCAACCTTCTGAAAGCAGCTTCATCCACCACACTATCAACAAGCTCGCCTCTGGGCAGCGCTTCTCCATCTTCAGGGACCTCTGTGGCAACATGGCCATGATCACGATGACTTCCGTGGCGCCTCTGACCAGGACACACTGCCACATCCGGGGGCCAGCCCTTGGTCCAAGGCTTTCCCTTACTGGTACCCGCTGCCCCTGCACCCTTACAACCTGTGCCCAGGTTTCCCAGAGCTGGGGTACAGCTATGGTGGGGGCAGTGCCTGCAGTCAGTACAAAGTGAAGGCAGCTGGAGCAGTGACTCCAACTGTAGTGGCAGTGACCGAGGGGAGGAGAAGGACCCGAAGGCCAGGGACTTGAAGTTGAGTGGCAACAGCAATGAATGGGACCATACAACCCGCAGTAGCCTGCGGGACCACAAGAGCCTGTGCCCAGCAAGCATAGCCACCACAGTCACACTCAAAGACCAGCAGCCTTGGCAGTCACCGCATGCATCCCAGCTGCAGCCCCCATGGTGTGCCTTCTTTCTGTGGTCCCCCCATGCTGATCATGCCTCTACCACCTGTGGCCCTGGGGCCCCCAGGAGCCCCTCCAGGCTGAGACCTGGCCTACATGCCCCCCAAACTGCCCACAGACAGTCCTTCCACATGGTCATGGGACACCCCAGAGAATTCTTTGGGGATGTGATGTGAACAGGGGCCCCTTCCCCACTTGCGTGCCACTCCCACCCCAGGGCCAGCTGTGTTCCTCTCTCCATTCCTCCATCTTTTATACTTGGTCTGATACCTGAAAGGGAAATAAACAGAAATAAATTCAAAAGAAAAGAAAGGAATTAAGCCTGAGAATTAATGTGCTACTTAAAAGGAGAAATCAGAATAATTTCAAAGACAGTAGTAAGGAGGAGATAATTAAGGAAGCACAGTTGAAATAGAATGCAGGTATATGGTAATAGGATCAACAAAGTCAAACATCGGTTATTGGAAGACAAACTTCTTCTGAAGAAACTGATGAAGAAAAAAGAAATGAAATGGGAATAAATAATAATAAATGGAAATAAATAGTAAATGATTTCAAAGACATATCAGAAATTTTTCAAAGACAATAAAATATCACAAATAATTTTATGCTGATAAATTTGAAAACATGAAATAGAAGAAATCCAGAGAGATACAATTTACCAAAACTAAATCAAGAAGAAATAGCTAATAGTACCTAAACAAACACATCAGTAATGACAAATTTTCCCATAAAGAAAACTTTAGCTCCAAATGGTTCTTTTAAACTATTAAAGAATGGGTCTACAAATATATGGAGAGTGTAGAAGTACAGTGTCCCATCCATTCTGTGAGGCCATGTTAGGCATAACAGCAAAGGCAGACAGCTAATGAGGGGAGGAAATTACAGGCCAACATCAGTTATGAAGTAGAAGTAAATAGTTTCCTTTTTTTATATATACATTTTACAGATTTATTTGTTTATTTGGGAGAGGGAGTGGGAGAGAGAGATTGAGAGTGCGTGTGAACGGGGGCAGGGATGGGGGAGAGTCCTCGGAGTGCAGAGCCCGATGCTGGGCTCCATCTCATGACCCATGAGATCATGACCTGAGCCGAAACCAAGAGTCGGACACCCAACCAGCTTAGCTACTCAGGTGCCCCTAGATGTAAATATTTTAGAGAAAATATTAGTGATCTGTTAGCTCTGTAGAAAAAAAATTAGCCGTATATAGAAAGCATAATGTACCACAATCAATACTTCTAAAAGAGTAACCAAAAACATTTTGTTAGATTACAAAGTACAGAAAGCATGTACCTTTTCTCCAAATTGATAATGATTTAGTGCCACTGGGAAAAAAAAAAAGTGGGTTTTTTTTTTTTTTTTTTGAGAAACTTGTAGAGCTGAGTATCAAATTAACATCAAAGGGCAAAGGCCCAAGAATAACCTAGACATTCTTGAAGAGCCGTGGGAAGCAGAGGACCTGCTCTATCGGATATTGAGAGTTATTAAGATAGTGGTAGTGATACACGTAGACAAGTTGACAGATGGGACATGATATCCCAAAAATAGACCCATCCATATTTTGGGTTTTGTCCCACAAGATAAGTAACTTTGCAGATCCCTTTGCAGGAAAGGAGATTGTGCAGTTCGTGGTGGTAGTGCCTCTGGTTATCCACGCAGACAGGAATGAAGCTGTACCTCACACCGTACACAAAAAGCAACCTAAATGTGAAAGTTAAACTATAATACTTGTAGGGAAAGGAAAGAAAGTGTCCTTACCTCAGTGTAGGGAAGGATTGATTAAAACACACACACACACACACACACACACACACACACACACACACACACAAAAGGCAGTAGCATAAATGGAAAGACTGATACATTCAGCTCTATTAAAATTAAGAGCATCTCTTCACAGATACCATAAACAAAGTGAAAAGAGAAGGTATTTGTTAATTTATAACTTGAAGTATTAGAATCAACTATATAAGGAATTGTACATATAAAAGAAAAAGACACCCAACCCATTAAAAAAAACGGGCAAAAGACACAAACAAAGGTGTTTTACACAAGGGGAAACATGAATAGCAAGTGATTGTGATAAGGGATGTTCAGCCTCATTGGTGGTTTGAAGAGAAATGCAATTTAAACCCACAGCGAGACTCTTTTATTTAAGAAGTTTGTCAGTGTTTTGTGGCTTTAAGCTACGGAATTTAGAATTCATCTGTTCATTCAGTAAATATTCTCTCTCTGCCAGGCACTGTTCTAAACACTTGGGTCATCTCAGTGATGGAAATCAACAAAAATCCTTGCCCTGTGGAAGATACTCACAAATGCATATATGGGAGATTGAGGAGTAGGGTCAGATGATAAACAGTTGCATTAAAACAGAAAATAGTAATAAAAATAGAGCTCTAAATATTGCAACCCACAATAATATTATAGACCTAAGTAGTAACCAGGGCTCTCATGTGAAATGTTAATACCCATGTGCTGAGACAAATTAAAGTTTGTACAATTTTACATATGCAGATCAAAATTAAAATTGGCATCAGAAAACATAATATTAAGACCTGCAAATTGCATTTGATTTAACTGCCATCTTTATCATTTTTATATGAATTATTGATAAATATAAGGTTTAGAGGAGACTCCCAAACTTCTTTTTTCTGGGTCAGTCATTAAGTCAACAAACAAATGAAAACTTTCTTTGCACCAGCTACTTTAGGTCCTGGGTGTATATAGTGAACAAAATAATTAAAATATCTAAGCCTTAAGTATATTAATGTAAAATGTTGAAGATGAAGTATCAGGATTTTTTAAGACTCAAAAGACTCAGTCACTAAGTTAGATTTTTTTTTTTTTTTACAATTACTGTAATTTTCTTAGCTTTGAGAAGGTTGGAGAAGGAAATTGATAGAATATTTTGAATATATTCAAAATCACAATCTAAATGTTAGATTCAAAATCACATCTAAACATTAGAACATTGAGAAATATCTTCCTGAGCCAATGTAAGAAAAAAATGGGACATAAATCCGTTCATTAATTCCTCCCAATAATTAATCTTTCAGCTTTAGTGTTTGGTAGCTCATTGATTAGAGTCTGACACAGTGCCCAAAGTAGTCTTTAGTGAGATCTCTCTGTGACTTTGGGGTTCTTCTTCACCTAAATGATAATAACTATCTAACAGAACATCAAAATCTTGCTGCCATTTCCAACAACCTATTATTGTGAATCGAGATCTTTTCATAAGAAAATTGGGTTGGAAAAAAAAAAAAAGAAAAGAAAATTGAGTTGGAGAAGAAACTATCATTCTGCAAAATGGCCAATAATGTTTTACTTGTAAGTTTTTTGTTTTTTTAATTAGCTTCTTTTTTATTTTCAGTATTGATGCTGATGGGACAATGACAGTAGACTGGAATGAATGGAGGGACTATTTCTTATTTAATCCTGTTACAGACATTGAGGAAATTATCCGTTTCTGGAAACATTCTACTGTAAGTATGCTAGATGTATTACGTTATACTTATTTGGAAGCCATAGTTAGTTATTACATGAGAACACTCTGTAACGCTTACAGGCCAGGGTGCCCAATTCCCAGTAGCTCCTTAACTTGTTGAGTTTTGCTTATTCTATTAGGTGTATATTCAGAATGTCATAAGAAAAAAAAAAAACCCTGAGGCTGCATAAACATTGCAAATGTGGTACCCATTTTTACCATTCTCAATACTGGGAAGAGATATGAAGATGAGTGGCCCAGCTTTTATTGCATTTAACTATTTTGCCAAGAGAAGTGTGGAAGGCATAGGTTTTTACTTTTCATAGATATACATTGCTTAAATAATCTCAGCGTCTCATGATTGCTGAGATTCTATTTCCTTGGCGGTGACTGATGGCCAGACATGAGTTCTGAAAGTTTTGCTTGTTTTGTGAACTCTCTAGATTTATCTCTAGGATAAGGTACCTGTAATAATAATCATACGGTTAAAATACCTTTGGCTCTTTTGTTTAGCAGTTCACACCTGACTGACTGTATTTTTCAACTTTCAAATTTTTAATGAAATTTCATTAATATTCTGCTAACATATATTGTTGTAAATGAAGGTCAGTTTATTGTGCAATCTGCTCCTAAAACCAATGGGAATTCTTTTTTTTTTAATTAATTTAATTTATTTTTATTAACATATCTCTCCCCTACCCCTGCCACGATCCCCCGCCCTGCCTCTCAGATTCTTCATATCGGAGAGATCATGTGATAATTGTCTTTCTCTGAATGACTTATCAATGGGAATTCTTGGAGGGAATTTTAATTTTCCTAGTGGACTTCTCTGCTATGCTTATTCGTGGATTTCAATACATTTTATGTGTAATGAATGAAGCTTACCGTTTATATTGCTGCTAGTAACAATGCCTAAACTTAAATAGAGCATTGTAAAATTATGGTGATTAATGCCTCTTCTGTGAGTATAGAATAATATACTATATTAGCAGTTCAGTTGTCTAGATACATTTTCTACTTATGTGAATTTATATTTACATAATCAGACTCTTACTGTACCTTTGGAGATAGTTGTTAACAATCGTGTATTCATTTTATTGATAGTAAAATGAAGAAAGAGGGAGTTACTGCTATAGCATAGCCTCTTACCCCTACACTCCTACCTATAAAATCTGTTACAGCAGAATCATTTAGATAATAATATCATTCTAGAACTCTGTTTATCTCAAGCTATATTTGTAATCTATGGTAATGTCTATAGAGTAGATCGGAGGAAGGATTATTTTTAAACAGTTCCTCCCTGTTGGCTAAATTTTATAAAAAACCTTTTGCATGTTTTAAATGACAAGTCTATAAAAATATTTATAGGCAGTCTCCATAGGAGATGAGTTTTAGGGTGTTCACATATATAGCTTTAATTTAATTTTCAATCACAGGTTTAAAGCAAGTATCATGGTGTAAAGAATAACACGGATAGAATTCTGAGATAAAGGGAGTATCTTTGAAGAATTGACAATCTAATTTCTTTCTGTAGCTAAGAAGGATTCCCATCTTTTAAAAGGCTGACCTTTCATTCTGACTTAGACCAAGAGGAGAAAAGTTACTCTGAATCTAATAAGAAAGAAAGTTGTAATTATTGGTTTGGTGAATGTGTGATTCCCATTAACTTTCATTTCTTGTGAACTGATAACGGTGCTTCATTTCGTATGACGAGGCTATTTAAAGTCATCTGTATGCTCAGGTCGGTGTAATATACTTTCTAAGGGGTGAAGGTGATCATCATTGTAAAATAACACGATTCTTCTCTACAACGAGCCTTCTGGAGTGATCTCTTTTTAATAGAGGGAGCATGGGGCTCTTTTTTCCATCTTAACAGGGTATTGACATAGGAGATAGTTTAACTATCCCGGATGAATTCACGGAAGATGAGAAGAAGTCTGGACAGTGGTGGAGGCAGCTGTTGGCAGGGGGCATTGCTGGCGCCGTCTCCCGAACGAGCACTGCCCCTTTGGACCGTCTGAAAGTCATGATGCAGGTGAACCTTATGATCTTGGGTATCGCTGTCTCCTACGTACTCTAAAACGGTGAGAATTGGGCTGCTTGGAGAAGGAAGTTAAAATTTCTCCATAATCTTCTTTCATACCTTCTTGAAACACTGAAAAAAATAAAATTAAATTAAAATTTTAAAAAATAAATAAGATAAAATAAATAAAATTAAATTAATTTATTTAATTTATTTATAAAATAAATTTTATAAATAAATAAAATAAAATAAAATAAATAAAAAATAGGTATGAAGTGTCTCTATTGTTATTAACCCTGAATTCAGTCCCTATGCGTATTTCACCAAACCTTAAATTGTAGGTCCACGTGTGTGAGGGACTTTTAATCTCTAGCATTCCATCACTTTTCAAATGTTTAATGAGAAAAAAGCCTCTAGCTATTATTGTGGGAAATAATAATATTTTCCTTCTGTTTTATGCACTTTCTCAAAAGTGAGATGTTTCCAAAGTTGACAATCTTGAAACAGGTATATAATTTTAAAAATTATTCTAAAGGGCGCCTGGGTGGCTCAGTTGGTTGAGCGACTGCCTTCGGCTCGGGTCATGATCCCGGAGTCCCGGGATCGAGTCCCATGTCGGGCTCCCGGCTCTGCGGGAAGTCTGCTTCTCCCTGTGACCTTCTCTCCTCTCATTCTCAGTCTCTCTCTCTAATAAATAAATAAATAAATAATCTTTAAAAAAAAATTATTCTAAAGATGAGCTTAGCAGAAAAGACCTGGATTTATAGACTGACTTTGCTATTTACTAGCAATGCGGTCCTGGCTGGTCAGAGTGGAAAGAGAGAGAAAGGAAAGGAATTGATATTTACTTGGTGCTCATTATGGTAACCCATTTAATCCTCAGAGCAAGCCCGTGAGGTGGGTATTTTATCCTCACACTATCTGTGGAGAACCTAAGGCTCAGCGAAGTAATTAACTTTTCCTTTTCAACAAATTAGACAAGGAATGGAGAATCTTTGACTCCAGAGTTTATGGTTCTCACACTGCATGAAACCCCCGAGGTCTCATTTCCCTTCATCCTGTACTGGGATTAAGAATATCTAACAAGGGACGCCTGGGTGGCTCAGTAGGTTGAGCAGCTGCCTTCGGCTCAGGTCATGATCCCAGCGTCCTGAGATCGAGTCCCACATCGGGCTCCTTGCTTGGCAGGGAGCCTGCTCCTCTCTCTGCCTCTGCCTGTCTCTCTGCCTGCTTGTGTTCTCTCTCTGTTAAATAAATAAATAAAATCTTTAAAAAAAATAATATCTAACAAGGCTGGTTGTAAGAATTAAATGATGTAAAGTACGTGAAAATGCCAGATACACTGCAACACCCTACTGGAATATAGTAGTTGCTTAAAAAAGAGTTTTAGAAGTTGTGTAGTCATATCTATGGTCAACACTTTTTATGCCTTTCCTTAGATTTATGTACAAAAAAGATTTCTGGCAGTATTTTAAGCTAGCATCCATTCAGAATGTACCTAAATCTCAAAATATTTAGGGGTAAAAACAATGCTTTAAAGAAAAAAGGGGAAGGAATTGGTGCTTGTGTTTTTCTTTAGGAATGATAGCAAATCGACTTTGAGAGAGCTTGAATAAGCCTTCCTCTTTTCCTTTGTCATATTTTATTGTGAAGTTACATAAAACAGGTATCAAAAAAAATAAAAAAATAAAACAGGTATCTCTGGACTTTATTTCTTGCAAGTTCAGTGCGGTGAGTGGGTGGGGTTTTACAAAACGACCTTCAGGTTCAGTAATTCAGTAGGGCTCAGAGAACACACTAGAAGCTTTGATACTCCTGGTTGTGGTTTATTACAGGGCAAAGATACAGATTAAAATCAGCCAAAGAAAGAAGCATAGCCGGACAAGTTCAGGAAAGTGCCAAATGCAGAGCTTTTGTTGTCTTCTCCCTGTAGAGTCACACAGTGTGTTACTTTGCTGGCATTGAGGCGTGACGGTACACCCAGTGTTGCAAACCGACGAAGAAAGTTCACCCATCTTTGATGTCCAGAGTCTTTATTGTGGACCAACCACACATTGCCCTGCTGGCCAACCTTTAGTCTTTAGCCCCTCACATCTTGTTTTTCTGGTTTTTTACAGTAGCTACTCTTTTGTGTGAGCCAAGACAGTCAGAAGAGAGTTGATTTCTTGTTTTTGTGATTTCTTGTTTTTGGCTTATTGGATTTGGCTGTTTTTACATGGAGGCAATTAGAAGGTCTAGTATTTTTTTTTTTTTTTAAGATTTTTATTTATTTATTAGAGAGCGAGAGAAAGAGAATGAGAGGGGAGAAAGTCAGAGGGAGAAGCAGACTTCCGCAGAGCCGGGAGTCCGATATGGGACTCGATCCCGGGACTCCGGGATCATGACCTGAGCCAAAGGCAGTTGCTCAACCAACTGAGCCACCCAGGCGCCCAGAAGGTCTAGTATTTTTAAACAGAGATCACATCTGTAGTCTAAATCAAGTATTCATAGGGTGGGGCGCTCATGTTGCCATGAAGTTATTGCCCAGAGAGGCTTTGGGATAATCCATAGAAGGTATAATTTTTATTTTGGGGGCCAGGATATGTAAATTCCACTGTCTGTGGCTCTCATATACATAATACAAAATTGTTGCCAGACCCATTTATATTTCATATTGGTATTACTTCTGAAGGGGGGAGAAATAGTGTATTACCTGTAGTATATTTTTGAAAGTTGTCTTAAAATGAACTTGTTTGCATTCCAAGGGGTGTTCCATAGCCTAATTCGTAATTCCGTTCACGTTGTCTTATATGAATGTTGTTCATAATAATTTTAATTTAGATCATGTCCTCTCTGCTTTCCCATGCTGAGGATACTGATTTTTCTTAGTTTCAGATTTAGAGTCAGGCCTCTAAAATGGTGGTAGTAATTCTTCCTGTCATTACACATTATCTGAACTTTCTCTATTTTGTTTTTAAATGCATCTTCTTGCAGGAATAGTATTGAAATAAAGAGGGTGGTTCATATGGTTACTTTAGAAATAGTAACATGCCACCACTGTTTTGTATCCTTTTGCTTTTATTTTTAGGTACATGGTTCAAAATCAGGCAAAATGAACATATATGATGGCTTTCGACAGATGGTGAAAGAAGGAGGTATCCGCTCCCTTTGGAGAGGAAATGGTACAAATGTCATTAAAATTGCTCCTGAGACAGCTGTTAAGTTCTGGGCATATGAACAGGTAATTGTTTTCACCTGTGGAATTTATTAACAAAGAGGAGTTCATAAACTGATTCAATAGCAATGAACATATAGTGCTTTTTGGATTCTTGTTTTACCATGTAATAATTTTCTGCATATACTCCAGGAGGAATTTCTCTTTCAGGAGATTAAAACTACATGAACTCGGGTTCTTTATGACCAAACTTTAGAATTCTTAATTTCCTATTTTTTATTTTAAAAAGACTATGTATTCATTTCATAGCAGCTCTTTTAGGAAAAACAGCATTTTTGGTTATTCTTTTTGAATTCATAGTAGAAGCTGTACGCTAACCTAAGTTTTATGAAAGCATCCAGGACTAACATCTGGACGGGAAACTTTTTTTTTTTTTTTTAAAGATTTTATTTATTTATTTGACAGAGAGACAGAGAGAGAGAGAGAGCGAGAAATCACAAGTAGGCAGAGAGGCAGGCAGAGAGAGAGGGGGAAGCAGGCTCTCCACTGAGCAGAGAGCCCGATGTGGGGCTCGATCCCAGGACCCTGAGATCATGACCTGAGCTGAAGCCAGAGGCTTTAACCCGCTGAGCCACCCAGGCGCTCCTGGACGGGAAACTTTTAAGTTGAAGTCCTTTGTGTAATTTGACATTCCTAGAAAGTTGAATTTAGAGTGAAAGTTTCTTGAAGGCAGGGATTTGGCTACTTCTTTGTGGACTCCAGCACTTGGAACCTGGTGTGTGATGAGTGCTCTGTGTGTGTCTGTTGAGTGAATGTCAGATAGTGGCAAACATCCTGCAAGACTTGACTCAGGAGAAATTTCCTGCAGGAAACCTTCTTCACTGCTACCGTTCCTTTTGTCTCCCTCTGTTGTAGCACTTTCACACTAAATTCTGATTAGCTCAGTACTTCTCTCTCTCCTTAACAAGAATGTGAGCTTCCTTAGGCAGTATTTGTTTTCAGGTTTGTGTTCCCAGTACCTGGCCCAGTGCCACTGAATTCTTACTGAGTGAGTGAAAACACTGAAGTGCCCAAGCTGGAGTTCGGGCCCAAGCCTGCCTGAATCTCAGGTCCACTAAGGCGAAGGGAAAGGTGTGTAGTTGAAGCAGAGCTTTAAGCAAAGCAGCAGCCATGTGTGGACAGAAATGCAGGCACAGGGGAGTATTGTTCACTAAGGAAATTGAAGGTGGTTCATTTGGCTCCTGTGTAGTGGAGTGTGTTTCTGGGACGAGAGTGAAGAAAGCAGGCTGGACAGGTAGGCAGAAGCCAAGAGTAATAGGAGTCTTGATTTTATCCTGAAGACGGTGAGGGGGGCTATTCGAAGCATCTTCTATAGACAAGTGAAATGAGTATATTTACATTTAAGAAAGATCAACCTAGGAAAAATGGAGAATGTACCAGAGGAGCACGAGGCCAGACTGGAGGCAGGAAGACTAAGGAAGTATTTCAATCATCCAGGTCACAAATGATGAGCACCAGGATACGGTGGTAGCTGGAGAAACTGGAGAAGAAGGAAATGAGCTGAGAAGTAGTTTGGAAATAGAATCAACAGGACTCACTGACTGAGTGGATATGGAAGTGAGAAAGAAAGAGGAATCAAGGGTGGTACTCTGGGTCCTAATTTAGGCAACAACGTACGTGGAGAATACAATAAGGAATGGATCTGGAGTACAATGACGGGCTGAGTTTGAGGCCCCTCAGCAACATGGACAAGTAGCTGTCCAGGAGGACTTTGGCTCTCTGATGGAGAGGTGGTTTTTGAGATGAAGCCATTGGAATGGATCACTGAGGAAGACTTACAATGGAAGAACTCTGGGAATATGCCCAGGGAGAAGAAGAAGGAGCCCCTTGGAGAGGAGAAGGAATAGCCAGAGGGACGGAGGAAATGCAGAGACTGATGGCCTAGAAGTGAGGGAATGAAGAATTTTGTGAAGGGTCACATGCTGCAAGGTGGTGCACACAAGAAGAAAAGTATCTTTTAGGATTCATCAATCCAGAGATAGGAGAGCTTGGTATAAAGGCTCCAGGGAAGTGAAGAGATGAGACACTGTTCTGAAATGAGTGAAAGTAAGCCAGGAGCTGACGAAAGTCGTACAGTGTAGACACATTTTGAGGGAGTTTGACTTACGTGAAGGGAAGGAGAAGAAATGAGGGAGAGTGATATATAAGGAAGATGTGGGCAGAGAGAGGGTTTTGATGAGTTTTATTTTAATGTGCCCATTGCTGAAGGAAGCCTGTCAACACAAGGAAGTTAAAAGCCTAGAAGGGAGAGGCTGGTGAATGCCACAGATATTCACAGGAGGTATGTAGGGGTGGAAGGGCTGGGGAAACATGGGTGCCATCCAGAGGCCCTGGGAAGGATTGGCTTTGGTGGCATGGAGGACTCCTCTTCTGTCACTTTGGGAAGAAAGAAGATGTATGTGGCTGTGGATAAGTCTGTGGTGGGTGGGCAGGAATATTCTTGCTTGGCGGCCTCTGTTCTTCTTGAGTTGCCAAGAAAGGACGTTTCCTGAGAATGAGGGAGGAAGTGGTATTGGAAGCCGGAAGAGAATGGAAACATTGAAGTAGGTGTTGTAACAAATGGAAAAGAAAAAGATAGACAAAAGGATTTCAGGGTGGCTTTGGGAGCCCAGTTAACCTCCTGCTTCTCTCTGTTGATTTACCCACTTCTCCCTCCTGGTTCAGTGGTTAATTACCTCTGTAGACTCACCTCACCTTCTAAAACAAGAAATCTGTTTTGCCTGGTTTAGGACCAGTCTCTGTTTGGGCAGAGCCTTTCTTTCCAAGTTGGAGGAAGAGAATGGTAATAGTAATAACGCTTAGTGAATATGCGCTGTGTGCTCAGCACTGTGCTGTATTATATGTATTATCTTATTTAATCCTTCCACCAATCTTGTGAGAATAAAGGTTATCACAGATGAGGAAACACGTTGACGAACTTGCTCAGGGCCACGCATTTCTGGGGTTCCAGCCCATGCTCCACAGCCCATGCTATTAGCATACTTGTCTGTGGATATTTTGCCTGCATGTGGGTCAGATTTTATCCTTGGCTCGATGGCTCTGTTGGTTGCTTTAGTACTGGTGGGCCACATGGGCTCTGGGGTTGATGTGGTAGTGTCATTATGTATGTCATTGTATGTGTTACCTACAGAAGTGTCTTTTTTTGTTCTGTTAAGGTTTGTCACTTATTTTCTTTATACTGGTGAAAGTAAACTCATCTTAGAAAAAGAAAAACTAGGGCCACCTGAGTAGTTCAGTCAGTTAAGCATCTGTCTTCAGCTCAAGTCATGATCTCAGGGTCTTGGGATCGAGCCCCACGTTAGGCTCCTTGCTCAGTGGGGAGCCTGCTTCTCCCTCTGCCTGCCGCTCCCCTTGCTTGTGCTCTCTCTCTTTCTGTCTTGTTCTGTCAAATAAAAAATAAATAAATATTTTTAAAAAAGAGAAGAAAAACCATGAGGAAAACATCCAAAAATTGTGAATACTTTATCAACCCTATATTTTCTGGGAAAGAATGCTATTGTGTTTTAGCCACGGAGTGACTGGGTCCCATCTGTGGAACATCTGTGTTCTGTGGAAATCTAAGTTGAAAAACCACTGTCCAGTAAACTGAATGTTTTAGCATCTGAGCTTTGCTTTTCTGCTAGGCGTTGTTAATGCAGTGTATACATTTGGGAAAACATCATCGTATTGTCAGTTAATTGATTACTAGGAGTTGATTTGTATTTTGGTATTTACTTAGCTTGGGTTGCCACAACAAAAATACTGTACTGGTTGTTTAAACAACAGAAATTGATTTCTCATGGTCCTGGACCTGGGGGATCCAAGACCAAGGGGCTGACCAGTTTGGTTTCTGGTGAGGGCTCTCTGCTTTGCTTGCACATGACTGCCCTCTTGCTGTGTGCTCGTTAGCCTTTCTTTAGTACACCTGTGTGTAGAAAGAGAAAGAGGGGAAGGGATCGGAGAAGAGAAAACTTTCTGGTGTCTCTTTTAACGACACTGATCCTTTCAAGGGGCCCACCCTCCTGACTTCCTCTAACCCTGATTATCTCCTAGAGGCCCCATCTCCAAATATAACAGTGGGCATTATAGCTTCAACCTAACGATTTGTTGGGAGGGGGGAACATGACTCAGTCTATAGCAGGTGTTAATAGACATTTTTAAATGTATTTATACAGTACAAGAAGTTGCTTACTGAGGAAGGACAAAAAATAGGAACCTTTGAGAGATTTGTCTCTGGTTCGCTGGCCGGTGCAACCGCACAGACCATTATTTACCCCATGGAGGTAAGTACCATGGCGCATTCTGACTGTGCTGGGGGTGTTCATTCCATGATCTGTCGCTGGGTGACAGGTCATCCCCAGAGTAGCAGTCTAACACAGGCATTGATTATCTCACGGTTCCCGTGGGTCAGGAACCTGGGAGTAGCTTAGCGGGGTGCCGCTGGCTCAGGGTTCCTCCGAGCCTAGAGTCAAGGTGTGGGTCAGAGCTGCAGTCACTGCAGGGTTCAACTGTGGACGGGGCTGCTCCCAAGCTCGCTCCCATGTTTGTTGCTGGGCCTCCCTGGCTGGTATAGCCGGGGATGTCAGTTTCTTGTCTTCGGGGCCCTCTCCACTGGCTGTTTGAGCACTTCTACAGCATGATAGCTGTTTTCCCCAAGTCGGTGATAAGAGAGAGAGAGAGAGAGAATTGTTAGCCAGCTGTCAAGATGGAATCTTGTCATTGCTGCTGTTTCTATTAGTCATGCAGACGACTCCTGGGAGAGCTCGGCAGGGGACTACACACGGTGTGAACACCAGGCAGCAGGGATAGTTGGGGACCCTCTTGGAGGCTGGCTGCCACAGTGTTGATAAGAATTATAACACCCATTCCTCCAAAGAGTTTCTGTACCATAAATTTATCAGTAGATTTGATTAGGTGATGGTAATCCTCACTAGACATCCTACCATTAGACCATGGGATTGGCAAACCATGTACCTGGGGAGTACTTTGTACAGCCCTACGGTTAAGAATGGTTTTATACATTTTTAAAAGTTGGTTAAGAAGTTTTTAAAAATATGCAAATATGCAATGGATCTGAGATTTTAGGCCTGCAAAGACTGAAATATTTACTATGTCGCCTTTGTAGAAAAAGTTCGCCAACTCTTGCTTTAGAGCAAAAATAATATTGTAGACGTGGCTGTCTTTATTGATATGACAAAGGGTTTTTCAACAACTAATAAACTAAGCAAAATATACCCTTAATCCTTACTTTGTGGTATGCCTATTGATATAGCTTTCCTTGCAAGCATCTTAATATGGTTATTCCTGTGATTACTCGCATTCCTCAAAACACATCCTAACTGAATACATCCTCTTAATCCTCCACCTCAGTTAATAGCATCACCTTCCTGCCTCCCTGCTGCCCCCCTCCTGTGTTCCAAGCTAGAAACACGAGTCATCCTGGAGGCTACTGTTTCCCTCACCTTCTATATCTAATTGGTCACCAGTCAATTTTAAGACACCTGTGAATTATTTTCTATTTTCTCTGCCCTCGTGCAGATTCTCTTCACAATAAACAGGTATTCTTGGCTCTGGTGTTAGCCCTTCAGTTGACGTTGTGTGTGAGGGATAACACATCAACAAATTGGGCAGTCATTTGAGAGACAGTATGTGCTAGGTATTTGTTCTCTGTGAAATTACTTCCTTTGAATTCCATGATGACCGAATTAATATAAATGATAATATTCTGTTACATTCTTTTATAACTAGGTTATGAAAACCAGGCTGGCTGTAGGCAAAACTGGACAATATTCTGGAATATTTGATTGTGCCAAGAAGATTTTGAAACACGAAGGCATGGGAGCTTTTTACAAAGGTTATGTTCCCAATTTATTAGGCATCATACCTTATGCAGGTATAGATCTTGCTGTGTATGAGGTGAGTCTGGAGCAACCTTCTGAATCTGAAAATGTAGTTAAATAGTTCCTATTGTTAGAATTTGGCTTTATATAAAGAAGCACATATATACCAGGAAATAGTTTGTGACTCAGAGTAGATTTGGGTGTGTTGGGTGCCTGGGTGGCTCAGTTGGTTGAGCAGCTGCCTTCGGCTCAGGTCATGATCCTTGAGTTCCGGGATCAAGTCCCACATCGGGCTCCCAGCTCCACGGGAAGTCTGCTTCTTCCTCTGGCCTTCTCTCCTCTCATGCTCTCTCTCAACGTTCTCTGTCTCTCAAATAAATAAATAAAATCTTTAAAAAAAAAAGATTCGGATGTGTTATTTGATTATTTTTTTTAAGTACCTCAAATATGAGGTACACTCGTATGCCTGTGGTCACCTTTGTATGAGAGTTCCCTGTGAATTATGTTTATTAATGAAGAGCACAAATTCACGTATATAATGTAATTATATAGTTATAATATACTATAAAATATAATTGTTCAGCTTAGAAGACAGAACTAGGGATTTTTTTTTTTTTTTTTTGAGAGGAGAGAAAAGGGCACATTTTCTTTGATTTGTTAAAATCTGCCATCATAAAGCCAAGGGACTGATGTGAATGACACAATTCACATTCATCCCTGGCAGTGAGAAGACAACTTAGACCACACATCTTGAATCAACTCTGCCATTTAAATCATTTAATAATTTATGAATCTGTCAAATAGTCTCCGTTTTTGCCTTTAAAAAACTGAAGTCTTGTTTGGGGAGAGAGATAAGCCAGCTGCTAAGGCACAGCGCGGGGGGTTGTGCTGGGATGGGAATAATCCTATAGTGGAAGGAAGGGGTAGAATGTGGAGTGCAAATAGCTTTATTAGATATAATTTACACAGTATACATTTCATTCATTTAAAGTTGTACAATTCAATGGCCTTTGGAATTTAAAATTTAAAAATTGTGATAAAATGTGTGTAATATTATCACATAATATTATCAGCATAATATTTGCCATTTTAACTACTTTTAAGGGTACAAGTCAAAGAGGTTAATTACATTCACAGTGTCCTGTTCCATCCCTACCATCTATTTCCATTACTTTTTTTTTTAAGTATCTTATTTATTTATTTGAGATCGAGAGTTGAGTTAGCACAAGCAGAGAGAGCAGTAGAGGGAGATGGAGAAGCAGGCTTCCCACCAAGCAGAGAGCCTAATGCGAGACTCAGTCCCAGGACTCCAGGGTCATGACCTGAGCCAAAGGCAGACACTTAACCAACTGAGCCACCAGGCGCCCCTATTTCTAATTCTTTTTCATGATTCCAAACATAAACTGTATTAACTGTTTCGAAATAATTCTCTACTCTCCCTTCCTCCCCCCCCACCCAGCCCCTTGGCTACCACTAATTTACTTTCTGTCTCTATGAATCATCCATTCTAGTTACTTCAGACAAGTAGTATCCTATAGTATTTGTCCTTTTTTATCTGGCTTATTTCACTTAGCATAATGTTTTCAGGGTTTGTCCATGTTGTAGCATGTGTCAGAACCTCATTGCTATTGGCTGAATAATACTCCATTGTGTGTATATACCACATTTTGCTTATCTGTTCATCTGTTCGTAGATACTTGGGTTTTGGGGGGGGGGGTTGGCTTTTTGGCTTTTGCACTTTTTTGAGCTTTTTTTTTTGGCTTTTTGGCTTTTGTGCTTTTTTGAGCTTTTTTTTTTGCTGCAGTGAATATTGGATTTGAGTATCTGGTCAAGTCTCTGCTTTCAATTCCTTTGGGTATATGCTGAGGCGTAGAATTGCTGGGTCTTAAGGTAAATTTATGTTAAGCTTTTTGAGGAAGTGTCAAACTGATGTCAAACTGGTTTCCATGGTAGCTGTACCCTATTTCATTCCTACCACAAGAATTCTAATTTCTCTACATCCTTGCTAACACTTAATAGAAGAAACTACTTTTTTAATAGTGGCCATCCTGATATGAGGCAGTGTCTCATTATGCTTTTGATTTGTAGTTGTCTTAAAATATGTGAGGTTGAACATCTTTCCATATTGTTCATTTATATATCTTTTTTGGAGAAATGACAAAATTTTTTGCCAGTTTTTTTTGTTGAAGTATAGTTGAGACACAATGTTACATTGGTTTTAGGTGTACAACATAGTGATTCAACAACTCGATGTGTTATGCTGTGCTCACCGTGAGTGTAGCTTCCATCTGTCGCCATATGACACGATTACAGTGCCATCGACTATATTCCCTGTGCAGTACCTTTCATCCCCATGACTTATTCATTCCGTAACTGGAAGCCTGTACCTCCCACTCCCCTTCACCTATTTTGCCCATCCCCTCCCTTCTCCCCTCTGACAACTATCAGTTTGTTTTCTGTATTTAGGAGTTTGCTTACGCCTTTTGTTTGTGTGTTCATTTTCATTGTTTTTTAGATTCCACATATAAATGAAATCATATGGTATGTGTCTTTCTCTGTTGGACTTATTTCATTGAATATCCTCATACTTTCTAGGTCCATTCATATTGTTGCAAATGGCAAGATCTTAGTTTCTATGACTGAGTAATATTCTATTGTGTGTGTCTGTGTATGTGTGTGCATGTGCATATACACACACACCCCATATCTTCTTTATCCTTCATCTACCATGGACATTTAGGTTGCTTCTCTATCTTAGTTATTGTAAATAATGCTGCAGTAAACATAGGGCTATGAATTAGTGTTTTCATTTTCTTTGGGTAAATACCCAGTAGTGGAATTGCTGGATTGTATGGTAGTTCCACCTTTAATTTTTTGAGAAACCTCTGCACTGTTTTCCACAGTGGCTGCACCAGTTTACATTCCCACCAACAGTGCATGAAGTTTCCTCTTGTGCCACATCCTCGCCAACACTTCCTGTTTTGTTTCGTTTCTCTTCTTCCTTCCCTCCCCTCCTCTCTCCTTCCCTCCCCTCCGCCCCCCTCCCCTTCCCTTCCTTTCCCTTCAGTGTGTGAGCCATGGGGGTAGGCAGAGGGGCAGAGGAAAAGGGAGAGAGAGAATCTTAAGCAGGTTCCATGCCTAGCATGGAGCCCGATGCAGGGCTCAATCTCACAACCCTACATGACCTGAGCCAAATCCAGAGTCACATCAGATCATGACCTGGTCCAAATCAAGAGTCAGATGCTTACCTCACTGAGCCACCCCGTAGCCCCTATTTCTTGTCTTTTTGACTCTAGTCATTCTAACAGGTTTAAGGTGATATCTCATTATGGTTTTGATTTGCATTTCCCTGATGATTAGTGATGTTGAGCCTCTTTTCATATATCTGGTGCCTTTGCCCATTTTTAATTTTTTAAATTATTGTTATGGGAGTTCTTTATATATTTTGCGTATTAACCCCTTATCAGATATGTGGTTTGCAAATATATTCTCCCATTCCATAGATTGCCTTTTCACCCTGCTGATTGTTTCCTTTGCTGCACAGAAGTTTTTAAGTTGGTGAAGTTCTTTTATCTGTTTTTGATTTTGTTGCCTATGCTTTTGATGTCTAAGAAATCATTGCCAAATTCAGTGCCCAGAAGCTTTTATCCTTTTTTCTCCTAGAAGTTTTAAGTATTACATTTTCCATATAGTTCTTTAATTCATTTTGAGTTAATTTTTGTACATGGTGTAAGGTAAAGCCCCAACTTTATCCTTTTGCTTGTGGTTATTTAATTTTCCCTGCAACATTTGCTGCAGAGACTGTTCTTTCTCCAATGTGTAGTCTTGTTGATCATTTGGCCATATATTCAAGGGTTTATTTACGGGCTCTGTTTTGTTCCATTGATCTACGTATCTGTCTTTATGGCAATACCATATTGCCTGATTACTGTTGCTTTGTGGTATCTTTTTTTTAAGATTTTATTTATTTATTTGGCAAAGAGAGAGAGCACAAGTAGGCAGAGCAGCAGGCAGAAGGAGAGGGAGAAGCAGGGTCCCCTCTGTGCAGGGAGCCCGAAGTGGGGCTCGATCCTGAGACCCTGGTATCATGACGTGAGCTGAAGGCAGACGCTTAACTGATGGAACCGTGCAGGTGCCTTGCTTTGTAGTATCTATCGAAATCAAGGAGTATGAGGCTTCCAAGTTTATTCTTCTTTTCTGAGATTATTTTGGCTCACTGGGGTCCCTTGAGATTCCATATGAATTTTAGGGTGGTTTTCTCTTTTTCTTCAAAAATTGTCATGGGGGAGGTGGTGCCTGGGTGGCTCAGTCGTTGAATGTTTGCCTTCAGCTCAGGTCATGATCCCAGCGTCCTGGGATCAAGCCCCCACAATGGGCTCCCTGCTCAGTGGGAGGCCTGCTTCTCCCTCTCCCACAACCTCCTCCTTGTGTTCCCTCTCTTGCTGTCTCTCTCTGTCAAATGAATAAATAAATTCTTTTAAAAAAAGAATTGCCATGGGGATTTTAATAGAAATTGCATTGATTCCATAGATTGCTTTAGGTAGTATATTACTTTGCTTGCACTAGCATAACAATAATTTCCCCCACATGTTAGCATAGGTTCTTATACTTAAAATGTTATATATTTAAAAAGTAGATTAGCATTTTGTCTTATACAGTAACTTTTAATCTCTGCCTTCTAATGGAAATACAAGGATGTAGGCTAATTGGGAGAAAGGCACAGCCTAGGGATCAGTACCCTTGATTTTGCTCCCTTGTTAAAAAAATTCCACTGAGACTCATTTTCCTCATTTCTAAAATTGTAAGAAGAGCTCCACCTCAGGGAAAAGACAAAATGAAATATAACATATGTAGAACGTATAAAATTAGATGCAATCAGTAGAATTATATTGTTTTTATTAATACTCACCATAGGGAATATTGTTGAGATACTGTGTTTGGGGTGCTATTGATCTTAACATTAGTTTGAAAGAAAAGGAGCAACCAGTGCAAACCTCAGGTGTTCTAGATCCCCATGGGCTCTCCCCACCTCCCTGCTCCCTGCAGAGCTGCTGGCTCCTCCAGTGACTGCTGCTCCTGGGAGTGTACCCCTTGATCTTGCGGAATTGTGGCCTGTCTCTTGTAAAGACAAGGGTGGCTAGGAAAGCGTTCATGCTGAGGGAGAGCCGTTGTCGAGTTGGTTGGTCACCGTTTTTCTTCTTTCCTGTTTCTCTGACAGCTCTTGAAGTCTCATTGGCTAGAAAATTATGCCAAAGACTCTGTAAACCCCGGAGTCGTGGTGCTGCTGGGGTGCGGTGCCTTATCCAGCACCTGTGGCCAGCTGGCCAGCTACCCCTTGGCTCTGGTGAGAACACGCATGCAGGCTCAAGGTGGGTTTGGTTTTGTGTTTTTTTAAAGATTTATTTATTTCCTTGAGAGAGAGAGCATAGGGCAGTGGGAGGAGAGGCAGATGGAAAGAGAAACCCAAGCAGACTCCGCAGTGAGCAGGGAGCCTGATGTGGGGCTCGAACTCACAACCCTGAGATCATGACCTGAGCTGATTCAAGAGTCGGACGCTTAACAGGCTGAGCCACCCAGGTGCCCCTCCCTTAGCTTTAATTATACTGTGTCCTCCTGGCTTTTCTACCAGCTCATTGATTACTCTCTTTTCTTAAGATTTGCTGGCTTTTATTGCTATTTAAAATATGTAGCCTGTGCCTTTCTTTTCTTTTTGGCTCTTTTGCTGGCCAGTCTCACTCACCTACTGTCATTTCTTTAAATAGCGCCCCCTTGGTATCTACAGCTCTATCTTCAGTCTCTCTTCCAAGTACCCCCCCACCCCCACCCCCCAACCAAGCTATCACTCATTAATTAATGAATATTTCTAGAGCCCCAACGGTCAGGTGCTGGAAACTGCCAGACGCTAGGATTAGAGCAGTCCACAACTGAGATGTGGTCCGTGCCATTGTTGAGTGGAGAAGACACACTGATCAATAAGTAAACAACCTTGTTAACGCCCTTTGTTAAGGGAGCACAGAACAAGGAGCTCTAACCTTACTTGGGAGCCTGAGAACATTGTCATTTAAGCTCACCCTGGAAAGACAGGTGGGAGTTAGCTGGGCAAGGATGGGTGGGATAGAAAAGAAAGAGTATTCTAGCCTGAGTAAAGTACATGTGAAGGCACTAAGGCAGGGGAAATGGGGACTGTTTGAGGCACAAAAAGATCATGTGGCTGGAAAGAAAAATGCAAAGTAGTCACTAAATAGTATGTATTCTCTCATTTAACCATCACAGCCATCTTTGGGATTGATACAAATATCATCTGCATTTTATAGATGAGTAACTGGGGCAAAGAGAGGCTAAGTAACTTCCTTAAGGTTATACATTTGGTAAATAGTGGAGCTAGACTTCAAACCCAGGCCATCTGATTGGCAGCAGCTTGTGGCAAGCCCTCCCCTCCCATCTGCCAACTCCACTTCAGTCCTCCGTGGTCCATAGAGCTGTTGTTTTTAAAATCAAGTTCTGATCATTTTATGCCTGTGCAGAAATCTTTGTGACTCTCCAGTGTCTTCTGAATAAACGCTAAAGTTCTCGGTGGGACTTTAAAAGTCTGTTCTAATCTAGCCGCACTTTATTTCTCCACCTCCTACCGCTGGGTGACCTCCATGTAATAACCACGTGGGCGGTCAGCAGAGTCTCCTAGCGCATGCATGTTCAAGGGCGCTTGTCTTTGTTGTGCCAGCAACACAGGCTTCCCCTTCCTCCCCTCCTTGCCTCTTGAGGTCATTTGCACCACCCCAGCACCCTGCATCTTCCCAAGTTCCCCAGAGTGTTCCCCCTGCTCTCCTTAATTCCCAGGATGGAACTACTCTCTTACAGTATGGGGTTAATGAGGAGGTGTGGCGGTGACTTTGCAGGGCATAGGAAAGTACATGAACTCTGGAGTCAGAAAGACTATCTGCTCTCAGTTCTCCCCTTACTAGCTAAGTGTACTAGGCCAAATTTTTCCATCTTTCTAAGCCTCCAATTCCTCATTTATAAGATGGGTATAATATTTACCTGGCAGGATTGGTGGATAAGCTAATTAACCCGGTATCTAACACATGGTAATTACTCAACAAATAACTGTTGTTATCATTGTTACTATGATTATGGAACTCATTCTTAGGTGCTATGCAAGGAGAATTACATAAAGGGGTACTTTCTTGAGCCCCTTGGAATAAATATTATCCTTTCATTATAGTCTCGAATGTCATTCGGAATCATCATTATATACAGTTGTAATAACAAAACATGCTTGAATATTAAATTAACCTGGTTTCTTTTCTTTTCTTTTCTTTTTTCTAGCTATGATAGAAGGAAACAAACAGATGAACATGGTTGGCCTCTTTCGACGGATAATTTCTAAAGAAGGAATCCCAGGACTTTACAGAGGCATCACTCCAAACTTCATGAAGGTGCTACCTGCTGTGGGCATCAGTTATGTGGTTTATGAGAATATGAAGCAAACTTTAGGAGTATCCCAGAAATGACATGTTGAAATTTTTTGCTTTAGCATGATTATTGAAATTTTCAACAATCTCTGGAGTGACTTTTCCTCCTAGAATTACAAGTCTATGGCAAAAGAAGGCCTATATTTCTCACAAAAAAAGGAAGAGCATATCAATGATTATTTCAAACATTTGGGCTCAATTTTTTTATATATAGAAATGTCAAAAATCATAGTTTTGATAAGCTCATACAATTTTGAAAAGGCCAAAAAAATTGTATTTTATCTTTTCTTTTCTTATTAGTACCTTTCTACACATCTGTGCCCTAAGTCCTGAATCTGAAAAATGTATTGCTCAAATTAAATGTTTCATGTGGTAATTATAAATCATTAATCTTTATTTTGGTTGGTTCAAGTTTTGCCATTTCCTTAATACTTAAATGTCTTTTTCTACAAAACAAAATGATCAGAAAAACTTGAAACTTGAGTTGTTTTATGTATTTGGAATGTCTTCATAGACTCCTTAAAATTTCCTTTTAGAACCATTAATAGAAAATCATTGCATGAAAACATATCTTACAGCAGCAAAATAAGTATAGGGCTTCTATCTTTATCTTTCTTGAAGCTGAATGAGAATGAACTTAAGTGGCAGAATTCCAGGACACCCAAGTACTCTTGTCCATTTATATTTTTGTATAAGGATGAGTGATGAAATAATATTTCAGTGGGCCCTTTTCCATTTTCCTTGCACTGTTATTTGGTTCCTGGAATGGCACACTGTTTGTCGGTGTATTACTGTTAAATTATCAACACAAGGCAACTTATCTGAAAGATTCTATTTATTCTGTCATCGCTTTGAAAAGCACCAGGAGACAAAACTCTTTTACTTATGTCAGCTTCTTCAGAGCATCTCTCTTGCCTTTGTCCTTTGTTTCCTTCTTGAATCAGATTCTGTTTTAATCAGGAAAGCTTCAAGGGAGCATTCTTGGTAATCTGACATTTCTTAATTACACGAAGTAGGTTGATCATGGGTGAATGACATTTTCATTTCCCCCACACTGTTGAATTTGTTTGAACATGAGTTCTCAATTTGGACAGCACAAACCTAGATTAGTGCATTTTAATAGTAGCATGTATTAATATTATGCATTAGGTACCTATGTTTAAATGAAAGGCTCAAGTTATAAACATATACATTCATATTCTCTTTTGCCCCCAGCTTTAAGAACATGTTATAATATAAAAAATTTATAATATTGATAGCATATTTTTTATTTTACTAAAACATTTTTGTAGTCAGCCATCTGTTTTGATTTGTGTGATTAAGACTTAGATATTAGTCAAAGTTGTTCTGCAGTTTTTTAATTTAGTTCCTAAACTCACGTTTGATTTCTAGTGATTTCTGTTATAAATTGCCAACATTTTAGTGAAAATCTAGGCACTTACTTTACTTGAACCTACCTCTTATATTTTCTGAACCAAAGCGAAATGTTGGAGTTCTATTTGTGAAACATTATCCTAAAATACAGTTTTTAATACATTAGTTATGCCTGATAAATGTCTTAGTATTTTTATCATACCTGTGATAAACACAGGACTCTATTTTTTCTTCAGAGTTGTTTATATTTTTGAGTAATCCAGAAATGACAATATTAAGGTACATGATTAGCTTTTTCTTTTTTTACTCATGAGAATTATGGGGTGAATGACTAGAATTTCAAGCTACTAAAAAGCAGTCATTGTTCATTATGAATTTAAATTGTTTGCTATTTAACATTGTAAGGTATGAATGTGATTTATCCATGCATCTTGTATCTTTTGAAAAAATCATCCTGTGTCTTTCGAAAAGAGCTCAGAGTTGAAGATGTTTATTTCCAGTATTACTGCATATGTACTTTCCATTTACATTAAAAAGCTATATATTTGTTTTAAAAATGACTTGTTTCCTCATTTAAAAAATAGGCCACAGAAAGAAAGAAAGAAAGAAAGAAAGAAAGAAAGAAAGAAAGAAAGAAAAGAGAAGAGAAAAGAAAAAAAAGAAAAGAAAGGAAAGAAGGAAGGAGGGAAGAGTCTGTATCCTACAGCTTCTATCCTGGGCAGCAGTTTGAATAATCATTTTCATATCCAACTCCATATAGTCTTTCCAAATATTTTGGCTTTTCCTGAACAGCCATAGCAGTTGTCTCTGTCATACATTATGGCATAAGATGACGTTTTTCCTGACATCCAAATTCCACATTTACTAGTTAGGGTTACACCCCTGGGGGTTCCACAGTGTCAGGGTGAATTCAAAATCGTGGGATTTTTTGACACAACTTGGTGGCCTATCAGTTTGTCTGGAAGCTGTGGGAAGGAAAGCTAAGTCAGTTTCCTGGTAAGTGATTGAACTTTTGTTTTGTTTTGTTTTTTAACAATGCAGATTATAATTAAATACAAAATCTGATTAAAAAATAAAAATAAAACTAAGACTGCAAAGAAATTTCTGCATTCCAATTCAAATCCCAGCTAGACTCCAGGAATAAACATATCATCAGCCCTCTTCTGTCTACTGTCCGGGACCCTTGTTAGAAAAATGCTGCTGGATTTATTTCTCAGTCTTGTTGGCACACCAAGAGAATAACCTTCATGCAAACAGGGACCGTATGTTAACGCTCTTTTGTTCTTTGAGCTGTACATTAGAACATGTGTATAAAAATGTGGCATGATTTCCCTCTCCCCAGACAGGAATTTTACGAGCCCTTTTGTTATCATGGAGTTTGTTGTTGTGGTTGAGATGTGCACCACAGGAGGAGGGCTATTTGTGGAGAGGAGCAGGCAGCAACCCTCTTCTCCCTGCTTTGCAGTATCACCTTGTTGGGAGGAGCATGGAGTGGCTGGAGCTCATTTAGATACCTCCCGGAGAGCGTGTGCCCTGCCACATTCCACCTGCCTTCTCCCTCCCCTGCAGGACAGAGCTGAGCTGAAGTCCAAGCTGGCCTAGCCTGGACCCACTGCTGCTCTCCGGCCCCCGTGTGATTGACGACGTCCGTTCACAGCTCTGTGGCTGGCGTTGGATGTGGTTTTTTGTTCTTAGTGTGTGGGTTTTGTTTCTGATTTTATTTTTTAAATATTTTATTTATTTGTCAGAGAGAGAGTGAGCAGGCACAGTCAGGGGGAGCGGCAGGCAGAGGGAGAAGGAGAAGCAGTTTCCCCGCTGAGCAGGGAGCCAGAGGCGGGACTCGATCCCAGAACCCTGGGATCGAGTCCCACTTAACCAACTGAGCCACCCAGGCATCCCTGATTTTTATTTTTTTTACCAGACATTCGTGTTCCTGGGTTGTCAGCAGGCCCCCTTGCTGTATACTCAGCTGCTCAGCCACAGCCTCTCCAACGTTGTTTGCTGTGAAAACAGAAGTAGCCCAAGCCTAGGCCACTCGGGCATTTATTCTGTAAGAACATATGTGCTCATTTTTTGTCTCAGTAAGTATTTATTAAACATGTACTTGGTTCCAGACACTTTTAGGGGCTGAGGACAGCACTGAACAAAAGACATAGTGCCTTTCCTCGTGGAGATTCCCTAGAAGGAAGAGACAAACAAGACACCCAATGAGTAAAATATGTGATATTGCAAAGGGGGGTAAGTGCAGAAGGGAGTGCTGGGTTGGGACTGTAATTTGAGATAGAGAAGTCCTGGCTGTGTAGGTGCTCTTTGAGTAAAGACCCAGAGGAGGTACAGGAATGGGCCATATCAACCTCAGATGCAGGCCCCATGTAGGGCTGGAGCGGAGGGGCCAGCAAGGGGGAGGATGTGAGCAATTCAGCCCCAGGGCTCCCTCGGGAGTCATATCCGCTGAGCCTTTCTCCATTTCTCAGTCTCCTGGATGAGACTCAAATGTCCCTCCTCTGGGGGTGGGGCTTTCTTATTGGAAATGCTGGAAGACACCTGTCATTTCTGGTAACCTCCATGTCCATCGGCACAGTTGTCCCCACTGCAGTCCCAACACATTGGCTCCTTCCCCAGGTAATGTCTCCTGGCTGCTGTAGTCCTCTCCCTCTACAGGGAGAATAAAAAAAAAATTTTTTTTGAGAACTTAAAAAAAAAAAGAAATTAGAGACCTTCAAATCTTTCTAGATTATTTTCCTGAGAATTACAGAGAACTTTAATCTCCGCAAACTAGCAACTTCTCTTCACAACCTTCTCTGACCACCCTGTATCTGCTAAGGGTTTGTTTATTTGTTTATAATGTATACAAGTTGTACGATATTGGGAACAGTCCTTTTATTTATCTTTTGTCGGTTGATACTATCCTGCTTTGAATCCACTTCTACAAAGCCAAGATAACAGTAACAAAGAAGTGGTCTGTATTTTGTTACTCCTGAAAAAGGCACTGATCTGGCCAGGGATTTATTTTATTTTATTTATTTTATTTTATTTTATTTCATTTTATTTTAGTCCATGTTTTATTTGCTGATTAATGGTCAAAAGGCAATGTAATTTATTTCAGGTATTTTCTTGAAAGTCTATGCTCATAAAAATCATGAAAAATTGGAAAGACTATTAAATCACTGAAACTTTAAATATATCTTACACAATCTTGTTTGTACAAAAATACAAGTTAAATATAAACATAAAGCAATCAATGATAATTTTATGCAAATCTGTTTTATGTGATCTTCAGTTACATATAAAAGTTTTTGGGTTCTGTTATTTGTGAAAAGATCAATACCAGATTGAATTACTATCTATTGGCAAAGGGCCCTAAAAGGCTTACTTTAGCATTAATCTTTTACATGCTTAAGTGCATTCCCTAATTTGAGATCACCTAAACACTGGAAAAAAAAAATGCAAGGGCAGTATGTCCATAAACCAACAAATAAATTGGCTGTAATGCATCATAAAACACAAAGAAACCCCCTCACATCTGTACAACAAACATTATTACATACTCACATGCAGGTGCCCACGTACATGCATACACACACACACACACACACACGTAGCGGAGCACACACACCCAGTCGTAAAGCCTAATGAGGTGCTACTTCCAGTATGATATTCAGCTCTGCATTTTTTCTTATTTCATCAAATGAGTAGCTTTTTGTCACCTTCCCATTCTTGAAGACAGTATGGAGAAGATCATGACCATATTCCTCAAGGTCTCCTTTTCCTTCCTCAAGTGTAACAAAATTCCCTGCTGGTGTCCTGTGTAAAGATAATCGGCCCTTTGGGATCTTTTGTTGGGATCAGCAACAGGGTCCTTGAAGACATTAATCCCAAGGCCATTGGTTACAACATAACTACACTTGAAGGAACAATTCAAGAGATCTCTCATTAACTTCTGTAGCAAAGCTCCACCAGCACCAAAGGCAATGTTTTCAATACTCCATTTTTTTTGCTTCATGCCTTCTACAGTCTCTTGTAAGATATTAATATCTACTCCATCCTCTTGAATAATTCTAAGATAAGGTGGCAGCAACTTGTAGCCCTTTGCGTTCTCAGTAACAGGAAACTTCTTACCCAAAATATCCAAAACCTTCAATACAGTGTCCAGAGGATTTCCAGAATCAGGTCTGATTATTAGTGGCGCCTCTGTACTTCTTGACAGTATTAAATGTCTTTGGTCTTCACCCCATATTTTTTCACATGCGTTGTAAATGTCATGGCTATCGCTGACCACAGATACAGGCACCGATGAAAACTGTGTTACTATATGTTCAAAAGCATCTTTTTCACGGTCTTTCCCCAAGCTGTAACGGTACTGTGTTCTGCTGCTGGAACAGAATAGCCTGGAACAGGATCTTTCATTCCATAGTATTTTTTAACAAACGCAATTCCTGCTACTGTATCTGTTCCTTTGAAGTTAACCAAATGAGCAGATGCTCCTATGCCAGCAGTCTTTTGGGAAGAAAGTCCTCTGTAGCCAAAATCACGTAACTTGTATTCCAGACCATATAAGTTACCAGATGTCTCCAGCAAATATTTGGCCAGTATTTTCTTCTGCTCTCTAGAATTTGTGGCCACTGTGACTGGATACCAGGACTGAACAAGAATAGTCTCAATCCAATTTGTAAGCCAGTAACACTCTGGGTCTGTGTTTTCCACTGTGAAGAGAACATTTCCTCAAGGAATGACATAGCCCTCAGCAACAGCTTTTATTTCTATTGGAAGATGCCCATCATATTTCTCAAGAATGTAGTTCCATCCCTTTTCATTAAAGACATCATCTTGGAAATGCTCTCTATATACCTCTTTGGCTTCCTGGATCTTCTCTTTGGTCACTTCCTTACCTTTTAAGTACTTATTAAGAAGGTACTGCAACCCATAAAATACTGTTTCCTTGTATTTCACCTCCAAAATTTATTTTGGAATTTTCTGTCCTCTTTTCACGGCATTCAAAATAGGAATAAACTTTGCTTGTATTGGGTGGGTATTGTTTATAGTGAGTAACCTTGTAGGAGTCGGTGGCCAGGAGGATGTTGAACTCGGGGTCTGCTGCAGCATTCATCTCGGGCGGGAGTGTGTGGGCCACGCACCGTGAGCTGCCCGGCGCGGCAGCGAGGAAGGAGAGAAATGGCCAGGGATTTTAAAACATTCTCAAGTACTCTTTCAAACTTAAACTTACCACACACCCTCGCTATTCGTTCATCAGCCATGTTTTCCAAGAGTTTATATTCATCTCTTTATACAAGTTCTACAAAGCAGTCACGACCATGGGCTCGTGATGACATTGCCTAAATTCCAGCCCCTATAATCAGTGTGGGCTGTAGGTATGCATCAGTCATCCCTAGTCACAAGACGTCCGCACATGATTCTTAGTGCGCCAGCTGGGTTGTGCAGAAAATGTGACATTGCCTAATTTTCTTTGTATCAACTTACATCCAGCGGGAAGCTTCTTTACCACTCAGTGTTGTGCCAATGACCTGGGGTCTTGGCCCCTCTGGATGCTGGTCATGGTCTGCAGCTGAGCCATGCTTGGCATAGGAGTAGGTGGAAACGTGGGCCATCTGTACTTGGTGTCTGGCATTTCCATTCCAAAGGGGTGAGAGCCGAATGTAAATCTCTCTTAACCCTGGGACCTGCCAATCTTTATCTCCTTCCCATCCTCTGGGTTTACCTCTTTTTCTCTTTGCTCTTAAAAGCATTCATCTTGGGGCGCCTGGGTGGCTCAGTGGGCTAAAGCCTCTGCCTTCAGCTCAGGTCATGATCTCAGGGTCCTGGGATCGAGCCCCGCATCGGGCTCTCTGCTCAGCAGGAAGCCTGCTTCCCCCTCTCCTGCCTGCCTCTCTGCCTACTGGTGATTTCTCTCTCTGTCAAATAAATAAATAAAATCTTTAAAAAAATAAAAAAGCATTCATCTTTTCTTCCCCCTGGGGTCCCTACCATCCTTTCTGCAGGTAATTTAGATGTTTTCAAAAGACAGAAGAGACTAATCAAAGTGACTTCTGTTTTCTGCTTTTAAAACTCACTCAGGGAGGGGCGCCCGGGTGGCTCAGCTAGTTGGGCATCTGATTCTTGTTTTGGCTCAGGTTGTGATCTCAAGGTTGTGATCTCGGGGTCATGGAATGGAGCCCCAAGTTGGGCTCTGCACTCAGCATGGAATCTGCCTGTCTCTCTCCCTCCTCCCTTCTGCTCACAAGGGCATGTGCTCTCTCTTTGATAAGTAAAATCTTTTAAAAAGTTCAAATAAAATAAATAAAAATCACTCAGGGAAGGAAATGCTAAAGGCTTGCCTTCTTGCCTGAAGTGAGATTAAACGGTACATATAGGGGAATAAAAACAAGTTAATATTTCCCTAAGTTATCCTGCTACAGGCTCTTAAACTGCTTCCTGTCCCTTGGCTCTCTGTCTCAGGAGTAAGCCTCGTTGTGTTATGGGGCATGGGGCTCTGTACAGGTGAAACACCACATTTTTCCATCTACTGAATCTCTAAATTCCTAAAACTTTATTAACATATGGCAGTGTAGCTTCATAGCCAGAGAGTTCAATAAACAATGTCTAAATGGAAAAGTCAGCATTGTTACTGACTTGTTATTTAATAATAGCGTTATTGTCGTCAACACTTTCCAAGGGCTTGGGAGGAGATAGGAAATAGAGGGGAAAATTAGTTGTAATAGGGAAAAGAATAAATTGGAGTCTAGAACTGTTTTCTGAATCTTTAGTTTTGGATAATATAGGGAAAACAGATGATAAGGCGCAAGTGTAGAATTATAGGTAGTATTAGTGAGTCAGGGACCTGAAAATTTTACAGTAGAAGAATATGGAAGAAAAATAAAGGTGAGGAAGAATTTTTAAAGTCTATCCACTTGTGATCTTTGTTCTTCTGATATTGTTCCTGTCCCACCTTACTATTCATTAAGATGCTCCTCCTGGAAAGATATGAGAAAAGCTTCTATAATAAAACTACATTAAGGAGAGGAAGGAGTCTGTAGACAATTGAAGCATTTTGCGGTAGTTTGAAAATTTTGCCTTTTTATCTGCATCTGACTAATAAAAATGTATAACTATTAGAGAATTTTGACCAGAGATTATGGAAGACTTTCCTCTCTATGCCAAGTCTTAATAATTCACTTATTCTTCACATAAGGCATGAGCTAAAAGATTCAGAACATCAAGAGACATACACTGGACAGAAGGGTTATTAAGCAAAGTTTTTCCCATTTTTTTTAAGGATTTTATTTGTTTGAGAGAGAGAGTGAGTACAAGCAGGGGGAAGGGCAGAAGATGAAGCAGACTCCTGACTGAGCAGGGAGCCAGATGTGGGGACCTGCCAGGACCCTGGGATGATGACCTGAGCCAAAGGCAGGCACTTAACTGATTGAGCCACCCAGGTACCCCCTATTTTTTTTTTCATGGTACCATTAACTAATAATCAGACGGTAACTGCTGGTGAGATATTCCCTCCCCTTTTCAGAATTCCCCACAATGGACTTCCCCTTGGAGGCCCGGGCAGAAGGAGCATGAGAGGTTCTTTCCGTATAACTCTGTGGACAGGCCCTTAGGGTAAGAAATGAACTGACAACCTTGTTTATAACTAATGATTGCTCATGATGTTATTCAATTATATATTTGTTTATTTGGAGCACCAAGGATCATAAAAATGGTTCTCCAATACAGGCATTGCAAGTATCAAGCATGGATTATTTCTGAGAGGAGAGAGAGAGAGAGAGAGAGAGAGAGAGAATAGATTTATGACTTTTGCAGCCCATTTCATGCCTTCCCTTGTTGAACTGTATAAATTATCTCTTTAGAAATAAATAGCACAGGCTTTGGGAACACTAATACAATCAAGATATCTGTTCCAGGATGCATGGATAGTCACATGACAAATGGCCAAGAATCTCAGCTCAGAGGTCATATTTTCCAAGGATTTCTTGCCATAGTATACCCTTTGCTTTACTGACTGCAGAGAACTTGCACAACTCTTAAATAGTTTCTATCATCCCGTGAAAAATGAAATAGGAAGGCTGTTTTTTGGCTGTTGTGGGAATAGCAAGGACCAGTAAAATAATCACACCTGGCTTACAACAGCAAGGCTTTGAACGTGCTACTCATGGAACTTTTTCCCACAGCAGCCTAGTGACCACCATTTAAAAGCTATAAACTGGGGACACCAGAGTGGCTCAGTCAGTTGAGAGTGTTCCTTTGGCTCAGGTCATGCTTTCAGGATCCTGGGATGGAGTCCTGCAAGGGGCTCCCTGCTCAGTGGGGAGTCTGCTTCTCCCTCTGCCTGCTGCTCCCCCTGCTTGTGCTCTCTCTTTCTCTCTGTCAAATAAATAAAATCTTTTTAAAAAGTATAAATTGTTTAAACCCAATTTTTAATTTAATTTTCAACACCACGGTCTACCTCGTATTAGTTTTTCACATAGTCCCAGATAAGATTGTTAAATTTCAGTTGATCTGGACTATGATGATATGCAAACTGAGGCAGGGCCAAGTTTACCTCAGCCTAGTGCTGAGGTAACACAAAGGTTCTACTCCTTTGTAGAACAAAGGCACAAAGATTCTACTCCTGACTCACATAACTTTTAATCCAAATACTAGATGCTCCTTCTGAGAGGTGTCTTTTTTTTTTTTTTTCCAGATAATAGAATGGTGCTTCTAATTGGAGGATGGGGCTGTCTCTGTATTCTTGCCGACTGCGGCTCTCGCAGGGATACCGACAGCTTTGGTTGGGTGAATTAAATGGACGTACCTAACTGCCAATCTAGTGTCAGGATGCCCTATCCAGGCTCCCCCCACCCCCAACTGTCAGGAGTCAGCCACTGCAGTGCATATTTACCTTAGAGCAAACGCAGGTATTTTTATTGAACCTCCAGGACTTCCAAAGTGAGCCAAGAATTATGTATATCATGGTGATTCCACATAGAGTACAAGCACAGTAAGCGTCCCCTTATCTATCTGTGGTTTCGCTTTCCGCAGTTTCAGTGTGGCGGTGGGTGGTTGTCCACAAGTAGATAATCCTCTTTCTGGGGCGCCTGGGTTATTCAGTGGGTTAAGCCTCTGCCTTTAGATCTGGTCATGATCTTAGGGTCCTGAGATCGAGCCCTGCGTTGGGCTCTCTGCTCAAAAGGGAACCTGCTTCCCCCTCTCTCTCTGCCTACTTATGATCTCTCTCTCTTTCTGTCAAATAAATAAATAAAATCTTTATTTTTTATTTTTTATTTTTTTAATTTTTTTTTAAGATTTTTTATTTATTTATTAGAGAGAGACTGAGAATGAAAGGGGAGAAGGTCAGAGGGAGAAGCAGACTTCCCGCAGAGCCGGGAGCCCGATATGGGACTCGATCCCGGGACTCCGGGATCATGACCTGAGCCGAAGGCTGTCACCCAACCAACTGTGCCACCCAGGCGCCCTAAATAAATAAAATCTTAAAAAAAAAAAAAAAAAAAAATCCTCTTTCTGACGAATCATGAGAAAGTCAATAAGCAGTCTAACTCTACCTCGTCGCAATGCTTACGTCGTTCACCGCGCTTCATCTCGGCGTGTAGGCATTTTCCTCTCTCACCTCACCGCAGGAAGGGTGAGTATAGTCCGACAGATATTTTTATAGAGACCACATTCACATAACTTTTGTTACAATATATTGTTATAATTGTTTTATTTTATTATTAGTTAATGTCTTGCTGTGACTAATCTATAAATTAAGCTTTATCACACGTATGTATGCACAGATAAGAAAAAACAGTATGAAGAGGCTTCCATATCTCAGCATCCACTGAGAGTCTTAGAACATATTCCCTGTGGACAAGGGGGTCTGCTATCATGCAGTTTAATGAGGATGTTATAAATTTAATTGCTTGGAGGAAAAAATGAACTAATATAAGAATCACATTTAGACATTGTAACTTCTTAAACAGGTCTTAGACCCAGTTGAGTCTTTGTAAATAGTATTTTTGCACAGCCTGATGGGTGTATAATTGAGATACAATAAACTATAGGTATTTAAAGTGTATACTTTGATAAGTTTTGACATACATGTATATCCCTATTAATACAATTAAGGTGTTGAGCATACCATCAGCCTTAAAAGTTTCCTCCTCCACCAGGGAACCACTGATCTTCTTTCTTGCCATCGCTATAGATTAGCTTGCATTTTATAAATTTCACATAAATGTCTGGCTTCTTTGACTGCAGACTGGTTCCTCTGTGCTGCTGCAGCATGTCCATTTCTTTTTCTCGCTGAGCAGTATTGCATTGTAGGGTTATTCTACAGTTTGTTTATGGACACTGACCTGTTGATGGATGTTAGAGCAGTTTCCAGCTATTACAAATAAAGCTGCTGTAAACATTCATGTACAAGCTTTGTATGAATATATGTTTTTATTTATTTTGGGTAAATACCTAGGGGTGGCATGGCTGGATCATCTGGTAGCATGTTTAACTTTTTAATAAATTGCCAAATTGTTCACCAAAGTTTTCATCCTATTTTATATTCCAATTAGTGAGAGTCCTAGTTACTCCACATTCTTTTATTTTTTTTTTTAAGATTTTATTTATTTATTTGACAGATAGAGAGCAAGAGAGAGCATGAGCAGGGGGAAGAGGGAGAAGCAGACTCCCCACAGATGTTTAACTGACCGAGCTACCCAAGCGTCCTGTTACTTCACATTCTTGACTTGTGTCTTTTATTTATTTATTTATTTATTTTAATTGAAAGATTCCACCTATCCATTTAACAGGAGAGAGATCACAAGTAGGCAGAGAGGCAGGCAGAGAGAGAGGGAAGCAGACTCCCCCCTGAGCAGAGAGCCCGATGTGGGGCTCGATCCCAGGACCCTGAGATCCTGACCTGAGTCGAAGGCAGAGGCTTCAACCCACTGAGCCACCCAGGCGCCCCTGGTCTTTTAAAATTTTAACTGTTCTAACATGAGTAGTGCCATCTTCTTGTGGTTTTAATTTATATTTCCCTGAAGACTAGTGTGTTGAGCATTTGCTTATGCACTTTTTTTCTTGCCACTAGTTTTTTTTTTTCCACTGTGTTTATGGTTGTATACCTAAGTCAAAACTTAAGAAACTATGTTTCATTTTTTTGAAGTATTTCTTCAGGTCTTTTGACCATTTTTTGATTGTTTCCTTGTTACTGAATAGTGAAAATTTCTTATATATTCTGCATAAAAGTCCTTTATCAATATATTTGTTTGCAAGTATTTTCTCCCAGTCTGATGCTTGTCTTTTCATTTTCATAGCTGTGGCTTTGGAGAACAGTTTCTAATTTTGATGTAGTCTGGTTTATCAATTTGTTCAGTTTTAAATTTTGATGTAATCTAATTTATTAATTTGTTCTTTATGAATAATAGTATTGTATCTAAGAAACCTTTGCTTAAACTAAAATCACAAAATTTTTCTACTGTGTTTGCTTCTAGAAGCTTTGTAGTTTAAAGGCCTTTAAATTTAGGTCTATAACCTGTTTTGAGTTAATTTTTTTATATGGTGCAAGGCACAGTTTAAAGTTCATGCTTTTGCAAATGGATATTCAGTTGTTCTCATACCATTTGTTGAAAGAACCATTTTTTCTTTACTGAGTAGCCTTTGTACCTTGTTGAGAGTTATTTGTCCATAGATATGTGCTTCTATTGTTGGACTTTCTTCTGTTCTGTTAATCTACTTGTGTATGTAAAGTCAGCATGACACTGTCTTTACTACCATGGCTTTGTAAGTCTTAAATCAAGTACAGTAAATCATCCAACTTTGTTCTTCTTTTTCAAGGTTGATTTGGCTATTTTAGGTCCTTTGCATTTCCATAAGAATTTTGGAATTAGCTTCTCAATGTCTACGATAAAGCCTGTGGGAAATTTGATTGGGGATTGTATGGAATCTATAGACTAATTTGGGGAGAAATGACATTTTTGACCCATGAAGAAGACATACCTTTCCATGTATTAATTTTAAAAACTTCTCTTAATAGTGTTTTGTAGTTTGATAGCAATATGTATGAAGCCAACGAAAACCCATAACATTGAGTGAAAAAAGCAAGTTGCAGAAGAATGCTTATGATATGGCACTTGGAGCAGTGTCATTCTCTCGGGGAGGGTGTAGCCATGGGTGTAGGATGCATGAGAACTTTCACTTTTAAATACAGATTTACATATTGTTCAAATTTCTTCATGTTTTACTTTTTTTTTAATATTTTATTTATTTATTTGAGACAGAGAGCATGAGGGAGAGATCATGAGCGGGGCGGGAGGAGCAGAGGGAGAGGGAGAAGCAAACTCCCCACTAAGCAGGAAGTGCAATGTGGGGCTCAAACCCAGGACTCTGGGATCATGACCTGAGCCAAAGGTAGAAGCTTAACAACTGAGCCACCCAAGCACCCTCCATGTTTTTTTTTTTTAATACTAAGAGATTATTTCTTTATTTAGAAAGAACTAATAATCCTGTTTAAAGTTTTCTTTTTTCTTTTTTTTCTCCCCAAATTTGTTTATTTTAATTTTTCAGTGTTACAAGATTGATTGTTCATGCACCACACCCAGTGCTCCATGCAGTACGTGCCCTTCTCGATACCCACCACCAGACTCACCCACCCCTCCACCTCCTCCCCTCCAAAACCCTCAGTTTGTTGCTCAGAGTCCAC
>CM052798.1:82144052-82165794 GCA_028533885.1 Nasua narica | reverse complement strand
CAGTAGAATGCATCAATGAATCCAGAAGTTGGTTTTTTGAAAGAATCAATAAGATCGATAAACCACTGGCCAAACTCATCCAGAAGAAAAGAGAGAGGACCTTAATTAACAAAATTATGAATGAAAGGGGAGAGATCACAACTAATCCATGTTTTATTTTTTTAAAGTTACTTTTATGATCTTTAAAACTGTAAAAAGCAATATTAGATTATATTCTATATGACATTTTGTCCTCTGTGCTGGCCTTGTGTGTGTCTGCTCCCAGATCCATTCCTTGCCCTTCCTGAGCCCAGCTCTGTATCCTGGCGCCAACTCCTCCAAACTCTGTTTCCTAGGATCCCGGCTCTGCTACCCACAGCTGGAGCTGGACAATGGGAGGCACTGGCAGGAGATTGGAGGGCAGAGGAAAGGAGAAGCCAGGATATTTTTTTCCCCCTGCCTCTATCTTCCCCTGTTGCCCAGCACAATAAATAACAAAAGACACACATGTCTATACCTACAGTTGTAAAAGTCAGAACACCAAGAATAAAGAGAAACAATCTTAAAAGCTTCTGAGGTGGACAGGGAGACACAGATCATCTGCAAAGGAATAAGAAACATCAAATTTTGCAACTGTAGCCCTAGAAAGTAGAAAAGTGACTTTTAATTTAGAATTAAAAGCATTAATTTGCTAAGCTAAAGATAAGAAAAATAAATGCCCAAAGTGAAAAGAAATTAACTTCCCACACAGCTCTTCAGGATATGTTCAAGCAAAGTGAGGGCATAAACATACCAGGAAAAAAGAGGGAACAGGATACAGGCAATAGTGGCTCCAGCATGGGAAAGCAATGCCAAGGGGTCTCAAGATGGCAGCAAGTGGAGGGGGCTCCAGAATGGAGCAGGATGATGGAAGGCTTGCATAGAGCCTCTACAGAGGGACTCAGAAGAACACTTGATCCCTGATTGGCACAAGGGGTCGGGGGAAACATCAATATAAAATAAAGGCAATATAAAATAAAATAAAGGCAAAAAATGCAAGAACATTAAAAGGTAGTTAGAATTTCAGGAAACATGAAAAAGCTCAAATATAAAGGAAATGTAATGATAGAGAACACTAGCTCTGCAGTGAAAAATACTGTGCCGTCACATCTGTGTGCTTTTAGAATCGAACTATAGGCTGAGCATTTGGGACTTAAATATAGCTATCAAATAAGGTAAATGAGGAAGCAAATATAATCAGAGGCGGAGAGGATGGAGAGAGGAGGAGGGGCTCAAGGGAAGTATGGGGGCCCTAAAGTCTTCATGTTTGAGGATACTGCTTAGTGTGGATGGAACAAGAACAAAAGCTGTTAGTAAATCCTTAAAGTGATGTAGGTTTCCAAGGAAGGACTAAAAATGATGAATCAGGAAGATGGGAAGGGGAGGTGGCTGTGTGCTAGGGACCTGCTCATCTAGGTAAGACGGCCTTAGTGGGTGCCAACAGTGCCGTGCCCAGATACCTGACCCTGACCACGACTGCACACAGTGGCCCTGTGTCCACTTGGGCAGCTTCTGCATTTCTTTGCTTCAGAGTTTCTCTGGCTGCTGCAGCTCATGGGGCTGCCCATGTTACAAGAGCAGCCCTAAACCACTGATACTGGGCTCCATTTTTCACCGGTTTCCTTTTCTGCACTGGGCTCTAGCTCTAGGTGCCTGCAGTGGCAGCTGGTTTGATGCCTACCCTTTCCTAGCTTCCTTCCCTGTCTCATCTTATTTTCCCATCCTGCCCAGGAACACCTTACCTTGTGGTCTGCTTCAGAGGGAACCCAAAACAAAACAGTCCACCCCTAATAGATCCCGACACAGCAGCAAACATTTTATTTTGAGATTATGGAGGAGCATAGCAAAAGAAGCATCTGATAGACCAACAAGTAGTTACTTCTAGGAAAGAGGGCTACAGTAGGAAGGGGTAGAACAGGGGACTGATGCCTTCAAATAGGTACCTATCCATCTGCTACTTTATTGATTGATTGATTGATTGATTGACAGGAAGTAGGATGTATTGGTGGCTCTGAGTAGGGAGGGTCAGTGCCGAGATTCTCCTGAGTGCAGAGCCCTCCATTGGTCCAAGGGGCCACAATTAGTGATGTATTTGTCACCGCAGCCATCTGGGGTGGGCCACTTTTCAGCCACCATGTCTTCAAATTCATCCTCATTGAACTTAGTAAAGCCCCACTTCTTGGAAATCTGAATCTTCTGGCGGCCAGGGAACTTGAACTTGGCCCTGTGTAGGGCCTCAATCACATGCTCCTTGTTCTGCATCTTGGGATGGACGGACATGATGACTTGGCCAGTGTGGACCTTGGCTACTGTGCCCTTGGCCTTTCCAAAGGTACCCCACATACCTGTCTACAACCTAGATTGGAGATAGCATGTGGTCAGACCTCAGTGTCCACTGGAAAGGGCCATCTGCTAGGTCGCTTCGGGCAACTCATACAATCAGGAGGCTGTATACACTACCAAGGAGGCTACCATTTGGAGCCATGGCACACTGGGCCCCCATGAAGAAAGAGCACTGTCGTCTTAATTGGCTGCAGACATTTTTACTTTAATATAAATTTAAAACAAGCATTTAAAACATAAAGTAAACTAGAATACTGTGATGAATGGGATCAAAACAAGAGATCACAAACATATCTGCATGGCCTGGCCTGCAATCCAGCGCCCAATCCTTTAACTTTATTTGAAAATGTCAGTCATTTTTGAGTGGCAGCCATAAACTGGAATAAATTATTGCATGGGTATGAACAGCTAAAAAATACTCTGTGCAGAAAATTCACATGTACAACTTTAATCATAATAATGGGGAATAAGTATATTTCCCACCTTGTGTTTTCATGGTGTAGGAAAAGACACACAGAATACATTGGTAATCACTGTGGCAATGGGATAGAATTTGTTAAGTAAAACACTCAGTACTTCATGAGGCACTACTTTCTGAAGAGGCTTCATATAGGGGGCCACTGTGTAGTTTTCATTTATAGGAAGAAACGTTTTGTGTATTGGGTTTGCATTTTGTTTGTAGCTGGTGCTGGGTATTCTCTGGATAGTACACTATGTCCCGAATGGAAGCTACAGCCCCAGGACTCCCAATTATAGAAGCGGTTCTTGACTGCTTTGAGGCCCTGGCACAAAACTGTTTCAAGTAACCAGCCTTGGCCTCTACCTTCCACTAGGTGGCAGACTTCCCCCAGTTCTGCTGGCAGCAGGCTCCTGGCCGAGGGATACAGAGCCTCTCTTCACTCACACTCCTCTCCCTTTGCTTCAGTCTGGAAAATCACTGGGCTGCCTGGGGCCAGATTTAGATTTCCAGCAAAAACCATCATTACCTTGGTTAGAGGAGTAAAGGTAAGGTCGGTCTGTTACGATTCCAGGAGAGAAGGTGACAAAGAAGGTCCTTTATATGTAGCACTGGAGAGAAAGGCTTATTCTTATTTTTTTAGACAGTTTTTAAAAAATTGAAAAATTCCATTTTTTACAAGTCCAGTTACAAACGATTGAAACACACACACACACACACACAAGTATTACTGGTCTTATGCAGGATTATAGTTAAATGTTCAGATATGAACATTAAGACCATAGGAGATATTTTGAGATATTTGTTTTCATAGTGTGATGAATCTTTTTTCATTTGCTTAAAATAATTTGAGAAGTGTACTCATAATTCCAGCTTGAAGTGCAAGGGCAGTAAAATAAGTGTAAAAATAAAATAAAACAAGCAAAATGCACCACAAAATTGAATTTGCTCCATTCTCTTTTAGGGATTTTTTTTTTTTAAGAAGTTGTTTTCATTGATTCGTGTGGTTCTCTCGTTGACATGTTTTGAAAGAAATACAATTTAGGTTTCAGACTGGGATTAATATAAACATGCTCTGGTGTCCCTGGAACAATGAACATCAGAAGAAGAATTTAATAAGAAAATCAGGCAACTCAGTCTGTATTTTTGGGTTAATCTGGAGTATTCATGAATTCCATGAAACAGGCAAAAATATTTACAAATTTCGATCAGAGGAAAATAGAAATTAGGGTGGGGAAGAGAACTGTTAGATTCAGTTCTGTTGTGGGGACCCCCCCCCCACTCATAGGGTCTACCAGATGTTTACCTGCTCCCGCCACCCTACCCTGTCATGGGAACTGAGAAGAGGTGCCAGGCCCTGGCCTCCTTCACCTTTTCCTTGCTCCTTCCTCCCTCCCACCACTCCGAGTGTTTTTTAGCTATCCTTCTTTATTTCCCAATTCTCTCTTTCCTCTTGTTTGTTAACTTAGCATTAAAAAACTGTAGACGGGTCACTCATGAGAAGCCTGTACACTATGGCCTGCATGCCTTTGCAAGAAAAGTGAACAATAATTGAAAAAGAAAGTCAAGGTGATGAAACCAACCTTGTTAAACTCCTCTGACCCGCCCTAAAACTGTGATGAGCTTCTCAGCTCAGTTCCCTTAAAATTCACAGAAAAATGTCTGCTTGAAAAGAAAACACAGAGGATCTGGAACTGAGATCCGGTGATATTCTGGCCAATTTTTTAGCCATTGGTAAGGTTTTCCGATTACTGTTTAAAATGAATAAAAAAATTCTTATAAAAATGAGAAAGAAAATGAAATAAGAGATTGAGATTATAATGCTTGTTCGTGAGAATAGAGCATAGTGATACAGCTTCCCAGTTTTAATTCTTATTATTGTTTATTTTCATTTGGGGATATTATTTTTAGTGTGTGATACCGATTCTGAAATCTACTTCATAAACTCTGGTTAGTACTAATGGTTTTCACCAGGTCTCTCTTTTTAAAGCCCTAACTGAAGTGGCTAGAAGACTTAGAAGCTCATTAGAACCACCTGGGTGGAAGCCAGGAGTGGATTTTATTAATTTATTTATTTTCTGGGGTTTTTTTCCGCCCTCACATTTTTATTTAAATTCTAGTTAGTTAACATATAATGTAGTATTGGTTTCAGGAGTAGAATTTAGTGATTCATCCCTTACATATAACACCCAGTTGCTCATCACAAGTGCCTTCCTTAATGCCCATTACCCATTTAGCCCACCCCCCACCCCACTTCCAGGAGTGGCTTTTAAAAGTGTCAGGCCATACCCCAGATCATTTAAATAAGAATCTCTGTGAGTGGGACATGGGCACCAGGTTATTTAAAGGTGCTGCCACCCCAGATGATTCCCATGTACAGCCAAGGCTGAGCACCATTGCAAACCAGTTGCCTCCTGACCATTTTATATAAGTGATGTTATTAATGGTTGAAATGAAAGGCTGTCAAGAGGGTGATGCTCTCCAGTGCCCTTCTATGCAGAGGAGACTGGGAGGGAGAAGTGACAGGATTAGCTGATGGATGAAGTAGAGATTTAACAGAAATTGTTGAGTCAAGTTTTTGATCGGAGAAAGAGAATGATGAAGCTCTCTTTTATTAAGATAAGCAGACTGCATGAATCCCAAAAAAGGTGGGGCTAAGTGGGGAGGTGGAGGACTGGGTTTGGGACATATGAAATTCGAGATGCCTGTGAGGTAGCCTAGACAAAAATTCACTAAGGCTGTTCTGGAATCTGGGCTAGACACACACATCTGGGAGTCTTCATGGAGATGGTATATAAAGCAGGGAGCTCAGATGGTTACCTAAGCAACAAGTGTAGATAAGGGGGAAGAGGTACGGGCTGAAGACCAAGGCCTGATGCAGCTTCCAGTGCGAGGTCAGAGAGATGAGGAGGGAGCAGCGGTGAAGTAGGAGGAAAGCCAGAACGCGGGGTGTGTTGGAGGTCACTGTTAGGTAAGGCGAGGACTGAGAACAGACCCTTGGCTTTCACTCCATGGAGGTGGCCAGAGGAAGGAGAGGAAGAGAGGTATGTGACAGAAGAGAAAATCCTACCACAGCACATTGGATTTTCTCTAGCAGTATTTAACATCAGATAGCTTGATTTACCTAGGGTTCAACAGGCAAGGTATGAGAGCACAGAGAGGAAGACAAGGTAGAGATCCCTTAGGACCTTGGAATCAAAGTAGCGTAATGGGAGGGGATATTGTTGCATAGAGAAGGGTGTGGGTTCATGGCCCACAGGTCCTAAAGGATCTGAAGAACAGAGATGGTGGGAATGATTGTAGATAACCCGGGAAGAGAGAGCTTGGGCCTGACCGAGATTTTGAGTTGTAACTCTGACAGAGAAACAGTGTGGGGTGAGAACAATTTCTGGTGATCTAGCTACTTAAAGTCTTTAATGCATGAGAGGGAGTAACCAGGAAGTAGGGAAAGATGTTGATGACAAAGGGAATAAGTGGTCAGAAGGCAGGACCTTGGTGGAGCAGCCCTTTAATGAGAGGGTACATGTGGACAATGGTCTCGAAGTTGAAGAGATCAGTGAGGAGCACCCATAGCCACCCCCACCCTGTAGAGGACCATGGGTGTCCTCATGGGAGAGATAGGCTCTCCAAGGAAAAGGGAGGATGGGCGAGGCAAGGTACAGTGGTACAGAACTTTATAGGCTAAGATTTTAGGGAAGCTGATGAGAGGGAGAATTTAAGGTATGTGCTAATGATGAGTGGAAATAGGAATGTGAGTGGTGTTGATGCCTGCCAGGCTCCTTCCCCTGCGAGGTGGGGGCTCTTTGGAGCTTGTGTTCCCAGGGGTGCTATGGCCAGAGGCAGAATTCTGCTTGTTGGCTGTCACAGAAGGGAGCAAGAAGGCAGAGCTGAGAAATTCCATCCTGGAGGGACAGCATGTCCAAACTGAATCATCCGTCCACATTACTAAGAAAGGATGGGGCCATGGCACAAACCCCAAATGTCAGGGTGTGGAGGAACCTGGAAACTGAGTAGGAGAAATAAAGGGATGGGCAAACAGGAGGGGGCCTGGGAGCATCCTGGAAACAGAGAGATGACCTGCTTTTTTATGCCGTGACTTTTTAAATCAAGCCCAGTGAAGCCTAGTGTGGATGGGCGGGGTTCATATACAAGGGCGGGAATGGGATGAGCGGAAGGCATGGTTTTCAAAGAGTAGTAATTACTATACAATGACAAAATTAGAAAGAATGAGAGGAAATTAAACGTTGTAAAATAGACTGTGCCTTTTGAATCAAGAATAGCCACTTAAGCTGTTTGGTTATATAATATTTCATTCATTAGGCATTGAATTACCTCTGGCTGTATGTACTGTTTCTGTGAAGTTAATTTTTATTCCATTATGAAAGAATTAATCAAATCCAGTGAAAGAACATCTGTGCTCATTGCTATCTACAGGAGGAGGGGCATGAACCAAAAGTCTTTTTTGTGGTTTAATATTTTTGATTTCAGCTTAATAAAGAAGAGGAGCCTGGGGGATAAGAAAAGAGGTCAGGTTTTGCCTTTTCCACTTGAAATACATAAATAGAACAAAAAGAAGTAATGAGATGTAGATAATTGTAAAGACAGAAAATCAACCCAGAACATACTAGATGTTGATGGGAGGGACCAGCAGCAAGTATTCATGGTACCACTGAGAACAGAGTAATCAATTCAACAAGTTTTTTTTGTGTGCTAATAACTACATCACAAAGCCTTTGCTGGGCATTAGGTGTGTATAAAAAATAAATAATACGTACTTTTGGTTCTTAGAACTCAGTCTGTTGGAAAGACAGATGTGAAGAAAAGAATACAAAAATTTCCATGTAATGTGAAAAGTGCTAGAATCTAATTTTTTTTAAGTGGGCTCCCTGTCCAGTGTGGAGCCCAAGGTTGGGCTTGAACTCATTCTGAGATCACGACCTGAGCTGAGATCAGGAGTCAGGCACTTAAACAACTGAGCCACCCAGGCGCCCCTAGAATCTAAATTCTAATTAAAACTTAATTTTTAAACAAATGGCTTGATATAAGGAATGGAGATAGTATAGTGTAGAGGAGAAGATGCTGGATTGAGAATAGAAAATCCGAATTCTTGCCCCAACTGGGCTACTAACCAACTGAGTGAGCCTGAACAAGCTATTGCTCTCCTTGGAGTCTTCGTTTCACCTCTGAAATGAGTGAAGTTCTGTGCAATGGTCTTTATCAGCCTGAAAACTCTATGATTCAAGGTGTTATAAATCTGGTGATATAAACATATAAAAATAAAGACTTTTCCTAAAACAGTTGGCCTCAAATATAACTCAGGTGTTTTGTTTTTGGAATTTTTGCTTTATTATCTTTAAGAATAAATGTATTCTTTAAGAGGAAATGCATGTGAGAAAGAACTTTGTAGACTTTTGAGGTAAAATGGCCAACTTTCTATTTATTAATAATCATGCTAATTTTCTTGACCCAGAGATCTCACATGTTTTCTCTCTCTCTCTTTCTCTCTCTCTCTCTCTCTCTCTCTTTTTTTTTTTGGTTATATTACCCCAGAGTTTGAAATCTTAGCAGAAGGGGGACAAAAATTAAATTAGCTCCTTATCTAAAGATTTAGATGCCCTGGTACAAATCTCTCAAGGATAATAAACTAATCATTTCCCTATGGATGGTGAAATTCTGGTTTGCATAATTATTTCCTCATGATTTAATTGAAAATATGAACGATCGAGCACACAGATACCAGGGACTCTAATACAGGATAACACATTTCCATCTTTTGTCTCTCCAGCCCTTGCAGCCTGTAAGGCTTAAATGCAGCTAGAAATGCCCATGAAAGACGGAGCTGAACTGAGAGGTAGAGTTGGGCCATTCTAGGGTATATGGAAGCCCTTGATCACTGGCCATGAGACGGATGCCACTTTCCAGGGGTCTGTGGAGGGCAGAGGCCACCAGCTGTCTTTCTCCTGCTCTAATGTATTCCTGATCCTACCTGTGAGCATCCCTTTGCAGGATCTGGCAGTGCCAGCCCCACATTCATGCTCTCAGACCTGGCAGCCCGGGAAGGTCTGCGAAGAGACCCTCCTCCTGCTGGGGAGGCAGCCACCTCTTGATCTCTGTAGTTCAGAGACCAGTCATCCCCTCTAGAAACCCAGCAGCCATCCTCAGCTCCTCCTTGTCTCCTCCCCCGAGTCTAGTGCATCATCTCTTTGGGTTTTGCCACCTAAATAGCCTTCTTCTGGGTTGCCTTTGCCCTTACTGTGCTCACTGATAGAACTTCAGCAATAGCCTCTCCTGCTTCTCTGGCTTCCCAGCTATGTCCCCTTCACACTCACCCTCCACAATGTCACCAGATTCTCCAACAGGGCATTCAAAGCCCCTCCATTTTGGCCTTTCACCCCTCCTACTTCCTTACCTCTCAGCCCTCCTACATTTATGTCTAGATTCCATGAACGAGATGTGGTTCCCTGTTTCATCTATTTGCGCATGGCCTCCTGCTTGCCTGTTCTGCCCCCCTCCTGACCTTTTAGCACATGGTATGTGCTCAATGTATGCATGTTAAGTGGGGCTGAATTTTGTTTCATTCTTTCCTTCCTTACCAGCAATATACCCTTTTATTTTTATTCTCATGTATATGTTTCTGACAGAATAGAGAGCTTTTCTTTTGCTTTTCCCACATATCCTAATGATATAATAACAACAGACGTTTCATTTATCAAGTGTTTTCCAAAGACCAGGCACACTTCTAAGAATTTTATATACATGATTCTCTTTTTTCCTCATAACAGTCATGTGAGGGAGGTGTCATTGTCTTTATGCTGTACATAAAAAGGCTTAGCCTCAGAGACGAAGCAGCTTGACCAAGGTCTGGCAGGAAACAGACTTTGGAATATGGCTGCAGACCTGGATCTCCTGAGTGCAAACATATGCTTCTATTATCTTGCATCTGCCTCTTACTGCTAGTTGTTACTGTTTGTCGAATGTGCTTTGGCAGCATAATCTTGGTCAGTTGTTTTAAAAATGCACAGTTTTAAAAGTGAACTATGTGTGACTATTGTCTCTTATTTAAAACAAAAACATCACAGAAACAGTTCTTTGGCTGCTGATTCCAAAACCCATCCCCTAGCCAAGAGGAAACTCTTGAGTTTTGTGTGTAGTCTTCCAGATCTTTCCCTGTGCTTTTGCACACACTGCACGCAGATATAATATATTCATTAAAGAAAGCTATTTCCACAAGGGGCCCTCAAATATAGTTGATTAAAAAAGTTTACATGTGGGGGCGCCTGGGTGGTGCAGTTGGTTAAGCAACTGCCTTCGGCTCAGTCATGATCCCGGAGTCCCAGGATCGAGTCCCACATCGGGCTCCCAGCTCCATGGGGAGTCTGCGTCTCACTCTGACCTTCTCCCTTCTCATGCTCTCTCTCACTCTCTCTCTTTCCTAATAAATAAATAAATAAAATCTTAAAAAAAAAAAAAAGTTTACATGTATGTTCTCTCATACGTAATGGTCCCAAGGTGAACAGTTAGGGTGGAAAGATGGCTTGGTCCATGTGGCCAACCACAGACCTTCCTGCTGTTTTAGCCTTCTAGGCATGATTGAAGCTAGGTCAAAGGTAGCTCTATATTCCATCACCAGGAAGAGAGGAAACGCATGGAAGACCTCTCACCTGGTGCCGTAAGGTGCAGAGCTAAAAGGGGTACACCTCACTTTTGCAGATGTTCAACTGGTGGGATAGGAGTTTCCCAAATTTTAAAAAATTCTGTTGAATACCTTTCTATACTGGTCAGTTGTACTTATTTACACAGTTGCCAAGAGGATATGAGAGTCCTCCAATCCTATGGTCTTATTATCATTTGATATTATTGGGTTTAAGAAAATTTAAAGCAGTTGAAAGGATGAGAAATGATCTCACTTTTTTCTGTTGAATTTTTTTGGGTATTGATTTGTAATTCTCTATCTCAAACTAATCTTTTATTGGGGATATATATGCCAAACAATTTTTCTTGGTCTTTAACTTGTCTGTTAACCTTGTTTGTGGTTGGCTTTCTCAACCTCTGCACTGTCGAAATATTGGCTAGATAATTCTTTGATGTGGGGTTGTCTTGTGCACTGTAGGATGTTTAGCAGTGACCCTAGGCCTCAGTACATTAGATGTCAGTAATGTCCAACCTCCCGTCCCCAGTTTTGGTAAGCAAAAATGTTTCCAGGTATTGCCAGATGTTCCTTAGGGAGCAAAATTGCCCTCAGTGAAGAATTATTATTTACACGAAGCTTAATTCTTAGTACGATTATATTAATAATGATTTTTCTTACGATTTTGCTTTTTTGTGTCTTAAGGAAGCCTGTCTTGCCCCCGAATAATAAAAGTGTGCTCTTTTATTTTCTTCTAGTACTTTTTTAGTTTATTGTTCCTTAAAAAGTAGTTAGGTCTTTAATGCCCTAGATATTATTTTTGTATAAAAGAGAAAGTGGGGATCTGGAGCAGAGCCAGTTTCTGTGCAGCCTAGATCTGTCAGGCCCAGCCAGGTTACCAGGTCACCTGCCCTGCTTCCTGGCCAGTGGGATTCTCGTAGTGGCTCACTTTGCTCTCATGAGCATGAAACTGTTAGGGTCCGTGATCAAAGGAACGAGACTGATACAAAGCGAAGGCCAAGCAGAGCTTTATTTCACTCCGAGCATCAAGAATCATACTGGCCGGTCAGGGTCATCTCTGTGCAGAGAGCGACCCCGCCTAGTCTTACAGGCCATCTTTTATAGGGCAAAACCGCAAACCGACTGTGAGCTTATCCTTATTGGTCAGAAGCAGTGGGGTCAGGAGGGGTTACATATGCGTTCTTTACTGATTGGGCATCTCCACCTGACCCGACTTCAGGAGCAGTGGGGTTAAGGGAGGTGGCATATGTGTCCTTTACTGATTGGACACCCCCACCTGGCCTGACTCGACCTTGTTCTTCTGGGGGACTGTCATCAGGAGCCAACAGACCACATTCCATTGGTGTCCTGGGCTTATCTTTCTAAGTAAGTTCCTCCAGGCTGACTTTGTTCCCTTAGGGCAAGGTCAACTTGTGTTCGCAACCAAATGGCTGCTTAGACAAGATGGAATCACTTAGGCTAAGCAGGTCCTAACAGAAAGCATGGCATTGATGCCATAGCCTGTGGAGCCCCTTGTGCAGCACTGACGGACAAGGAGAGTCTGTCATAGTGGCACCCTGGATAGATGGTAGCTGCGGAGGCTTAGATTAATCCAGTGGCTGACTGGAGGGGACACAAGCAGGAAGTGAAAGAGCGAAAGCAGGTGGACTTCTGTCAAGAAAGAAAAGAGGGGAAGAGGAAAGGCAGCCTTTAGTTTAACCTTTAGTTGCCTGTCTTTCTCCCGTGGAGTTCCAAGATGCAGTGGTTTCATACGGCCCTTTTGGAGACATCCTTGAGACCAAGCAATGAGCTGTTGGTTGCAAAGCTGTGGCCAGCTCAGTGACTCCCCTCCACGCATTAGTTCTCCCTCTCTCCCACAATGCAATGCTAGCATATGGGCTTTTCCTGGGGTCTGTCTGTTTCCTAGCATCTTACTCGAACATTTATCTCATAGGGATAATGAATTTGCCTGACAGCTTTTTATCAAGCTCTTCATTTTTTTTCCCACTTTGAATGTGACTTTAGCTGCAAGTAACAAAAATTGCAATTGAAAATAGCAGGGTCAGGATTTGAGGGGGGCAACTAAGGAACTTGTTTTGGGTGCACTTTTGGGAGGGGGACACCAAAAAACAGTAATACAGATTTATACCATTTTAATATAGTGTTTTAAAATATCAGCATTAATGCAAAATATCTGTGATGAATAAAATATCAGACAGAATCTGATCTTACACCTGCTTCGTTTACTTACTTTCTCCTAATCCTGGCCCTTAAACGATAAGAAATTCCTATATTATGTAAGGAGAAATCTATAGGAAGAAAAGGGCAGACTCCAGGCATGTTACAACCATCAGCTCAGTTGTGTCCTTCAGGACTCAGATGCCTTTCATCTTCTGTTCTGCTCTCTTCCACAACAGCTTCAGCCCAAGGCCAGTTTCAGCATCTGCCAAGGCTAGTTTCCCATGAGATTGCTGCTTGCGACAGCATTCCAGGAATGACATTCAGAGGTGACTATGTGCAGAGACAAAGAAGAGACACATCTTTGGTGAAATTCTACTCAGTTGTGTTTTGGACAAAAAAGGGGGAGCTTTTATGTGGATTAATTCAATGAGAGGTTTTCATCCCATTTCCTAGTTTAGCTTTCCTGAGGGAGACGGAGTTTGGGGGATGAGAATAATGATGAGAAAAAGGGAGACTTAATTTTGTGATTTGGGGGATACTTCAGGGAGACCAGATCCGAGTGAGCTCTGAGAAGCTAGAGAAAATGTGAGAGCAGTGGGAACTTTGTGGGGAAGCCCTCCTGCCGGAAGGGAAGGAGAGAAATGAGAGAGAGGTACAGGGCAAGGGAGCTAAGGAATGCCTCTGGACAGTATGTAAGACCTGCCCTATTGCCCGCCTACCTCTCAGGGATCTTTGGTAAGAGTTCCATTTCCAGACAAGCCAAAGCTATCATTTGATCTTTAGGATGGGCTTGTCCTCTCAACTGCTCCAGTGCTATTTACATGGAAACCTGGGGATACTTCCCAAGCTGGCTAGGCAGGGTTCTAGGAAAAGTCATCATGCTGTGTATGTGTATGTTTATGTGTGTTTCTGTCTCTGATGGCACTGAGGGCTCACAGGATGAAAGCTTCATCCTCCTTGTCTCCTGAGGGGACAGCCCAGGCCAGGTCTGGTTCACCTGTCACAATGCGTTTATTGGCCCTTTGTAGGCTCAGCATCATGACCACAGTCTGGGGCTCACTGGCCCCATGCTGATGGCTTGCAGATCTGATGGAGGCAAGTCTTTCCACTTGGAAATGATGCATTTGGCCTTGTTCTTAATCCATCACTCCACTCATTTCTACCCATGCATGCACTTGGGAGGCACTCAATACTTGTAGCTCGGCCAGCCAGCCTCCACTTTTCAGTCTTTTTGGAGCCCCCTGTCTGTAGAACAGACTTATTTTGATCAGCTTTCTGCTGTATACCGTTTTCCCTGACCTTGTCACGGAGCCCTCTGATGGCTCAGCTGGGGATGAGGGATGCGTGCTGGTAAGTCACTGTAATTACACATCTAGGCCACATGGTTCAATCCAGTTATGTAAGTAAGAAAGCTATCTGATTCCTTTTTTCTCTTCTCTCTCAATAGTTCTGAATTATTGGCCCCTAAAATCCTAACCCAACAATGGAATTTCTTCCAAAGGGGAGAGGGACATAAAGAATCTCCTTCGATTGGAAACTTCAGATTTGCTCATTTAGTTAATACATGTTTATTAAGTATGTACTTGGTGGGCAGTATGGTGCTAGGTGCTGGGGATGTTGTGGTGACTAAATCCAGCGTCATGGAGGCGATATCCTGTGTGTGTGTGTGTGTGTGTAGTCAATAAATAGATGATCCCCCAATTAGTTTATTACAAATGTTAAGGCATTTTACTGTGAAAGAAAAGTGCTGTAAGAGTCACTGTTGTTGGGGCACCTGGGTGGCTCAGTCAGTTAAATGTCTGCCTTCAGCTCAGGTTGTGATCCCAGGATCCTGGTGTCCAGATCCACAGGAGGCTCCCTGCTCAGCAGGGAGCCTGCTTCTCCCTGTCCCTGTGCCTGCCACCCTGGCTGCTTGTGTGCTGTCTCTCTCTGTCAAATAAATAAATAAAATCTTAAAAAAAAAAAAAAGTCACTGTTGTTGCCTAGGCAGATCAGCCTGCCCTCAGACAGCCTCAGAGACACCCCCGCTAGTTCCCCCGGCAACATCCCATTTCCCACAAGAAACAGAAGCACTGCGCAAAGTGAGCCTTGGCAATCCCCCATGTGTCCCCAGGGTAGATGTGCAAGATACACTCACAGTGGTTCTAGGTTACAGAAGTATCTTTAATTAGGGATGTTAAATGGCCAAATTAAGAGAAGAGGGAACAACTGCCAAAAAAAAAAAAAAAAATTGAAGAGACAATCATATCCAGGAAATAATTGCTTAATAACCCCTGTTGTACTCTTCTAAGAATATGAACAGGAACAGGCTTTTTGGTCTCTAAGCATTCAGAGCAGGCATCAGGCTCCTCTTGGACGTCAGGAGCAGTTCTAAAGCTTGTGCTTTCAATCGTGCGGGTATGGAGAGAAGGACCCATGGGGTTGGGAGAGCCTCCTATTCAAATGTGTCTTTCCGGTGTTCCCACCAACAGTAACTTCCTCTTGGTTAACAAATACCTATTTTTAGGGTTAAATCTGTTAATAATTTGTTTCTTAGTATAAATATCTGCATTGGGATAGTAGGAATTTGAGTTGAGGAATTGAGGGAGTAATAATAATGATCGCTATTTACAGGGAACCTAGGAAGCTGATTCCATGAATTAGCTGATAAGGATTTTTTGAGGCTGGTACTCTTGTTATTCCAATGGATTTCAAGAAGGTAAGTAACTTGCTTAAGGTCATAGCCCTGTTAATTGGCGGAGTCATAATTGGAACCCAGAATATTCTGACTTCAGCATCAAGTCAATGCTTAAGATTCATTGAGCACTTATGGGAAGGAAGGGAGAGATCATCTCTGCAAGGCCAGAAGGCATTGTGAGAGGGTAATGGAATAATAATGATAATACCAATACAGATAGCTTGCATTTATTTGGTACCTACTCTGTGCAACTCATCTCATATATGTCATATCCTTTACACTCTCAACAACTCCACAGGGAGGGCCGTGTGACCCCCGTTTTACAAATGAGAAAAGAGAGGATAAGAGGGTCTGCATGACCACACTTAAAGCTACACATCTTTAGGGGCAAGAGGCAGCTTGGATTGTCAGGCAAAGTGGTTGACAAAAATTTCATCACCAGCGTCATAAACTGTTGGTGCTGTTTGGAGGACATGTTGCTGGAGGTCTCAACATCATGATTCTGGCGTAAACCACCTTCAGAAGCAATTGAGACCCAAGAACTAGAATACTATGAAGTTTACTTATCTACTCTGAATTTGTTATGTTTCTGTATCTAATTGGCCCTGAACCACATTTAGAATTTAATCTGCATATCTCCCTTGGGGAGTTTTGGGACCTACTGCGGGAACTTAATTTACATATGTAGCCTTGGACCCTGGAGGGAAGCTTGAGGAGGAATGATAGAATGAGGAACCTCTGATAGACTCAGATCTCTGTGGCTGCCTGAGAGTAGGCTAGTCTGGATATAGGTCAACTTTGCCACATCTGCCCAGACTCCCAGTTTCTCCCCAAAAGGCCTAGAAATCCCCAAGTTGCTTGATGTTACTCTGTCAAGGTCATCAGAAGAAGACACTCCATCCCAAAGCCATTCATGAACGTGAATCCCCGGGAAGTATGGAGGATGCCATAAGTCTCTTTTTAAAAAGGCACTAAAATGTAATGGCAGCTTTTTGTGGGGACTGAGCCCAGAGCCTCAGGTGTTTGTTGCCAGGGGTGCAGTGAATGGGCTCCAGTCACTGTTGCTGCTAGTGTCTGAGGCCAGGCTCCTACAGTGATCCAACTATTGCCTCAGCTCCTTCCTCATGGACAAGCCCCAGCTCTTGCCACGCTATTCAAGTCCCAGCAGAGGGGCCAGGTTCCTCAATTTCCCTTGCTGTGTAAATACTACTAAGTGCCAAAAGTGATGCCAGGCCACACTCACAGATTTGGTAGTTTAATTAACTGTGTTTTCTGGAAGTATAATTAGACATGCTAATAAGGCATGCTTAAGTAAAACGTAAGCCAGGCTGTCTGATGAGAAAGTGCTTTGCTGACAACTTCATTAAACATATATGAGGAAGTGAGTCAAGCATTTCAGAGAGGAAATCCAGTAGACAGTGGGCAGGAAATAATAGGAACACCAGCAGGGCTTAGAGATACATGAATACGAAGCATAGTTCTAAGGATGAGAATAATTGGCATTGGCATGGATGCATGCCAGTATAGAGGATTAATGAGGCCTTGTTTATTCACTCATTAAAAAAAATATTTATGGAGTTATTTTTCCATCCCAGGTACTGTACTAGAGAATAGAAAATAGGATAAAGAAGAAGTGTCGACCCTCTTGGTAGTTACCAAGTCTAATGGGTTAATATTACCAGGAATTTTGGGGGAAACTATAGGCTGGTAGATAATTTGGGCAAATTATTTAATATTATTTTTTAAATCTCAATTTGGAAATGTATAGTCAAAAGTATATAAAATGCAAATGTAAAGTGTAATGAAAAATAATAAAACAAAGGCCTGCATAGCTGTGTCTCGGTTTAAGGAACAGAAACTAAGATCTCAGAAGCCTCCTGTGAACCCCTTCTGAATTTAATTCTCTTCTCAGCCCCACCCAAAGGAAACTACCCTGACATTTGTGTTAACTTTCCTCTTCCTAGTTGTTTTCCTTATGCATGTTTCTCTGAACAATATTTTGGGGTTCTGAAAAGTATAGAAGTGAATCTAAATATCATTTTGATGAGAATTAACTGCATTATGATATTAAATCTTTATATCCAAGAATCTTGCATCTCTCTCCATTCGTTTAGGTCTCTCACGGTCTTGCAGTAAAGTTTTATATTCTTTTTCAGTAAAACGTTTTACATCTTTTGTTAGTTTTTTTCCTTAGCTAAAAGCATCTTTTTAAAAAAAGTATCTTAGAAATTGTGATTTCTTGACTAATTGATGAGGGTGTAGAGCAATGCAATTGGCGTTTTCATATGGGCTTTGTAAACGGGAACTGTTAAACTCTGTTACTAACTAATAATTTGCAGCTGTTTTGGATGTCTATGTAGACAATCATAGGATATGCAAACACTGACATATTTATTCCTTTCAAATCCATTTTGGTCTGTTTTTCTTGTCTTACTGTATAGGCTAAGATCTCTAGTACAACGTTAAATAGAAGCTGTATTAAGTAGACATCCATGTCTTGTACCAGACCGTGTATGTCAGTGGAATACTAGAAGCACTACATTTAAGTATGCTTTGCTGTCAGTTATTTTTAGATATCCTTTGATAAGTTAGAGACTTTCTAGTTCCAGTTTCTTGAGGTTTTCTTTTTAAAATCATGAGTGCATATTGAATTTTATTGACTGCTTTTCTTACATCTATTGAAATGATCATTTAGATTACTTGATGTTTAATTTTAAGCCAAACTTTCATTCCTAAGAAGGAACACCAACTTGATTATGTTACATGATCATTTTACACATTTTGGGATTCACAGTTACAATATTTTCCCCAGGATATTTACATTTTTGTTCATGAGTTTATCCTCATCTGCGTGATTGATTTCTTTCTTGTGCTGTCTTTGTCTGGGTTGGGTATGGAATTATGACAGAATATGAGTTGAGTAGCATTTCTTCCTTTTATGTTTTCTGAAAGAGTTTATGTAAGATTAGAGTTATTTTTTACTTGAATATTTAGTAAAATTTGCCTGTGAAGCTCTCCGGGCCTACTTTTGGGGGGGGATGTTTTAAAATATTAATTAAATTTATATAATGGTTATAGGATTATCCAGATTTTCTATTTCTTCAGTTATTTTTGGTAAGGACTCCCCTCCCTGGGATTGATATGTTTCATCTGGTTTTCAAATTTATAAAAAGTTCCAAATTTATAAAAAACATTTTCTAATCTTAGTATCTCTGTTTTAAAAAACAACCCCAAATCTCAGATAGGCACAATATCTTTTCCCTGAGCAAATTTTCCAATGAAAGTGTTTAATACCACACTGCTAATTCAACCTCTACTCCCTGACATCGTTCTCATTTGATCTCAGAATTCAGATGTCCATAACTTGACCAGATGTTTGCCCCAAAGCTGAGCTTTAATTGGCCTTTGGTATGCAAAAACTTCCTCAAGTGTTACCTTTTACTCTTTGGGGTTGAGAGGCAGTTATCTCCTGTACTGTACAAATCCTTAAATTTGTGGACTCTGTTCTCTTTCATTCTTTCTGAAAGCCAACCAAATCTTCTCTGAGCTCCTTGCTTCCCAATAAGGTGGTGGCACCTTATTGAATGCAGCCAATTGTAACCAAACATAAAGCTAACATTTTGTCTTTGGAACTTTTCTGCTAGGGTTATAAATTCACTAGATTTATGAGCTGCCTTCCAGGTTTCTGTAGTGACAATTCCACCAAAGGCTCCCTGATGTATAAAATGGATTGCCAGGGCGCCTGGGTGGCTCAGTGGGTTAAAGCCTCTGCCTTCAGCTTGGGTCATGATCTCAGGGTCCTGGGATCGAGCCCCACATCGGGCTCTCTGCTCGGCGGGGAGCCTGCTTCCCCCTCTCTCTCTGCCTGCCTCTGTGCCTACTTGTGATCTCTCTCCTCTCTGTCAAATAAATAAATAAAATCTTTAAAAAAATAAAATTAAATTAAATTAAAAAAATAAAAAAATGGATTGCCATTCTGGACTCTGCTCAGGTTCCCTGCTGGTGACCAACTGAGCGCAAAGCCGGTGTCACCCACCGAGTGTATTTTTCTTATTAGCAGAGTCCCCCCTCTGATACCAATTTCTGTGCCTGTCAAGGCTGTGCCACAGTACTAACCAAATGACTTCAAAGGGTTCAACGTAGTCTCAGAGGCTCTGCCCCTCACAGCCACTGACAAGTGTTGCTCCACAGTGGCAGGCAAAGGGGTGACTTGCCTGGTTGCCCGTGGCCCCATTCTTCATCTCTCTCCTGCTTTGCTCTGTCGTGTAGGAAGCTGATACAGCTTCCCATGTCAGCTGGCTTCTCACAGGTGTGCCAACAGAAGGCACTGCGGGGAAAGGACGGGATATTTCTGAGATTCTGACAGGAATCTGAGGTGGCTGAGCCCACTGTACCAGTGTTGGTCCTCTCCCATCCCCACGGATAGTTCTTGCCCTGAGACTTGAGGCCTCGGAAGGCTCCTCTCAGCTTCACCAGGTGGCCCTCACACCTGCTCCCCACATTTCTACTCGGATGGGTCTACTTTTGGTGGTGAGTCTCTGCCAGGGTTTTTCATTTGTTTGGTTAGGTTTCAAGATGGGTTTGGGGGAGATTCAACAACTTCACACTGCTGTCTTTGTTCTTTTTCAGAAGTCCCCTGGGGCCACTTTAAGTTCTCTGCTTGGGTGTTTGGACCACAGTGTTGGTGTGAATTTAGACTGTGAACCCGTGAGAGCACTCTGGTTATGAGAGCTCAAGGAGAATATTTTTTCCTTTTCCACCCAGTGTCAAGGTGGAGGTGGACTATCGCTTTCGGCATGGAGGGTTTATTATTATTATTTTCTGAGGGCCTTGGTGATCTCAACTTTGTGCAGGGTCTTCCATTTGATGCTCTACCTTGGGTAGTAGGTAGGATTTATACCCCCAGCCATGCACTCTGCAGTTTTATTAAATGTGTCTCTAGGATTTAATATAAACTCTCCGTGCAGAGTTTCATATTTGCTTACCACCTAGAGTTCCTGCTTTCATTTCATTTTTGGATTCTGTAAGATTCCTTTGTGACAGCTCAGTGATGCATTTAAAATATTTTAAGAAATATTTTATCCTGCATTTCAGTTGATTCAGTTGTGAGGGTTGTTCAGAGTATCTAATCTGTCTATAATGCCAGAAAAAGAAGCCTACTTCTAGTCTTTACTTTTTATTCTTTCTGTAGCATAGGAGGCAAAAGTCACTGGGAGCGCAGTCCTTATTTTAAAGTGCTATGATCATATCAAAAAGATATGGGAAATAGATGACTAGGGTTAATATAGGTTAATAGCTAATAACAAGGTAGATTGATAAGTTTAGTATTATTCACTTGTCTGGAATTCCACAGGTCCTCCTGTCTGCTGGAAGGTGGGAAGTAAAGTTTAATGAATTTAAATAAAACTGACCTGAAACCCTATCGCAAGTTAAAAAAAGAAGCACAAACTTGCTACAACAGAGCTGAGGATTTTTGTGTAGAAGAGGCTTGCATTTAGAGGTGCTAGATTTAGTAAATAACAGTACAAATTTTTTAAGTATGTCTCTGCAATATTTGAGACCTTGCAAAAAATTTTGTTACCATAAATTAAAATTTAAATGGATGTCCTTTATTCTACCTGGCAACCCTGCTCTCATTTCGTCTAGTCACCTGAAGCTCATGTTTTCTGCTTCCACCTTTTAATCTTTTGTGGATATTCCTTTTCTCTGCTTTTGGTTAACCTGAAGGGAAGAGTTCCTTTTTCTGATTTCTATGAAATATACTGTAGACTTTTACCATGACTTGGAAGTTGATGTCAGGTTTGTGTGATATTGCAGCAAAACCAGCAAGCAATTTAAAATAGAGTATCAGCTACCCCTTTTCTTTAAGATCAATAGTTAGGCCCACAACTTTGGACTTGCGCATAGCCACCTGTTCTCTCGTGTCCTGCCACAAACCGCTTTTTCTCTCTTCAACCTCTTTTATCTCTTCCCCCAGTTTCTACTATGTTCTCAGATACCACCTCCCCCCCAACTTTCACAAAAACTTCTTACTTATTGCATAGAACAATTTAATTCTCTTTTCTTCACTCCTGGACCATCCTGCATAATCTTAAGGGATATTTTTCTACAACAGCAGGCCAATCAAGAAGTTATAAATGAAAGATCATTTTTCTCTTAAAAGTATTCTCTCACTTAGTTTTTTTTAAGATTTTTTAAAATTTTTATTTATTTGATAGAGAGAGAGGTCACAAGCAGGCAGAGAGGCAGGCGGGGGGAGGGGGGAAGCAGGCTCCCTGCTGAGCAGAGAGCCCAATGCAGGGCTCGATCCCAGGACCCTGAGATTATGACCTGAGCTGAAGGCAGAGGCTTTAACCCACTGAACCACCCAGGTATCCGTTTCACTTAGTTTTTTTTTTCCCCAAATATGTTTATTTTAATTTTTCAGTGTTACAAGATT
>CM052798.1:82073786-82135669 GCA_028533885.1 Nasua narica | reverse complement strand
CATAATATTCCATTGTATAGATGTACCACATCTTCCTTATCCATTCGTCTGTTGAAGGGCATTTTGGTTCTTTCCACAGTTTGGCTATTGTGGCCATTGCGGCTATGAACATTGGGGTACATGTGGCCCTTCTTTGTACTACATCAGCTTCCTTGGGGTAAACACCGAGTAGTGCAATTGCAGGGTCATAGGGTAGCTGTATGTTTAATTTCTTGAGGAATCTCCATACTGTTTTCCAAAGTGGCTGTACTAACTTGCATCCCCACCAACAGTGGAGGAGGGTTCCCCTTTCTCCACATCCTCTCCAGCATTTGTTGTTTACTGTCTTGTTGATTTTGGCCATTCTAACTGGTGTAAGGTGGTATCTCAGTGTGGTTTTGATTTGAATCTCTCTGATGGTTAAAGATGATGAACATTTTTTCATGTGTCTGTTAGCCATTTGTATGTCTTCTTTGGAGAAGTGTCTGTTCATGTCTTCTGCCCATTTTTTGATGTGATTATCTGTTAAAGATTTCATTTTTTTTTAAAGATTTATTTATTTGAGATAGAGAGAAAGGGAGAGTGAGTGAGTGTGTGAGGGGCAGAGGGAGAAAGAGAATCTCAAGCAGACTCCCTGCTGAGCTGGGGCCGGATGCAGAGCTTGATCCTACCACCCTGGGATCAAGACCTAAGCAGAAACCAAGAGTTGAGTGTTTACCCAACTGCACCATGCAGGCACCCCTAAAAGATTTCATTTTTAAGTAATCTCTACACCCAGTGTGGGGCTTGAATTCACAACCTTGAGGTCAAGAGTCGCATACCCTACTGACTGCGCCAGCCAGGCGCCTCATCTTTTATTCTAAGAACTATTGCTTTTTCACATAGATGCATATCTTATTTCCTAACACATTTTAAGCTAGCATTCAACACTTAGAAAATGGGGAGGACTCACTGAAATATTAGTATGTAATTAATTGCCAAATCTGACATTTTTATGGCAGAAGTAATCTCATTTATTTTTAAACTGTTTTGATAAGAGATTTTTGAATAAAACGTGTTCTGAAATATCAGTAACTAAGAATTATAGCTAGAAATACATGTATTGACAATAAATTTTGGTTTTAATTATCTTGTCTCTAAGTTTTAAAAACAATTTTTTCCTTCTCTGTATCTTACCTTTTGGTCTTTGCCCTTATACTTGCATATTTTCAGATAGTTGTAGTAACAGTGCACATATTGTTTTGTATTCTGTCTTTGTTTTGGCAATAGGAGGTAAAATAACAATCACTATAATCAAAACAGAATTCTTTTGAATCTAGCTGTAACTAAAAACATCATTTATAAAATCACACAAGTTGAAGAAAAAATGAAAGAAAACAGAGTGTCTTATTTGTAGAACCTATATTTAGCAAGACACATCAGCCCGACGTTTTAAAACTTTCCCCTCTAGCTCTTCCAGAATTTCCATTGTTTGAAAGAAGGTTGCATCTGTTTATGGAGTCCTTGGAACATCTCATAGGTGTTTGGGAACCCAGCAAACTCAGCAGCCAAGTCCCCTATCTTAGTCTATTTGAACCACTGTAACGACTTACACAGACTGGGTGGCTTATAAACAGAAATTTTGTTTCTCAAAGTTCTGGAGGCTGAAAAGTCTAGGATCAAGGTGCTGGCCAGTCTGGTGAGAGCCCACTTTCTGGTTCATGGATAGTTGTCTTTTTGCATTGTCTTCACATGGCAGTAGGGACAAGGGAGCTCTCTGGGGTCTCTCTCTCTCTCTCTCTTTTTAAATAAGTTGCACACTCAGTGTGGAGCCCAGGGTGGGGCTTGAACACTCGACCCTGAGATCAAGGCCTGGAGCTGAGATCAAAAGTCGGATGCTTAACTGACTGAGCCACCCAGGTGCCCCTGGGGTCTCTTTCATAGGGGCACCAGTCCCATTGACGAGGATCTACCCTCTAAAGTGATGTAATCACCTCCTAAAGGCCCACTCTCAAATTCCATCACATTGGGGATTGGGTTTCAATGTATGAATTTGGGGAGGACATTTAGTCTGTAGAATCTCCTTATGCCGTTTTCTTCTTCTGCCTTGGATCTGACTTCCCAGGGTGCTATCTGCTGCCTAGGCTGCCGGTGAGCAGCAAGTACCTTGGGCAGGTACTTCCCTCCTGCTGTCCTGTTGTCTTCCACTGCCTTCTGTCTCCCCATGCCCATGTGTTGTTGTACTAAGGCCCCTCGCGTGTCCTCCATGCCGTAACAGTTCATCTAGTCTAATGTGAAGTGGAGAGAATCCCTTCCCTGACTGTGACTTCATATGTTCTTAGCTGAGTCTTAGAGCAGTTTTCAGACTCTACTTTCCCTTTGTGTTTATGAAAACAGCTTTTTCACCTTTTACCTGAGGTCTGTTCTGCCATCTTACAATAATATCTAGTTTGACACTGGTTCTTATAGTAGGGGACTATTATCATTCCATGTCCAGAGAAGCACACCATCAACACATTCCTGACTCTTAGCTGTACTTTCACTTTGGCAGCAGGAAGGTTAATCTGTGATGAGCATATTGCATTTCAGTCTTGGAAAGACTTGTTGACAGAAACCTTGGGCTTCTTTTCCTTTGAATTATCTGGACAAAACAGAGTTCCTAAACCTCAGCGGTAGTATGAGGGTGTAAAATAAAAGATGAACTCAAATTTAGAAGTTGACCACTTGAATGTATGCTCACAAATCTTTCCCCACAGTGCTTCTTCCAGGAGAACTAGGGCAGTAAGTAGGCCTCTAGAAATTCCTATGCGTTTGATAATACCTACTTCTTCAAACAATTTTTGAAAACAACTGGCTTCCTAGCACTTTGTCTGGAGTATTCTGGTCTTGTGGCTTTGGTACACAGATCTATTTGGGTGCATTCAGAATGCTGTAGTCCATATTTACCTCAAATTTTGCCTTGATTTTCTGTAATAACCCAACAGAAACATATGGACTATAGGACTTAGAAACAATTAGATGACCATACATTCTGGTTGGTATAAGACAGCCCTGGTTTTATGCCTTTTATTTGGGTCTAAACATTAATAGTGTCCCTTTTCATGCTCAGGTTATTCTAATTTAGATAATAAAGTATGATCACCCTTGAGATGATGTCATTAATTGCTGGCTCTAACCAGATGTTAACTTAAGGCAGAGCACTCTTTTTATGGTGTTATTTTTCAGGGTCAAGTTTCTTATATCTCTATTTTACTGTATTCAGCTGTTACTCTGAATACAGATTCTGTTACACTCAGGAAGAACATAAACTTACTCCCTAATTGTATCTTCCTCCTGTCTTCTTCTACAGTCTGGGGATTGAAGAGTCTTTAAATGAAAAGTTTTCAAGATTTAAACAAGGTGTCTCAGTTGTGAAGGGTTCAGGAAAAGAAGTGGTTTCTGTCTTTTGTAGAATCTGCACTCGAGACAAAGATGAGAAGAATATCCAGAAGCTCCCAACCTCTCACCTGTAGTACTGGGCAAGTACTTCGGATGGGCTGGGGTTGTACTTTGTTGGTGAACCATCCTATCCCCAATCCAAGAGTGTAACCATATCCCCTTTATCCCCACCCCTCCTTCAGGAGATTCCACCTCACGCACTGAAGTAAAGAGAGGTATTTGTACTTGGCCGTGGAGTACCAATCCATACAATGCTTGCAACAGGAAGGGCTTAGGTGGTCATCAGGATAATTTCAAAATTATGGTCATTGCTTACCATTGAGCCCTAGAGTACCAAATCCTTTCTATTTTTGTAATAGGGTTAACTTTTGTCCTTGTTTTTCTTGAACCTCTTATAAGTAAACCTTTGAAAAGCCAGTAATATTCCTTAAATTTCATTTTCACTGGGGTCTGCCCGTCACCTCAGAGAATTCGTACTCTTTCCTATACACTTAAAAGTACGTACTTTTAAAAAAGTTCCCAATATCACATAATTCTTGTTCTAGGTAATTAATCTGTGGGGTAAGTATATACTGGGCAAAGGTCCATTATCATTCTGGACAGTGCCCTGTCCCTTTTCCCCCTAGTCATCCTTACATTGATACCTCAAGTGGTAATGACTCCCAGATCCCATTGGCCAAATTAGCAAAAGCCCAGCTTCTCCCAGCCCTTTTTTCCCTGGTATTTCTGGAATTACTGTGGGGGCTAATATGTTCCTAAAAGTTGTCCTGATCCTTCTACTACTTACAGGTAGTATAGGAACTTGGATGCCACCTTGAGTCTACTGTTGGCCATGGGGCTGGTTCTCTAGAGAGAATAGCTTGCTCTGAAGTCAGCAGGACAGAAATGTTGGTGTTGCCTACTAATAGATCCAAATTTCACTCTCATAGGGAAAGTTTCTGTGATAGGCTCAATTAAAATAGAATTAGGTGGTGGTGGAGGGGAGCCTCTAAGCAAGGTTATTTATGCCCCAAGGCATCTTCTTTCTATAGCTCTTAACCCTACCACTGGGACAGACTGGGTGGTCACTGCCAGTTTTGTGGGGACCCTGGCAGTCCTGTATGGTCTGGCTAACTGGACTCCCACTCCTGCTGGCCTCATCGCCCACCTCTGTTATCTACCCCCCAGTAGGACAGATGACGGAATGCTATCTCTCTGGATGAGGGACTGCTTGTCTTCTCTCTGCCTTACCTTTTGTGCCCCACAGAAATATGCCTGGTCCGCAAGGGTTAAAACTCTTCTAATACAAGTCCACCTCCATGGTAGCTGAGGTGGGGGGAGTTCTGAGACAAATAATACTATTCTAATCTGTAGCCCTTGATGGCAAGGCCAGTCTAGTGCTCTTGATTCCTCCCATCTACATGGTAAGTGCCTTTTAGGATTCTTACTGTTCTTTCCTTTTTTTTTTTTTTAAAGATTTCATTTATTTATTTGAGATAGAGACAGTGAGAGAGAGCATGAGAGGAGAGAAGATCAGAGGAAGAAGCAGACTCCCTGTGGAGCTGGGAGCCCGATGTGGGACTCGATCCCGGAACTCAAGGATCATGACCTGAGCTGAAGGCAGCCGCTCAAACAACCGAGCCACCCAGGCGCCCTCACTATTCTTTCTTAAAGTTCAAACTCATACCCTCTCATTTCTAACCCATCAGACAATTTACAAAAACTTTGGATCTCAAGGAGAAGGATTTGGGATCTTCCAGAAGTCTTTATTCCCTCTATTAATTTATGGGTACATAAAGTGTTTGGTCAGACTCTCCGTAAGTGTTAAGCTTTAATAGAAATAGATATATTAGGAGGGGCATTATGCAATCTGCCATCGTCCGGATACAAATTCTCTTGTAATATGTGATATAATAATTTGATTTAAAAACAAAATTTGGATCACACTGAATATTCTTTTATTGACCTTCATGTTTTTACTTAACTTCATGAACATCTTACTACAATTTGAGACGTGTATTTCAAGTTTTTCACTATCTTGAATAGTAGTGAGATAAATATCCTTTTACAAACATCTTTGGATACACCACTGATTATTTCCTTGGGATGATTTCCTAGAAGTGGAATTTGTGGGCCAAAAGGGCACTCCAGTGTACTCCAACACCAGAAGCATATGGGACTTTGCAAAAGGCTGTCAGTAGTCATAGGAAATAACTCAGAAGACATTCTCTTATGGCTTTTCTTTTAAATGGTCGATAAGAGAATGCAGTCAAAGCTTAGAATTGGGGGCGCCTGAGTGGCTCAGAGGGTTAAAGCCTCTGCCTTCAGCTCAGGTCATGATCTCAGGGTCCTGGGATTGAGCCCCGCATCCGGCTCTCTGCTCAGCAGGGAGCCTGCTTCCCCCTCTCTCTCTACCTGCCTCTGTGCCTACTTGTGATCTCTCGCCCTCTGTCAAATAAATAAGTAAAATCTTTAAAAAAAAAACCTTAAAATTGTCCACATACAACAACTACTTCCAAGTTGCTGGATAACAAACTAGATAGTGCAGTTAACTGTTCTCTTTCAAAATATCTTTTATTGAATATATCTTTAATGTTTGCTTTTTAGCAAAACATAATGACAGCTGTAATACTAACAATTGCCAGGAAGGGTTTTCCCTAATGCTCTGAGTATTTGTGTGTCAAAAGCAGAGCCACAACATCCTTCCAAAAGAACGGCAAATATGGTAGGGTGAGGGTGGGGGACAAAGTTGCATCTCAAAGGCTTTCCTGTTCTTGGGGAGATGCCTGGAGAGGTCAGGAAGTATTTCCTGATGGGGATAGAGCTGGCTACCTCTCCCATCAGATTGTAGCAGTAAGAAGAATAGTATGTCTTAATGTGTGATATTTGTCATTTTGGCTATTAGTTTGTCCCCTGGGACCTTCTTCTAACCTTCTTATGCATCCTGTAGCATGTTGGCTCTAGACTTATTATGTTTTTGTCTTTTTCTCTAAAGGCATAGGGAGAGTTAGGGAATCATCTGTGCTTGCCCTCAATACTGTATTTAAGAGATAAAGAAGCAATTACTTCTCTCCTCAGGCAAGCTCATTTTCTGTCAGGAAGGCTCCGCCTTGATCTCTCCTTAGTAAATAGTAGAGGCAATGTAGCAATTTCACCCCCATAGAAGCCTGTGGCTGACTGCTACCCCAGCAACTTTAGAATGCATTAATAGAAATGCAGCATATGGACAGAATAAAATGCCAGTCCCTTTGTACTCTGCAAGTTTTCAATCTGCACACATTTCCTATGCATTATGCACTGGACACCTGGCCAAATGTTGAGATCCAAGGCGGAAAAGGAACACACTTAAGGAACTCAGACAGAAGGGAGGCAAATATGGCAGCAAGTAGTTATCATATGATGCTATAATTATTTAACGGATATTTATTCAAAGGGTAGGAGGTGTGAAAGGAGATGGAACACCTTGGACAAAAGGCCAGTGAGCTTTTCTTGGAGGATAAATAGGTGTTTGCCCAGCAGATGAGTAGATGAGGAGATTCCAGGCAAAGGAACAGAATGTGCAAAATCATGAAATTGTAATAGTTCATAAAGTGTTGGGTGAAACATCGAGTATTCTAGTTTTGCTATTAAAATCTGAAGGTGGGTGGGCAGGAAGTGAGGTTAGAAGAGTAGTCAGGGGCAGGTGATGAGGTGTCTCATATGTCACATGTGGTAGAGACTATTAATTATTCCCCAATATTTGTTTCCTCCCTTCTTCAAGTAGCGATAAACATGCTAGCTGGGCACATAGCAGCTCAGATTGAAGACTACATTTCCCAGACTTCCTTGAAGCTAGGTGTGGCCTGGTGGCTAAATTCCATAAGTAGAAGATCACGTGGCACGTCCAAGGAGACTGCCCTTAAGCTGTGAGCATGAGAACATCCTTTTTGTTTGTTTTGTCCTTGTCCCTTTCTCCATCTAAATTCTGGAAAACAAATAATGCCAACCATATGGACCAAGATAGAAAGCCTGGGTCATTGATGCCATGGGTATCCTTACAGCTCTAGACCACCAATGCAGATTTCTACCTGAGAGAGAAATACCTTTCTATTTTGTTTAAACAACTATTACTTTAACTTTTCTCTCTCTTGCAAACATACCTGATCCTAACTAATACATTATACAAAGGAATTTAGATTTTGTGCTGTTGCGGATGAAGAGGTAGTGGGAAATTTGATGGGGAATTGCTGCAATTTGGGACAGCATCATCATCAGGGTTGCATAAGACAACCATTTCCTGAGGAAACTATGAAGGATGGATTAGGGGCCGACACATGAGGGTGGGTAGAGCCAGGGGATGATGATGCAGTGGCTTTGTACTGGGTCAAACGAGCTAAACTGGAATTAAACTTCCCTTCCCTGTGCCGTTGTCGGTTAGGACTGGCCTCAAGAGAAGCTTCACAGGATTTTGAAAGGAAGCGGGGAGCAGCAGCAATGTTTACATGGGAATGGATGTAGGGTTGGGCGCCATTGCAGCTCACGCATGGTTGGGAATTTGTTGGTTCATATTCTTGGCTCCAGGCAGCAGCTGGGTCTGCATCTAGTCCAGCTATCGTTGATCTCCTCCTTCGGCTCCTCCATTTCTGGGCCAGCTGTGGTTTAGATTCCAGATAAAGGGTGAAAGCTTAGAGGTGCTTGGAGATGAGAAGAGTTTCAGCTTGTCTTCTTGGACTCTAACCTCCCCTTGTGGGTTCTAGTTTGTCCTTGTTCTCCCCCACTTCCTGTCCACCTTTCCTTACCAGCTGTCTCCCCTGCTGACTTCAGGCCAGCACCAAATGAAGAAGCAGCAGCTGCATGTCAACTCCTTAACCAGCTTCCCAAAATGGTACATCAAATCCCTGACTAGGCCTCCTCACTCTGAGTGGTTCTCTCTTTTCTGATTGAACCCTGATTGATACTGAGTATGAAGATGGTCAGGGCAAGACTGTGACTTTCTTATTTACCACCATGTCCCCAGAGTCTAAAACAGTGCCTAGAACTAACAGAACATAATAGATGCTCAATAAATATTTTTAAATGAAATAGTTGAAGAGGGTGAATATTAAGAGGACTTTGAGAGGCGGAATTAATAAGACTTGGTGATTGCCTGAATGTGGAATTAAGAGAGAAGGGTACAACAAGCAGGACCTCATTTTTTTTTTTTTTTTTTGCCTTTTGCAACCAGGTGAATTTGGTGTCATATTCTAAGATAGGGGACCTGAGAGGGGACCAGTTAGGGTGCACTTTCCAAAAGGGCTCTTCCCAGGGTGATTTTGAGTTGAATGAACCACAAGGCAGCTCTTGTGCTGTAGTGCTTGTATTTGTAGAGACTCTTCAAGCTGTGGGTTTGGAGGCTGAACCAGACAGCCTCTGCAGTTCCTTTTGGCCTTAGAATCCTGTGACAGTGGGGAGAAGATAATGAGTTCCTCTTTGAATATACAGAATTTAAGGAGACTATGGGATGCTCTTTTTGGAGATATGTAGTAACCTGAAATTCAATTCATACATCAAGTAAGGGGTCTAGGCCAGGGATTGAGGTTTGGGAGTCATCTGTGTAAGAGCAGTTGTTGAGGCAATGGCATGCTTAAATGAATTTAAAGGTTATTAGGAGACCAGCTGGAGCCATAGGGACCAGCAATGTTTTAGAGTCTGGCAGAACACTAAAGACAGTGGTCAGTGAAGTAACAGATGATGCAGGATATTATGGTTCTAGAGACTGAGGGAAGAAATGGTTTCAAGAGAAGCACCATCTATTGTGAAACATTCAAGTGAATGAAAATTCAGAAGCGTGCCTAGGAAGAGTACTTTCTGTGACACCTTGGGCTGAGAAGCCAGGGTGAGGTGGGTTGGGAGTAGCTAGGAGGTAGGGAAATGGGTGTTGGTGAGTGAAAACTGTGCATTTTTTTTTTTTTTTTAGAAAATCTTGGTTGTGCAAGAAAAGAGAGATTTGGGATAGGAGCGGGAAAGAGTATGGGAACCGAATAGGGAATGGTCAGAATAGGACAGCAGGGTTTAAAATCTCTGAGGGAGTTTTTCTGAGTGACAGCAAGGTCTGCATGGGGACTTGCAGTCCCCATGTGAGTGACTGAAGGGTACAAGATGAATGAAGTCGCTGGAGTTGAGGTCAAGGAAATGTAGGTCCATATGTGAAAACACAGTCTATCAGTGCCCATTGATCCTCAAACAGACCATGGCGAGATGTTGAGAAAGATGACAACCTGAAGCTTAAGATGAACATGCAGGAGTGGATGAGAGATGGGCATACTGCAGGGGAGGAGAAGAGAAGAGCTTGTCACTCTTGGAGGACATGGGTCTCAAAGGAACAAGGGGCTGTTCACTTAAGACTCAATGTTGAGTGCCTACAATCACAACCAGGGGGATCAGTGGAGCATAACTGGGGGAACCACCTAATGACTCAGCGATAAGTGGGAGGAGGGAGGTAAAACATCTTTACATGGGAAGGATTAGGCTTAGGAAGGATCCAGATTTCCTCAATGGTTTTTAACCCTGGCTACACGTTAGAATGGCCGGGGGCCTTTTAAAATGCACCGCACCAAGTCCTGTGCCAGTCTAGTTCTGTAGGAATGTCTGAGCAGCATCGGTAGGGCGCAGCAGCACTATTTTGTAAAGGCCCCAGGGATTCCCAGTATGCTGTCAGGCTGGTGGATCACTGATGAGCAAGGAGGCCTTGGGCATAAAGGGGTTTCAGTGCTGAGGCTGACATGGGCCTCCAGAACCTGGAGGTGAGGGTAAGTGCTGAGTGGCACCTGCGTTTGGCACGCAGGGCGCAGGATGTATAGTGAGGCCTCTGCCTCTGGGGAGTGTTGATGGTCTGCAGCTGAAGCCCTTGGCTGGCAGGCAGGCGTGAAGCAGGGCCCGGGTGCAGAGCATCTTATCACTGCCTGCAGCTGGGTGCTGGTGCTGGGGAAGGATAGGAAGGGGGACAGCCCCAGTGTTATTTCCCACTGGGAGGAAGGCTACTTGTAGAGTTCTGACATCAGTCCTTGTTGCCACGTTTGAAAAGTAGCATGAGAAATTGGGCCTGTCTTGAGAGAGTAAACAGAAAGGAGGTTGGATTCAGGAAACCATGTCAAATAGGAATGAAGGAAGGAAGTGGGAACTGGGTGGTTTTGGGGTGGTTCTGACAACCGTCCCATTGGAAGGCTGTCTGTCCTGTGGAAGAGTGATGAGGTTTACTGCATTTAGCTCTAGAAGGCAGACTAGAGAGTGGGAATACAAAGGAAGAAGAACTCATCTTGGTGTGAAGGAAGATATTTCTAACAATTAGCTTCCACCACACTTGAGAGGGTCACCACATGAAGTGGGGCAATCGCTTAGAGTTTTTCAAGACATTGATGACCAGATCTTTAAATAGTTTAATAACATTATAGCCCTACTTCGGGTAGGAGGCTTGATATATCATGGTCATTGTTCTTTCTTTCTAGTCTCAGATTCTGGGAAACTTTTCAATGTGAACATTAAAGATCATTAAAAAATGAAAAACAGGAGTGCCTGGGTGGCTCAGTGAGTTAAGCGTCTGACTCTTGATTTTGCTCAGGTCATGAACTCAGGGTCGTGAGATTGAGTCCCACACTTGGCTCTTTGTGCTGAGGGTGGAGCCTGCTTGAGATTTCCTCTCTCTCTTCCTCTCCCTCTAAAAAAAAAGAGAGAAAGAAAGAAAGACAACAGCTAAAAAAAAAATCCTTGGTGTATATTGGCCAGTGTCTTGGGGAAAACAAAATTTTACAGTTGTTTTTTTTTTAATCTAGCATTATTCTTGGGAAGTATAGGTAACAACATTATTCAAACTGACAGTTTTTTTTTTAATTTAAAAATCAAGAACTTCCTTTGAGATATATATACACACATATGTATATGTTAAGACATTAATAACAAGGGGCGCCTGAGTGGCTCAGTGAATTGAAGCCTCTGCCTTCGGCTCGGGTCATGATCTCGGAGTCCTGGGATCGAGCCCCACTTTGGGCTCTCTGCTCAGTGGGGAGGCTGCTTCCCCCTCTCTCTGCCTGCCTCTCTGCCTGCTTGTGATTTCTCTCTCTCTCTCTCAAATAAATAAAATCTTTTAAAAAAAGACATTCATAACAATATTTACAGATTCTGACATTTTCAGAACAATCTGTTGGTTGAATCTCAGAGTATTTCTATTTAAGTAGGTCAGTATTCTTACAGGAGGAGAAACCTGAAAAACAGAAATCTATGTGACTTGAGGAAGGTCAGAGCTGAAGTCAGCATTGCAGCCAAGAATAACCAATTGCCATAATTTGACAGGTATACATCTCTAACAGTAAGTACAGACTGAATACAAAACACAGAGCTTATAGATAAATATAGTCCCCATTCAAATGGATTTCCACATGAACCAAGGCAGATGACAATTAATACAGGAAGAAGGTGGCTTTTGTTCCTTAGGGAAAGGCAGTAGATATGACCTTGTTTTCTACTGCTAGGTCCTTGTGAAGGAACTACATTATAACCCTTTAAGAATGGTTCTATTCTGGGGCGCCTGGGGTGCTCAGTTGGTTGAGCAACTGCCTTGGGCTCAGGTCATGATCCTTGAGTTCCGGGATCGAGTCCCACATCGGGCTCCCAGCTCCACAGGGAGTCTGCTTCTTCCTCTAACCTTCTCTCCTCTCATGCTCTCTCTCACTTTCTCTGTCTCTCAAATAAATAAATAAAATCTTTAAAAAAAAAAAAAGAATGGTTCTATTCTAACATGTTAAAAATTTTGGAGAGATTGAAAAAAACATTTTTTAGGGGGGAGAGATTAAAAAAAAGGTTTTAAGGAATGGGAGGTTAAAAGCGGTGGTTTTTAGGAGGAGGTGGTGGTGCTAATTACCAGACAATTTTAAGGAATTAGATACAAAAACATTCATAGCTGCCCAGAGCTGGAAGACATGGGGGCAGGTAACTGAGAATAGGAACTTGATCTTCAAGAATGCAGACCCACCCTTTTTGGGGGTCCAAAGAGAAGGTGATTAATGATACCTGCCAATGTTTAGGGATGCACAAGGGTAACAAGATGATGATTATTGTTTTGTTGTGGTCTCACCTTTTAAAGAGAGTAAATAGAACAGGTGAGGCAAACTACTAATCCCTTCTGAGAGGATCTGGATGTATATAAGGACAGCCTACTGCTGATTAGAAAAGATAAGGAGGGAAAAAAAAAGAAAAAGAAAAAATAAAGGGGGGGCACCTGAGTGGCTCAGTTGGTTAAACATCTGCCTTCAGCTCAGGTTGTGATCCCAGGGTCCTGGGATCAAACCCTCCATGCCCCCTTGTTGGGCTCCCTGCTCAGCAGGGAGTCTGCTTCTCCCTGTGCCCCTTGCCTTGCTCATGCCCTCTCTCTCTTTCTTTTTTTTTCCCCTCTCTCTCTCAAATAAATAAAATCTTTAAAAAAAGAAAAGGTGAGGAGGTAAAAGCCCCTCCTCTATGAAGACCATAATACCCTGTGCAGCTCCTGAGAATAGTGTGTGAAATGATGAGTCCCCAGGAAGTCTGAGTCACACAGGCCTTAACTTTAGACATCAAAGCATAAGAGAAAGTAGAAAGTTCTTCTTAAAATAAAAAATAGAAGCAGTGTTAAATTCAGTGGCCATTGTTTAAGAATTGATGTTTATAGTGTGGGAAGCTATTTGTTTCTACTTAAGTTTTAAGCCTTATTCTAAATTGCATGTCATGCTGTTCACAAATGGACATACAGGCTCTATTTTATTCAAGAGCTGTATTTCCACAGGAAAAGCATGTGTCCTAAACTGGGAATTGAAAGCTATAACACCAGAAATCTCCATGTAGGAAGATCTTGGACAGGTGCCCATGGCCCATGGAATCATACTTCTCTGGGGACAGATTCATCAAACTATAGAAACTAGTGTGTCTTTAAGCTATAGTATAAGCGAAGAGCCCATCCTTAGGCATAGGAATCCTCTCGTGTACTTCCATCTCAGGCCTTCAGGAGCTAATCACTCTTCTATTTAAAAAGACTGCTAATGAATAGGCAGGTTGGGAATTTTCAAAGACAAAAAATGTTTAGCTCTCAAATCAGGTAAAAGGGAAAATGTTTCTGTTGTCTAGGATGACTGTAATGAGGGACGAGCAGGGTCGTAGAGGTGACAGTGGTAAATGATGGGTATGGAGTGATGGCCCTCAAACTTTGGTGTTCATCAGAATCACTTAGAAGCCTTGTTAAAAAATACTCATTCCCAGACACTACCAAAGAAGACATACAGATGGCAAAAAAGCAGGAGAAAGATGCTCAGTGTCATCTATCATTAAATAATTGCAAATTAAAACAACAATGAGACATCACTACATGCCTATGAGAATTGTTAGAATTCAAAAAACTCAACAACGCAAATGCTGTGAGGATATGGAGCAACAGGGACTCTCATTCATCCTGGTGGGAATGCAAAAATGCCACTTTGGAAGGCAGTTTCACAGTTTCTTACAAAGCTAAAAATAATCTTACCGTAGGATTCAGCAATCACATCCTTCAACTCAACTGAGGAGGTATTTACTCAACTGAGTCAAAAATTTATGTCCACATGAAAACCTACACACAAATGCTTATAACAGCCTGAATTATAATCACCCCAAACTAGAAGCAGCCACGGTATTTTCTAAGTGGGTGAACAAATAAATTATGGTACATCCATACAATGGAATAGTATTTGGCAATAAAAAGAAATGAGCTGTCAAGCCATGAAAAGACACTGAAGAACCTTTAACGTACATTGCTAAGTGAAAGAAGCCAGTCTAAGTCAGTGGTTGCCAGGGCTTTGGGGGGCAGGGGGAAAAGAGTGAGTAGGTGGAACACAGGGGATTTTTAGGGTGGTGAAACTATCCTGTATGATACCATAATGATCTGTGCATGCTATTATGCAGTTGTGAAAGTCCATTAGAGATGTACAACGTAAGAGTGAACCTTAACGTGTGCAAATTTGAAAAAATCATTTAGGAGGTTAGGGGGTCCCAGGGAAGAAGGGCAGACTGTGACAAGATAATCTAAGAGTGTCACAGATGCATAAAACACTCTTACTGCAGTGTAACCTGATGACTTTGGAGGCAAGTAGAGTTTGTAAGATGGAAGGCAAAAGGGAGTACACAGAAGTACTGGCCTCCAGTCAGAAAGTTGTTTCTCACTGAGGTAAGCCTTAACGATTCTGATACCGTTACACAGGTACATATATGTTGGGATTGAACAATAAAGTAAATGGATGGCGGCTGGTGGTTGCCAAGCTTCTGACTGTTAGAGTGGGAGTTTTCAGAGAAGGGAGAGAATGACTCATGTGTAATGGGTTAGAACAGGGGGCTTCAATAAAATTTCATGGCACTGTTGATCCAGATGGTTAAGACACACACACATAGAAAGGGTATAGCAAAGGTGCATAGGGGCCAACTAAAAGTTCCCAATAGCCAAAGCCAGAATGTTTTGAGCAACAAAATACAATAGCTTTAGATTATAACCCAAAGTATTAAATAAATATCCACGAGTACATACTGATATAAATAAATTATTGAGTAAATTAATAAACTGGGGAGAAGAGAAAAATCTTCCATTCAGAAAAACTTCAAATTATGTAGGTCCTCCATCCTATAGGAGGGAGAGAATACATTCCCACTTCCAAAAGGAAGGAGTAACTTTACAATAGAGAAACCTGACAAACACTATTTAAGCCAGATGATCAAGGTCAACAATGGTCATAAATCATGTTGATGGTATGTACCATTTACACACTGCGATGAAAATAGAAATTTACTTCAGTGATCTTCCTCCTCAAAACTCATAATGCATAGCCTAATCATGAGCAAAATATTGGACAAATTCCAATAGAAGGCCTTCCTACAAAATAGCTGACCAGTACTCTTTAAAACTGCCAAGGGCATCAAAAACCAATTTGAGAAACTGTCACAGCTAAGAGGAGCCTAAGGGTACATGACAACCATGTAATAATATGATTTCCTAGAACAGAAGAAGAGCATTAGGTAAAAACTAAAGAAATCTAAATACACTTTGCAGCCTTATTTAATAGTAATGTATCAGTATTGGTTCCTTAACATTAATAAATGCCCATAGTAATATAAGATGTTAACAGGGACACTGTGTATAGGGAGCACTGGTAGTTCCCTGTATTACTGCCTTCATTTTCTGTAAATCTAAAACTATTCTAAAAAATAAAGGCTATTAATAAAAACACTACTTCAAAAAATACACATTTCCAGCTCCCACTCCCCAGGTGATTTTGATGCACTTCAAAGTATGAAAACTACTTATCATCAAAAGGCTCCAAAGCCAAGAGAAAGCTTGACTTCTAGGCCTTTTCTGGGTCAGCATATACCTTTTAATATGCTAAAAAGCAAACATAAGATCTTAGTGAATCTTGCTTTTTTTTTTTTTTTTGCATTTTTTTTAAACATCTGTCTCCTCAGCTGGGTTCATCAGGTGCAAGAAGCTGTCTGATTCTGGAAGGGGAAGCAGATGACAGCTCCGCGGAGAGGAAGTGGGGAGAGACGTGAAGGTTTTGAAACTCCCACAATTTAGGGGCTAGAGATAGCTAGTGGGACTGTTTGTTACCATATGAGATTTGCATTCAAATTGTCACCAGCAATATGTAATAATAAAGATAGTCCTGACTTCCAAGAGTTCACAATTTCCATGTTTACTACTGGCTTTTGATTATTGAGTGACAGGATAACAAAACTGGAAGAGATTAGAAGGAATAATTGGCTTAGCATCTTCTCTTCTCTTGGGTAAAAGCAGCCTATATATTTTCCCCTGCAGTATTGTGATGGGAAATGGCAATCTTAAATTCATTCTTTCTCTTTCCTTAGAAAGTAAAATAGGTAAAATGTGACAAAATTGTAGGATAAACAAGCTTGAGTCCCTAAGGATGGGGATTCCTCAAAGTGGCAACATCTGACTTATAAATGCCCCGTATGTACAAAGCTTAATCTGTGCTTGTTACTAAATCTAGAAGAGAGAAGAGTGTTCCTTAAGACAGTGAGTTGTCTTCAGCCTTACTCTCCTGCAATGTTCAAGATCATTAACTCTTTTTTTTTTTTAATTTTTATTTACTTATTTGACACGGAGAGAGATATGACGAGTAGGCAGAGAGGCAGGCGGGGGGGGGGGGGGAAGCACGCTCCCCGCCGAGCAGAGAGCCCGATGTGGGGCCCGATCCCAGGACCCCGAGACCATGACCTGAGCCGAAGGCAGAGGCTTTAACCCACTGAGCCACCCAGGTGCCCCAAGATCATTAACTCTTAAAGTGTGTTTAAGAGTTATTCTCTGCTTCCCAGCACTTGAGTCACCATGTAGCAGCTGGCTGGTCTCTGAGTATCTGTCTTCAATAAAGATTTCATTCATCATGTCACATGAGTTAGAAAAATGTAGGCTAACAAAGTGGGATGACAGTTAACCTGGAAGTGTGGTCATCAGAGGGATGGAGACACACAAAAAAAGCCAATGTAGGGACACTTGGTGGCTCAGTTAGTTAAGTGTCTGCTTTTGGCTCAGGTCATGATCCCAGGGTCCCAGGATGGAGTCCCTTATCAGGCTTCCTGCTCAGTGGGGACCCTGGGTTTTACTCTCCCACTTCCCCTGCTTGTACTCTCTCGGTCAAATAAATAAAATCTATAAAAGAAGGAAATCACAGTTCCTCAATTTTAAGATGAATACTTTCCCACAATTTAATATTTCTGAAAAAAAGATATAGCTTACAGTTGGTGTATACATTCAGTGTGGCGTTTCTTATCAAACCCTCTCAAATTTTAAATTAACAATGTGTCTTATAGGTGATGCACCTTAAGAATTGAGAAAATCTGGCAGTCAGAACATCTATGGATGGTGAAAAGAACAGTCTCTGAATCATTTCCCCTGTGAATCTAGTGAGGACAATTACAAAGCAATTTTATTTTCTCTTCATCAAATTCTAAACATGATGCATTTAATATTATTTTTTTTAATTAAAATTGCCTCCAAGGATTTTTCTTTAGGTCAAGATAAAATAAGGAGGGGGCTATATTTAACCTCACCTGAAACAACTAAAAAAATGGAACAAAATATATGAAATAACAGTTTTCTCTTTTTATATTTATTTATTTGACAGAGAGAGACACAGAGAGAGGGCACATGAGCAGGGGGGAATGGGAGAGGGAGAAGCAGGCCTTCCGCTGAGCAGGGAGCCCGATACGGGTCTCAATCCCAGGTCTCTGGGATCATGACCTGAGCAGAAGGCAGACGCTTAACGACTGAGCCACCCAGGCACCTGAAATAACAGTTTTCAATATGTTGAAACATCAGTCAACAAGGAACGGTGATCCGAGGAATGGGAAGGAACTGAGGTGAGCCCTGGGATGACCCTTGATGATTGCCTGGGAGTCCTCAGGCCTGGGGTGCAGGGAAGGGTGTGGTACTACCATCTGGAGAGGGAGAGCGGATTCCACATCACGGTAATGGGTGACATGATGAGTCATAGTTCCCATGATGTGTTTTTGTCCATTTGGAATATATTTAAAAATTATTGGCCAACTAGATTTCTTTACCTATAATATGAATGTCAAAGTGTTTATCAGGGTTAGATGGAATTAAGTATTGGTATTTTGGGGGAAGTGCCAATACTTCAATGCTAAAATCTTTCTGGATTTTAGAGGCATGAGGGAACTGTTTGGTTATATCTGAGTGTGAGTTACAGTCCATGTGAGTGTGTGTGTTTGTGTGGGCACGCACACTCAACAGACAACAGCTGTTTAGTTACAGGATGAAGCAGGCCAGTTGGGAATTGCAGAGTTATTATTTCTTTGCCCAGACCTTACTCAGAATTTCCTGGCTTCTGCAGGATTGGCTTGTGATATGAGTAAAGAGGAATGGACAGTATTCTACCTGATAGAAACAAGGCTCTTTTGACATGGTCTCTCCAGTTGGACTGAACCACACATGGTTTTGAGTTCGCTTTTGATCTTACCATGAAAGATGAAATACTGAGTGAGGCCATTTAGCCATTGCATCTGTGGCCTATCAGGGGATAGTTACAAACCGAAGCTGGTTAGAGGAAAACATGTGCAGGCCTGGATACCAACAATGATCACTTCTAGTCTGCAACTAACCAAAAACTGGTGACCTTGAGTATATTAATGACCCTGAGACTAGGGACCAAATAAATGAGAATCAACGGTTGTGGGTTTGAGTATCGGTGGGTTTGAGTAATTTTTTTTTTTTTTAAAGCATCTGGTGATTCTAACATGCATCCAGGTATGAGAACCACTGACTAGTAACTGTCCGTAAGTTCCCTTCTAGACCTTGGGGTACAAATTGAAGCCTAAATTTTGGCAGATGACAGGCCCTTAGCTGTTATCTTGTGACACTTTATTTTTGTTGTTAATTTTCTCTAATTATTATAATTAGCTCCTGCATCAGCAGACATCTGTAGCCTTAAATCCAGGATCTGGAATGATATGTCCAGCTGGGGCCTGTACTTCCCACCTCCCAGGACTAGCTGGAACAATGTGTCAGTCTCTTACTGCTCTTTCCTAATCATTTTAATGAACTTCCTGCTATTTAAGAATTGCGCTGGCAGTGTACCCTCTCTAGGCCATTTGCTCATTGCTAACAGCTGGTTATCACCCTAATTAGAAGGAGTGTTGACTTTCCTTTTAGTCCTATAATTTAGGGTACAGAAGTTGCCAAGTTGAGGTCAGTTTTGTTTGTGGGATCTGAATCTTACCAAAGTGACCTTGACAGCTAAAACTTTGTGTTAAGTCTATTTCTACCATATTAGAGGATATTTTTTCCTATTACTCAGGTCATCAACTATAACCAGATATGTGAAAAGCTTAAAATATTCTTCCAAATAAATTAATGAAAGTATGACAACATATCTCCTTTGGAAATACTTCATGTATTCATATTGTTATTATTTCATAATATCCAAGGTATAGAATTATGGAATCCTGGAATGGATTTATAGGATCATCTTCCTATGGAATAAAGAAATCTCTTCTATGATGTTGCCAGTGAGCGTGCACCTGTCTTTCAAACATTTCTAGTGACTATAGTTTGTTGCTGTGTTCATCCATCATGATTTGTTTCTTCTAAGCATTTATTTAAACTTTAATATTTCTAACACCTATGCTGAATTCAAGGATTATATAGATTTGGAGGGGAAGTCATGATTTATCTCCCACAGCTTAGTGGGAGAAGAATGACAAGTACCAACTAGAGCAGTACAGTGAGACAAATGCTCCTCTGGGTGTAGATTTTTCTGGAAGTCCCCACACTGAAAAGTAATTAATTTTGCTTGCAACTGGGAGGGAGCAAAAGATCAGGGAAGTTTCATAGAGAAGATGATATGTGAATAGGTATTAAGGAATCAGATTTTCAGGGGCACCTGAGTGGCTCAGTGGGTTAAAGCCTCTACCTTCGGCTCGGGTCATGATCACAGGGTCCTGGGATGGAGCCTCGCATCGGCTCTCTGCTCGGCAGGGAGCCTGCTTCCTCCTCACTCTCTGTCTGCCTCTCTGCCTACTGTAATTTCTCTCTGTCAAATAAATAAATAAAATCTTAAAAAAAAAAGGAATCAGAGTTTCAGGCAGAAAAGGTAGGGAGGGGAGAAGGTAACAGGGGTACAATAGAACCTCTCCTAAGTAAAACTTCACTTTTATCCTTGGTATCCCTCTAATTATTTCTCTCTTGCACCCTTTCCCTAAGACAAAGAATAGTATACAATTTTGTTACTCAAAGTATGGTCCATGGACCAGGAGCTTGAAAGAAATGTAGACTCTTAGATCCCACCCAGATCTACTGAAGCAAGAACCCCAGATACTTGGTGTGTAGACAGAATTTGAGAAGCACAAGGCTACCACTTGTGCTCCATTCCTTTATCTCTCATTCAGTCTTTTAAAAGGACTTACTGTATTTTATAACTAATGTGGGTATATAGCTTTAATAATCAAATAATTTTACAATAGTTAAATAATTTTACAAGGTCCCTAACAAAAAATGGCAGACCCCTTTCTGTCCCTCTCAATTGCCACTAATCACAACCACTTTTAGATCTTTCAGCCATTTCTTCTAATAGTTACCCCTAACTCAAAAATTGATACAATCACATTACTATTTCTAGATTTGTCTATTTTAGAACTAACATGTGCTTCCTATCACAGAAGGTAAAAATGACTTTTTTACACCACCACCTTGACTTTCCTTCCGTTCCCTCCATTCAACATAATTATAATACAATTCTGATTAAACTAATATTTAGTGTTTATAGTGTTATGACTATAAACATGATTTGCTAAAACAAGTAGTGCACTTTTAGAATTTTTTCCTGGAGTTAATTATTGCCTTGTTTTGTTAATTTGTTTAGGTTTTTATGTACCTGTACCTAGACCTAATTCTTCCTTATCTCTCCAAAAGTACTGTAAAAATCCTATGAATATAGTCAAACTATTCCATCAGTTTCATTTATTTTCCTTGGAGTCCTTTCTTAAAATCCTATATCCTCTTGTTCTAACTTGATTTGGCTGCTGGATAGGCAGTTAACGCAGCTGTCATCCTAGAACTCTTTGTTCCCATCTTCCTGGGAAATTCTTTTGCCTCTCTTCTGTTCTGAATTCTTAGTTTCTAGAATCTCATAATTTCCTCCTTTTTGGTTTAAATTTTCATTTTTAGGGACCATATCCTTCAAAGCGTCCGGAAAGAAATGTGTGCTAAGTATATCTGCTGGCTTTTAGTAACTTTTATGGTCTTCCCTTGCATGATAAAGGAAACTAACTTTCCCAGAATGCTTTGCCAGCAACAGCCTTATTTAGAGTAGACCAATTAAAAGTACTCATATAAAATTTAGAAGGAGGAAGTAGGATAGGGTTTATTCCTATCTCATCAGAAATGGTGACAGATTAACATGAGCTTCTGCAGTGGCTTTCTTACATTTTGCTATTAGACCTAGCAGTTGTAATTTTACCAGCAGATTTATGTGGTTTCCTGATTGCTGGGTAGCTCCTTCCTACTGCTTACCCCTTTCAACAACGTGAGCTGACTGCATTAGATCATTTCCTGTTTGGACTGCCTATGATAGATATTTTTTTTCTGATTTAACACTTACTAAGAGGGCTTCAAGAAAAAGAACTTCTATAAGGGTTGCTGGGAGGTGGGGGGGGTAGGGTTATGGACATTGGGGAGGGTATGAGCTATGGCAAATGCTGTGAAATGTGTAAGCCTGATAATTCACAGACATGTACCCTGGGGCAAATAATACATTATATGTTAATAAAAAATTTAAAAAAATCAAAAAAAAAAAAAAAGAACTTCTAAAATAGGAATTTAGGAGGTGTCTGGCCAGCTCAGGTAGTGCAGCATGAGACTCTTGGTCTCAGGGCTGTGAGTTTGAGACCCACATTGGGTATAGAGATTACTAAAAATAAAATCATTTAAAAAAAGGGAATTTAGGGATGCTTGGGTGGCTCAGTTGGTTAAGCATCTACTTTTGGCTCAGGTCATGATCCCAGGGTCTTGGGATCAAGTCCCTCATTGGGCTCTCCATTCAGTGGGGAGCTTGCTTCTTCCTTTCCCTCTGCGTGCTGCTCTCCCTGCTCCTATGCATACTCTCTCCTTCCCTTACAAATAAATAAGGGAATTTAAACTTTGTTATTTGAAGTAGCTAATATTTGAAGTAGTGATGACCTACTTAGTGGTGATTATTATTAACTAATGACAAAATAGTTGCATAAGTTATTACCTGTACTTGCATAGCATGAAGTTCCTAATATTAAAGGTAGAGCTTTGGGAGACAAAGTGGGTACTGCAGTTTTTGGATATTATTGGAGTGAGAACAAATGAACTAGTAGATTGAATATTTCTGGGGGCGCTGAAGAGATTACAGAAAGAAATGATGACCTCAGGGTTGTAAAATGTCTGGTTAAGATATTCTCAGAAAACCAGAGTACTTCCATGACTGCCCCCAAATAAGAGCTTACCTTTTAGAATTATAGGACTAATGTAACAAAAAAACGGACCAAAAGTTTGATCTTACACACTGAATAATTGCAAAAGAAGTGAATTTACTATCACAAGAAATCTGATAAGTGAAAGAAGGTAGGACATATTACAAAAGAGTGTGTTATGGACTGAATTGTGCCTCTCTCCCCATTCATGTAAGCCCTAACTTCCAATGTGACTGTATTTGGAGACAGGGCCTTTAAAGAGGCAGTTCAAGTTAAATGAGGTCATAAGGGTAGGGCCCAAACCCAATATGACTGGTACTCCTATAGGAAGAGGAAGAGACACCAGGGATGCGAGAAATAGGTCTTAATAGAAACCAAACCTGCTGACGTCTTGATCTTGGACTTCCAGCTTCTAAAACTGTGAAAAAATAAATTTCTGTTGTTTAACTCACCCAATCTATAGTATTTTGTTATGACAGCTCTAGTAAACTAATAATATCCTTTAAGAGGATTTTGCCTTTATCAAAACTTGGGGAAAGACATTAGTTAGAGGAGCACCATTCTTTGAAAGAGCTCTAGTATCTGTCCTGAAGGCCCGAAGGTGACAGCTAAAGATAGTGCCATAGAAATGGGCTTTTTGATTTCATCATGGATAATGAATCTCAGTGACAGAGTGGCAACTGATAAAGCCAAGACAAGTTGAGACTAAGACCAAATAGTGATAATTAGAGTGGTTTAATCTACAAACATTTTTAAAGATGGCTAATTGATCATGAAGGCATGAAAAATCGATCCCTAAGACTGACACAGATGGGCAACGTTACTTTTTTGTGACAAGGTTTTACTTCATCTATAAAATAGAAAAGTTCTAGGTCTGTGAGTAGAGGCTTAATTTTAATCATAAAGGAGAGCTAATGTTATTTACTATTTCTAGACCTGAACAGGTTCTCAAATCTAGAACCTCTTGATTAGAAGGGAAGGTCTGTCTCTTGGAGGAAGACTCTTATGACCCTTGCCATAACTATATTATATGTCTTCTACTGAAAAATTCCCAGACTTTCTGGGATTACTGCCCACTGCGTCTGAGCCGACACTACCTCCTAGGGCTCCAAAATGCCACTGCAATCCACCAATCAAAATGGAAGTCCATTCAGGCCAGATGATATGGTGGATTTTATTATTTTTTTTTATTTTTATTTATTTATTTTTTTGATATGGTGGATTTTATTACTCTTTTCCAAATTCTCCATTTTCTCTCCCTCAAGTGCCTTCAAGATGGCAGGATTATAGTATGCCATGTTTGGCCATGTGATTTGCTTTGACTAGTGGAATGAAGGCTGGAATGACATATGTCACTTATGGACAAAAGCTTTAAGACACATTTTTAAAAATGTTTTGTCATGTTTCTTTTCCTTCTGGTGCAGGATAGACAATGCTCCAGAGAGCGGGAACAGCTATTAGCCTGATTCCTGGATTGAAGACTGTATGATAGAACCATACCCAATCAATAATGGCATGTAATGTGAATAAGAAATTATGCTTTGTTTTTGTAAGGTGCCATTATTTGGGGCTTTTTGTCATTGCTGCATAGCAAAGACAATCTTGACCAATGTAGGTGTTAAATGGATTTTTGCCCCAAGTCTCTATTACAGTGGGCCCAGGGGATCCACAGATCTCTCTTATGATTATTTCCCCAGGACTTGAATGTATAGTTGGAATAGACATATTAAGAAGCTAGTAAAATATTCACTCTGATGTGTTAGTTTAAAATTTATTTTAGTAGAAAGGACAAATTTGTAAACTGAAAGCAATATTGAATCTCTAGGGGAACTACAAAGATTAATGCTACCATCAAGGAATTGAAAGATTCATGGACTGTGATTCCTATTACTTCTTCAATTATCTTGTCTGTTTGGTCTGTGCAGAAGACAGATGGCTTCTGGATGATGGGAGTAGAATATCATAAACTTAATCAGGTGGTGATTGTAATTTCACCTATTGTTCCTAATATTTTCTTTTTGCTGGAATCAACCAATATAACTTCTCACATTTGATATGTAGCTATTGATCTGAAAAATACTTTGTTTCTCTAAACTGTGTAGTAGCAGAGACCAGCAGAGCAGTTTGATTTTACCTGACAGGGACAGTAGTGCCTCTCACTGTCTTCTTGACTGATTGCTGCCCCAGATCTAATCAGATCTAGTGCTGCATTCTCTACTTGCCGTCCTTGAATAGGACTTCTCTTGTTTCTGTAAAGAAGAATAAGTCTGCTGCCTCTGGTATTCTAGGCTTCTGGGATCTTAACTTGTTCATTAATTTTATTCCACCTCTGGCTATTAGTATGATTCAATTCACTTTCCATCAAAAACTGTCAAAAACAAAACAAAAACAAAAATGTCAAAAACGTTTGTCCAATGCCACCTTGTCTTATTTCATATTTATAGATTTAGTCTTTTTGGGTAATGAGGCTTTTGTTAATCACAAATTCTACATAAAGATTTGAAAATGCGTTAGTGTGAGAAAATTATACTTGCCCGAGAGCTCTACACATTTCCTTCTTTGAGGGGAAAAGTGGAGACACCTGGCCTTCCAGAAATTCTGAAGCTATCTGGTGCAGTTCACAGGGAAGGGCAGACATTCCAGCTGCAGAGTGGTAAGATATTACAGCAGGAGTGAAGGAGGGGGAAGAAAGATAAGAACCTGAGGGAATAGGTATTTGGGAAAGTTCACACACACACACACACACACACACGTGGAGAAAAAGAGGAGAGAGAGAGATGGGACACTGAGAGGTGTAGGGATAGATGTTGCTTAGGTAGAGAAGATAGAGAAGTGAGAGAAAAAGGGCATTACAGATGTTTGCTGCTAATTAAGAATGCACTCCTAGTTTTACTTAGGTGTCATATTTTTTTTCTTTGAAGAAGGCACCATGTTGAGTCTGTAGCAAGGAACCCAGACATTGACTTGAGTTACATTTGTATATTTTTATTCTATTTCAATGGGACCTAGTGGAGAGGAAGTCAAGCATATGCCCCGTCTGTCTTTTCAAACTGTTTTTGAATTAAACATATTGAAAAGCATCTGGATGACTTCCTACTATCTTCTCATTTACTTTAAGGGTCATTCCCCTTTATTACAATATTTAACTTGCTTATCACAATTTAAATATTTAAAGATCATTCTTTTTGATGAAGAATATGGAAGCAAAAGTTAAGATGTCTTCTCTCTACCATCTCTTCGGATTACACTGAAACAGTAGTTGCCCTTAGAGTTTGTGATCTACATATAGAGGTTCTTAGATTTTCTGATATAATTTTTACAGATAGAAAATTAAGGACAGCAGGTACCATTTCTACCTTTACAAAGTCTATACCTGTAGCTATTTATTTCAGGTTTTATGTCTATACGTTTGTCCATTCCCACCTCCCCACAATTTATAGTTTTAAATCTGAGCTAATCAGAAAGCTTTTATGCAATCTCATTGATTTAATTGTTTATCCACTTTTATCCCACCAGGACAGGATTTTCAGGGCTATATACCTAGAATTTCATACTTGGAAAATATTGGAACACTCTGTGCTAATTACTTCTTCAGAACTTCCAGTCATCTCCATCTTTTCTCTAAAATAATCAAATATCCTATTTTCTCAAGCTTATGTCCAACATTTTGCATCTTTCCTTTCCTTCTCTATTAAAAACTCAAAGTAACATGGTTACTTCCTGTTATATTCAATTGCCAACCACATTTCCCTTATTTCTCAGAATTAGGACTGGAACATGAATTCCCTTTGTGGCTTCCTGTGGCTTTCAAGAGATGAAATTACAGGGAAGGCAAGTAAAGACTGAGTCTGATACTTGATTTTCAGCAGAAGGAGACTTTTAGAAGCTGTTGACATCATTAGCATAGTTGCACTCTATCCTGAATTTTTAATCTCCCTATTAGGAAAGTAGTGACTTTCTTCTAGCTTGGTGCTCTATGGAGCATACCAATAGCCATTTAATTTGTCTTCTTTCTCTTTTTATCCCCACTAAATACTTTCAAATTTGCATGTATTATCAGAATACTGGATTCCCAGACAGGGCTTTACTCTAGAGTGATTTATTCTGGAGTGTTGCCATTTCTCTGCCTCCTTTTTTGTGTTTCTGCTTTTTATTAATGAGATAAGTCCTTTCAATATTGGGTTTTAAGTTCATCTTTATAAGTCTCAGATTGTGTTTACCATACTCCATTAAAATTTCCTGTTAAGTTGGCCTGTTCTCTCTTCCCTGTACTTTGAAATATAGCACTCCCTCCACATTTTTTTTTTGTTGTTAAAATATTATAAATCATTAGGCTTGAAGTTATATAGTATTATGTTGGGTAAGAAATGCTAGCTCTTATGTTAAGCAAACCACTAAATCTCAGTGGCTTAATATAATAAAGCTTTAATTTTTGCTCCCACAGAGTTCAAAGCAGATGTTTCTGCTTAGTGGGTAGCCTTCCATGTGGTTGTTTGCAGACCTAGTCTCCATCTTGCAGCTCTTCCCTTTTCTATATTCTTGGAATCCTGGTCCATTCAGATAGGGAAAGACAGAGAGAGGGCAGCGAATCCCAGAGGGAATTTTTATGGGTTTGATCTGGAAGTGGAGTACAATACTTTTGCCCTCATGGCATTGACAGTAATAAGAACCAGTCGCATGGCTATTCTTAACTGCAAGGGAATCTGGGAAACGTAGACTAGCTATGGGCCCAGGAGGAAAGGGAAACAGCAGCCAGTCTCTGCTTTGTTTAATTTATATGGTTTTATCAAGTATTTGTTGAGTGTTCTCCATTTTGCTTTAAAGTGATTTTCTAATGGCCTTTTATGTTTCCCCTTCATGCCTCAATCATAGTTACAACATCACAGTGGCTTCCTTGTTTTCAGTTTATATTTCTGACAATACACCCTAGAGAGCCCCAATAGCTGTATCTTCTTAAAATCCTGTTTCCATCATGTTCCATCAAGTTTCCTGACTTTCCTCATGCCAGCTCTTCGAAATTTCTCTGTAATTTGGATCCATCTTACTTATCTAATTTTTTTTTTTTTGAGAGAGAGAGAGATGAGGGTAGTGGGGGATGTGGGTAGAGGGAAAGAATGAATCTTAAGCAGGCCCCATGCCCAGCATAGAGCGTGATTTGGGGCTCCCATCTCACAACCGTGAGATCATGACAGCCGAAATGAAGAGTTGGATGCCACCCAGGCCCCCCTTACTTATCCAATCTTATCTCATATTATTCCCTGGTCATATTTGTAAGTTTATGGGTGAGGTGGTGGTGTTTGGTCTGGGATCCAAATACCTAAATCCTTTGATGCTATAGTCCTCTTCCTTAATCCAAATCTGTAGTACAAGGCCAGGGAAATGACACTTTTCAATGTTCTGAGCTTCAGACTTAAACTGCAAACTGCTTTCTAGAGGGAGAACAGACTGTGTAGAAACCCTTTTGCACAGGCAGTGTCTTAGATGTGTGTAGTCTATGAGTGGCCTCCCTGGAGTCTCTCCCTCCATGTCCACACCAAGCTCTTGTCCCTCAACATCTTACTATTCTGCTAATGGGGAAAGCTTAATCTAAGGAGAAGCAGTGTTTATCAGTTAGTTTTTGCTACATAACAAACGAGTCCCAAACTTAATGACTTAAAGCAACAAATATTGTTATTCCTTAGGATTCTATGGGATGGCTGGACAGTTCTTTTGGTCTAGGCTGTCTCAACTGGAGTGGATGGTTTAGAATAGCTTTGCTCACATGTCAGGGGATTCAGTCAGGGTGGCGAGGAATAGCTTGCACCCCTTTCTACGTTGTCTCTCTTCCTCCAGAGTGTTGCCTGGGCTGCTCATATGGTGCCCAAGAGGTTACCAGCAGCAAGAGATGGCAAGCTCCAATGCACAAATTCTTTTACTATCTCTTCTGACATCATCTTAACAAGCAGGCTGAGGAAAGGTAAGGAGAGGTTCCTGTTGACTTAAAGCAGATCTGGTGAAACCTATCCACTCCTGATAGGGAATCAACAGGAAAAAAAAATCGACAGGAAAAAAAAATCTTTATGATGGAATCAGGAGAGAGAGAGAACAAGAGACAGAGGGGGATGTTGGGAGGTGGAAGCAGTTGAGAGAAAGAGAGACTGATCATACTCTGATCATGCTCCTAAAATGGTTGCCCAATCAATGTACCTGCTCTTTCCCTGTCCATATCAGCATGCCCTCTTTTTTGGGGGAAGAAGGTGACCTGGAAGAAAATGGAAGAGGAAAGAGGATCTTGGAAGTTTCTCTAGCTCAGGGAATTTTGACGTGGTGGGGAAACAGAAAGTGGAGTGCTTTCTTGTTGTCAATATCATAAAGAATAAAGGTACTTATGGGAAGTTGATGGGCATAACAGTGCCAAGATAGGAAGGAGAATCATGTATTGGATGCCAGTGATGTTGGTCTTCTCTCTTTCCCCCCTACAAAGTTTACTTCCACCTGAGTTTGTGATGCTCTTATTTAGAATGCCATCTTGGCTTCTGCAACTATTCAAAATGTGTAAGTCCTTTGTTTCAGATACTACTAGTTGCCTATCTAATATACATTCTCTTCTTTTTTGTTACTAACAGAATCTGAGTTTTGTTTGGGGTATTTATATTTTGCCAGCTTTTGTGGGGGCAAGGAGGGGTTATATAACACACTTCCAATTTGTCTGCTGGAGATTGTCAGGAAATTTTTGCTTTCCTGATACAGGTACCACTTTTTCCTCTTTTTGCTTTCTCCTTCTTATCTGGGATGAAGATGTTAGGCTGGAGAAGGAGCAGCCACCTTGTGGCTATGAGGCAACCATAAAGCTGACAGCTACGTGCTAAGAATGGAGGTTAAAAGTTAAAAGGAGCCTGAAGAGTTGAAATCATAGAGTCACTTACCAGTCTATACTGCCCTCTTTCAGACTTCTTGTGGTATGAAAAAAATAAGTGGCTGTATTTGTTTACAGCATTATGATAGCTTTCTGTGATGTGCAAAGGTGATCCCAACAGACATAGTTTTCAAAGCCTTTCACATATCTCATCTCCTTTATGAAGCCCTCCCTATTTAATAAATCTTAATCTCTCTCCTTCCTGACTGCAACAGCTGTCCCATTTATAATGATGTATTAGTTTTTTGTTGCTGATAAACAAATTGCCACGAATTTAGGGGCTTAAAACAACAGAAATCTACTATTTTACACTTCTGGAAGTTAGAAATCTAAAAGAATTCGGCAAGGTTGTATTCCTGGTGGAGATTCTAGGGAAGAATCCGTTTCTTTGCCTTTTCTAGTTTCTAGAGGCTGCCCACATTCTTTAGTTTGTTGTCCCACCCACATCATTCTAACCTCTGCTTCTTTTGTCACATCTCTGACTCTCCTGATGCCCTGTTATAACGATCTTTGTGATTGCAGTAGTCCCACCAGAATAATCTCAGGTTATCTCTCCATCTCAACATCCTTAATTTAATTTCACCTACAAATTCTCTTTTGCCATGGAAGATAACATATTTTCAGAGATTAAGACATGGCTATCTTTTGGGGACTGTTATTTTGTCTACCAGATAGGCCCTATATTTGTGTATCCATAATACATTTTAGTCCAAAATTATATTTAATTTAGCTCTATATTTTATACCAATTCTAATTATTTTGTGTATAAGTCTCATTTGCTTGTCCAAGTATAAATCCTCTGAGGGCATATATCATCTGCGGAGCTGGGCATATATATACCTATGGATCTTAGAATATCATTCTCGTCATTGAAAAATACTGTATATCTCTTTGGTGTAAACACAAACACCAAAACATCTTTATGTTTAGTTGACTACAGTGAAAATTTATTCACTTTCCTCATTTCCCAGGGGTCACAGTTCTCAACATGTAATAAAAATATATAAGCTCTTCTTGCCATTTGCAATGATGTGGATGGAACTCTATAGAGTGTATTATGCTAAGTGAAATAAGCCAGTCAGAGAAAGACAAATGCCATATGATTTCACTCATATGTGGAATTTAAGAAACAAAACAGATGAACACATAAGGGAAGGGAAGGAAAAATATAATAAAATAAAAACAGAAAGGGAGGTGAACCGTAAGAGACTCTTTAACTATAGAGAGCAAACTGATGGTTGCTGGAGGGGAGGTGGGTGGGGGATGGGCTACATGGGTGATGGGCCTTAAGGAGTGCTCTTCATATTGTCATGAACACTGGGTGTTCTATGTAAGTGATGAATCACTAAGGTCTATTTCTGAAAGTAATACTACACTATATGTTAACTAACTTGAATTTAAATAAAATCTTGGAAGAAAAAAATATGTAAGCTCTTATAATAAGCCCAAGATAGAAAGCAGTCTTCATTAGTGCTTTGTAATCAAGTTTTAGGAAGAGTCTTAATGATATTTGGTTCTTTTTGGCACCAGCTAATGGGATGTTTTACTTATTTAACTGTTTGTTTTTTGCTTCTTTTCAAATCCTTGTTTGATTAACTGATTTTGAGACTTTTTATCTTTAAAAAAATGTCAACACAGAAAAGTAGAATAAATCATTCAGTGACTGCCCATTTAGCTACAGTCTAGATTGAGCAGCATATGCATACATACCTGATGGGGGGGCAACCCATTTTAAGGTAAATTACAAATAATTGATTTTGATTCAGTGCCATAAAAGTGACAAGTTATGTACATTTCCTCTCATAAGACTCATCAAGTTATGATTGGAGTTGGAGGACACCTCATTATATTGTAGATTTTCCCTTGTTAAATATCTGATGTGCTTCAGGTCACTGTAGACTATGGCTTTCTTCTCTCACTAGAACAACTGTAAACCATTGCTGTTATCTTTTAAACACATGATTGACTTCATATAAATTTTATTTTAATAACCATAGCCTCCACATTCCTCTTAATTTCTTAGTTTCCTAGAAAAAAAATCACTTGATTCTCATTTTATTTGGAGTCAAATCTTATTCCAACTTGCTTCAGCGATGTTTGTAGGCTAGGAGACTAAAGGAGTAAAGGCTTTCATCTTGACTTTTTTTATTCTTTCACATTTGTGCCACATCCATACCAGGTTTTGCCTGGTTTGTTTCTTTCCCAGAAGAAAAGAATTTGAACATAGTTTTACTTAAAATACACTTATGCAATTCTTTTGCTTTTGCTTTTGCTAACGGAATCATGGGTGCTGTTCTTGACTATCTCCAAGAATTTTTGGCAATATTAGAACTACCCCGTGTCAACCTTAAAAATGATGAAAGTGTAGCTTTCAAGCAAGGAAAGCCTTGGAATTTTTACTCTCATTCTCCCTTTTTAGATAGCAACAAATTATTTCTCAAACTCATATACCTTTCACTTGGAAATTTAAGTTCAGCAAAAACCTTAAAGTTAGGGACTTTGGCTATTAATACTTTAGGTTGTTTCTTTTACCAACATTTTGGGTTGTCTGGATGAGCAAAGCATGTTGTTTATGAAAATATTTGGGAGTAGAACTGGTTAGTATTCTCCCTCTCTCTTCCTCTTTTTCTCTACTGGTTAGGGTGAAGATTCCCAGAATGCTTTACTCCATACCTAGGTGAGACTGTCATGGTCATTATTCAAATAAAATGGTTTGTCTTTTTAAATGTAAATCCTTTTCTATGCTTTATGAAAGATATTTTCAAACTCTATTCCCTCTTTCCATCTCAAGACTTTTTTTTTTTAAAAAGATCTTGTTTATTTTTTGACTCATACTGAGAGATCAGAAGTAGGCAGAGAGGCAGGCAGAGAGAGAGGAGGGAAGCAGGCTCCCTGCTGAGCAAAGAGCCCGATGATGCCGGGCTTGATCCCAGGACCCTGAGATCATGACCTGGGCCAAAGGCAGAGGCTTTAACCCACTGACCCACCCAAGCGCCCCTCCATCTCAAGACTTTAAACTTCTGTTTAACCAATGATTATTAGGAAGTTTTAAATAGCATTATTTCACATACTTTACAAAGTAATCTAGGTCTTTTATTGTCTTCAGTAATTCTTCTTTTTACCATAATTTCTGGTTTTAATTAGTTTAAAGCCATCCTTTTTTTGTCTTTTTTTTTTAAAGATTTTATTTATTTATTTGAAAGACAGAGAAAGTGAGAGAGAGCATGAGAGGAGAGAAGGTTAGAGGAAGAAGCAGACTCCTCGCAGAGCCGGGAGTCCGATGTGGGACTTGATCCCGAACCTCAAGGATCGTGACCTGAGCCAAAGGCAGTCACTCAAGCAACTGAGCCACCCAGGCACCCTCCTTTTTTTGTCTTTAAGTGTTCTTATTTTGTCTTAAAAAAATAAACGTTTGAGTTAGAATCTATTATTTCCCACCATATTGATCAGAAGCCAAATCTAGAAAAAAAAATGATGTAAGTACTATCATGAAACTTTAGGTAGTATCAAAAAAAGGCTATAGTCTGTGTAAAATGTTTATCTGAGAGTTATGTGTCATAAGATCATTCCACTCTGATATTATAAATAAATTTTAATACAATAGTGAATATTTCTAGTCATGTTGAACAATTAGTGTTTAAAGAATTTTCAAAATCATCTAGAATTAGTATTTTATTTTCAGTATTTGATTTCATTTGAGACCACAAAAATCATCTAGTCAGCTGCATTTCATGTCTACTCAGCTTCACTTTGTCTGAAGGACCTTAAATAATTTCAGAGAAATGTTCCTTCTTAGAAAGGAATGCTTTACACTTAGAACAATAGAAAAAAATACGTTGTGAGAAGAGTTCAAATGACAGAGTTCTCAAGCTGTTATGTTTCTGATTTCAATTCTCTACACCTACTGGGTGTCCTTCAATTGAACTCTGACACTAAACACCCGAGTTAGCACCAGACCCCACAGGTTTAAAGTTTTCAGTCTTCCACAGGACTGCACCTCCTCCCTCCACACCAGACACACCTCCCCACCCCCGACCCCTGCTCCCAGACACCAGCCGCAAATCTCAGGTCCACTCCCACTTCTGAAGACCAGCCATAACTGCTGGGGTTCTTGTGACCCCCTTAGCTTCAATAATTTGCTAGAATAGCTCCCCAGACCTACTAAAAGTGTTACATTTACCATTACAGTTTCATTATAAAGAATGCATGCAGTTTCAAAATGGCGAAATGGAAGACACACATTGGGCAAGGTGTGAGGAAGGGGCTACAGAGCTTTGTGTCCTCTCCTCATGGAATCCTGGTATATGAGCCACCAGTATGTTCATCAGCCAAGAAGCTCCTCCAAGCTTAGGTCCAGAATTTTTCCTGGGGTTTCATTGCTTAAATTATTTGCCACATGATTGAACTCCATCTCCAGCACCCCCACCTTCCCTGGAGGTCCAGCTGCCCAAAGTTCCAATCCTCTAATCATATGATTAGTCTTTCTGGTGGCCAGCTCTCACCCTAAAGTTCTCTAGGCACCCACCAGGAGTCACCTCATTATACTTCTATCACTCAGTGTATTAGTGTACCATTACCAAGTACCAGAGGCTGGGTGGCTTAAACAATAGAAATTTGTGTTCTCACAATTCTGGAGGCTAGAAGTTCAAGATCAAAGGGCTGGCAAGGATAATTTCTTCTGGAGAGAGGCTTCTCTCCTTGGCTTTTAGATGACCATCTTCTCCCTGTCTTCACAGGGTCTTCCCTCACTGTGTCTGTCCATGTAATCACCTCCTATTCTTATAAGGACACCAGTCATATCAGATTAGAGCCCACCAAAGGACCTCATTTGACTTACCTCTTTAAAGATCATATCTCCAAGTGTAGTCACATTCTGAAGGAATGGAGGGTAGGACTGTTGAAGACCATGAATTTTGAGGTAACACAATTCAGCCTATAAAACTCAGGAAATTCAAAGAGTTTTTGAAACTCTGTGTTAGGAACCAGGGAAAAAGGCCAGCTATACTCTTTATTATACCACAGTATCTTTACATATTCCATTTGCTCATCTCCTTTAGAGAAACTCCTCTAAGGTTTGGTTAAAATCTATGTCCTAGAGATGGATGCAAACAAGTGCTTTTGTTCTGCTGCCTAGAGAGAGGTGGGGCAGGCCACCTTTTTAGAGGGAACACACTGTCTTCTCCTGTAACTCATATTCTGAAGACCCTGAGAAGCTTCATGTTTAATTCTGTTCATAGACAAAATTTGGGAGGGAGCTGAAGGGAGACTTCCTTTATTTCAGGTCCTCTTTCTGCTGTTGATTTCTTCATTTCTTGATGTCTATGCATTCTTTCTCCCAACCCAGGCTTTCTTTGAACCCACTATCCGAATAGGGTTTCAGGCATAATATTATTTGTATTTGATCTGAGTATGCATTTTTTTAAAAGATTTATTTATTTTAGAGGGATGAGGGGCAGAGGGAGAGAGAGTCTCAAGCAGACTCCCCAATGAGCACAGAGCTATGGGATGGAGGTGGGGGGACTTCATTTCACGACCCCCAGATCCTGACCTGAGCTGAAATCAAGAGTCGGATGCTTAACTGACTGAGCCTCGCAGGCACCCCAATCTGTGCATTTAAATCACTCTGTTACTTCTTCTTAAGATATTTGCACTCAAATGTCGCTTTTTCACATATTTATACTCTTGAAGTCACCCCAGGGTGGTAGCTTTCCAAGTGTAAGTTTTTTTGTTTTTTTTAAGATTTTATTTATTTATTTGAGAGAGAGAGAGAGAGCGAAACAGAGCATGAGAGGGGAGAAGGTCAGAGGGAGAAGCAGACTCTCCGCGAAGCTGGGAGCCCGATGTGGGACTCGATCCCAGGACTCCGGGATCATGACCTGAGCTGAAGGCAGTCGCCTAACCAACTAAGCCACCCAGGCGCCCTCCAAGTGTAAGTTTTGTGCTCACTGAAGTGTAAGTGATATTTTTAAATTTTTTCCCTTTATAAGTTATGTTGTTTCTGAATGTATCCATTGTAGGGTTGTAAATTTTCTCAAATTCATTCCAATTTTTCAGTATGTATATACCTTACCAAAGTACAAATGTCATTCCTTCAACAGGGACATTATCCATATTACTTTCTACAAACTCTAAACATTTTATTTAGGTTTTACCTTCCCTTTGGCTATTGAAACCTGCGATTCCTGAGGGCAGGCAGTTTGTGACGAACAGCACTGAGTAGGAGGCAGGAATCAAGAGTTGGGGGTGGGGCTGTTCTCCTACTAGTTTCCCAGGGTGAGAAGGGGTAACTGAGTTTGACTTAAAGACTAAGAATCATTTTGTTTTAGAATTGGGAGGTGAATGTGGCACAGACTTCGCGGTGAGTGGAGACGTAAGTATGTGCTAAAACAGATGTTGAAAGACAACATTCAACACACTGTTATTAACACATATACACTCACACGTTTGTAAAATACTAGAGGGAAAGGACGAAGTAAACTATGCACAAATGCAAATTTAGTTTACTCATTCTGGTTAATCATTTGAAGGAATAATTTATCCTGACACACATCACAAACTGGCAGCTTGGGACAGCAACCCAGGGTCTCTTTCATACGATGTCTTGAGAGCGTACAGTTGCCAGATTATTTTCCTTTTGCATGAGTTCATTCTTTCCATGCTATTTAACAGACACTTTAAAACAGAATCCTACATGCCAAGCACCTAGTGGAAATAAACTGTCTTGTTTGAAATAGATGGGTCTGAAAGTTATTGAAGAAATTCTCAAGTGAGAATTTTGTTAGTTTTAATGATCTTGGTAATTGTAGGAAATAGGTCAGGCAATTTGTTTTCTTAACTGTAAAATAAAATATTTGGTATAAATGATCGCCAACATTTTTCCAACTTTAAAATGATAGGGCTCTGTAGTCTTTGTCATGATTTCTGTACCCCAGAGCAATAGGTGCAAATATAATTGGTGCTTATGAGATAGAATTCATTCCCAACTGAAAAATATGTTGTAAGTCGCAAGAATTTTTTTTTTCCATATTGCACAGGATTTTAAGATTCTTAGGTGCCATACCGAAGCTGGTCATGGGTAATATATATCTTAATATACATATCAGGATTTCTTTTTTTTTTTTTTTCTGCCATTTCCACAAGCTCACTGGAGGGACCTGGTCTAAGGATGGTTTTCTTCCTCAAACAACTCTTATACCTGCCACGAAACCAGAAATGCCAGAAGAAAAGATGTATTCCTGTTGCTTATGTCTTGTCCTCTATCAAGGCCCTGAGTATGAATAATAGACTAGATGTTCTTGGCCTTTCCGTTGAACAGATGTGAATGCTTTTGGCTGAATACCCAACTAAAAGTGACTTAATGATAAAGAATTAATTTGCTCACATCGTGTTAGAATTGGTTAATTGGGCTCCAGGTCAGCTTCTTTCAGATTTCTTGGCTTTCCCCTCCTGGGAACAAAACAGCTACAGCAGCTGCAAGCATAGTGTCCTCATGTGACAAAGTCCAAAGGCAGAAAGGAGGGCACCTGGGTGGCTCAGTTGGTTGGGTAACTGCCTTTGGCTCAGGTCATGGTCCTGGAGTTCCTGGATTGAGTCCCGCATCGGGCTCCCGGCTCCACCGGGAGTCTGCTTCTCCCTCTGACCTTCTCCCCTCTCATGCTCTCTCTCTCTCTCTCTCTCTCCCAAATGAATAAATACAATCTTAAAAAAAAAAAAAAGGCGGAAAGGATACTTCTTCTCCACTATCGTCTTATTATGGAGGCGACTTTCCTTGAAGCCTTAGGCAGACTTCCTCTTAGAGGCTAGTACTGTGTTACATCCCTGAGTCCATGGATTCATGGACATTCTTGTTAGCAAAGAAGTGTGTGGTCTGAATATACCAAGAAGGCAGTCAGTAATGTCTACCTCATCTGTTCTGGCCAAAACTTTGACAGCATATCTACTTGGAAGGGAAGGCATAGAGGGTATTTTGTTCACAAGTGTATACATAGGGGTGCCCCTCTCTTCATGCTTTTAGCCTACTTCCCTTAATTTTCAGGGACCCTGGATAGCCACTGGTAAAGGTGGGATTGAGCAGATAGATGGTGTGATGTAAGAGCAAGGGACAAGGAGGGATGCCTGGGTGACTCAGTTAAATGTCCAACTCTTGATTTCAGCTTAAGTCATGATCTGTGGGTCATGAGATTGAGCCCTGTGTCAGGCTCCGTGCTGGATGTGGATCCTGCTTGGGATTCTCTCTCCCCAACACCCTCTCCCTCTAGCTGTCTCCTGGTTGAGTACATACACGTGTTCTCGCTCTCAAAAAAAGAGCAAGGGACAGATATCCACACTGAAATAACGAATGGGTAGAGACCCAGGAGAAGGTTGAGAGGGAGGTAGTAGGAGAAGGGCTGCAAGCAGAGTCTGGGGATTCTCTAGTCCTGCATACCCTCATATGTGGCCTGCTTGACTCTTGCTGAGCAGCAGGGAAATTTATCACAGATTCCTATGCCCCAAAATGCAGGATCCACTGACATTTTACATATCTGAAGGATGTTTCATCTCAGATAATTAACCAGAAAGCATATAATTATCTCAATTCTCTGACCTATTGCCCAGGGGTGGATGATCCAGATACAAATAATGGGCTTTTGACTTCTGATGTTAGATTTGCTTTCTTGGGATTTGGGATCAGCAGCGTGGGTTTCATTCTATTTTAAAAACCTATTTTGATATCCCTGTAACATGTAATTAATTTGCTCATGTAATTGCTCAAGTTTGGTCAAGTTTTTGACTTCAAGTCATTGTGTAGGTTAACGTATAAGTACTTTAATGAGAGCACAAGCTTTTAGGACTGAAGGGCTAGAAGAAATACATGAGAAACGCTGGCAAGGCTGCCTAGTATATTTCTTGGCATGTAGTGCACACTCAGCACGTGTTCCTTTCCTTCCATTTGGCTCTCTTCTTAGTTGCCATTTCCCAAAAGTCTCAGCAAAATGACCTCATCCTCTATTCTGGAACATCCCTTACCCCAACCCCAGAAGATCAGGAAGAGTACAACCAGTAATCTCAGACAAGATGATAAGAAATGAAAAGATAGAAGGAGGGGGATAACTCTTTATCATATGCTGAACACCTGTAATACAAGTGTTACGGATCTTAAGATGAGTTAAGATACCTTCCTCGCTGAAGGAACTCATGGTCTGGGAAGAGAGGTGTAGGGAGAAAGAATGTGAGGTTTGAGGAGCGTGAGGACAGAACCTTGTGCAAGGTGCAGGTGAGCATTTAGAAGGGGCACCTAGTGTACACATGTTGGGGGGGCACTAGGGGCCATCAGGGAGTCTTTCTTGGGGCAATGATCCTTAGCGGTGGGCACTTGGTCCTAACACTTCTGCCAGGTGACAGCTTTCAGGACCCTTGCTTACCCAAGAGGGAGATTGAAATAGAAGATGTCATTTTCCCCAGAAGTCCTGAAGAGAGCCAAAAAAGCAGCCATTATGCATTTTGCTGTGGGGTTTTTGTCTAAAAATGTGTATTAAGAGGCTTCTAGGCAGCTCCTCTTCCTGGGCACGCACTGAATCCTGGTGGTTGTTTTAGGAAAATATATGAAAAGTCCACACACCTAAGCCACAGCCCTTGGATTTGGCTTCATTAGAGATATGGATCAGGGATGTAGAATTTGGTTCTGAGGTGTAATCTGTGTGAATGAAGGGCTAGAATAGAATGAGAAGTATACAAGGAGAGGTAGCACTACTTATTTTCACATATGTTACCTCATTTAAGCTTCAAAACTTTGTGAGGGAGCTAGTTTGTGCATGAGAAAGCTGAAAATTAGAGAAGGTGAGGGAACTGCCTACGGTCACTGGGCGGATGACTGACAACCCAGGCCTCGAGGTCAGTCCTCCCCAGTGTGACTCACGTGCCCCTTCCTCTGTGCAGTGATTCACGTAAATATTTCATTGTGTCCTTAACTTGGAGGTTATTCTGATCACAAAGGAAGAAGAATACCAGTCTCGCAAGAAGGTTCTAGATTTTGGGGGTCAATTCCTTAACAATTAATTTTCTGCGGGATCTTTTAAGGAAAATGGAACCATACAGTAAACATTGTTCTCTACTGGAGTTTGTTAACAGACACAAAAGTGCTGTCTTCTTGACTTGGACTTTTTTTCCCCTAGAATGTGCCTGGATAAAGTGGCAGTAGCCTGTAATAACATCAGTGTAGTCATTTGATGTGATCAGACATGGAATATATGCAAGTTTCCTTTATTCCTTTTTCAAATATATATTGAGCACTTGATATATACTAGAATTACTTTAAGTTACCATGGGAGTTCTTGAATTTATTGGGAAAATTAGTAATTTAAAGTGGCAATTATATAGATCTATATTTTAGAAAAGCAGAAAAAATGTTTGGCCCCATTTTATGCCATTGCTCTTCGTTATCATGTGCAGTTGGTGATATCTTCCAACTGAAGTTTAGGTTCATGCCCTTTGGTGAAATTATTGGTCTGTGTAGGCCTCTTTGGAAAGGAGGAAGATATAGAATGCTTTGAGAGCGATTAGCCCTAAAAAGTCAACTTCAATATTTTTAGGTTCTATATACAGAGCTCTTTGGGACATCTGACTGTTTCAAGGGTATAAATTATATGTATAATCTTCATGTTAGCATCATGTAGCAGGTGAGTGACAGGACTCAGAGGCTGCAGAGACTTCCACAAGCTCAAACCCTCCTGCAACAGGACAGGGCCAGACTGATGGGCCAGAGTTCTATTTGAAACCACGAGCCCTGTTAGCCCTGTTAGCTTCCTGCTTCTCATCTGTGTGAGACCTGGCTGCCACCCAAAACATAAGCCCTCCTGGACAGGCTTGCATGTGCTCATTCCTGGGTTGTTTTGTGCATTTTAGCTCCTGACTCATCCTCCCACCGCTGTGCCTTCCGCCGGTCTTCCCAGAGTGTCCTCTGCAATCCCCATTCAGCTGTACAGCCCCTGCCCCCTCACACACTTGTTTGTCACAGAATGTTCCCTCCGCTTCCTCGCCTTCACCCAAACCCAGCTCTCCCACAAGGGCAGGGGTTGCAGAGAGAGCTTGCTCTTTCTCCCCGGCCCCACGGACCAAAGAGAGGGAAGGCTGCATCCTCCCAGCCCCCTCTGCTACTTCATGTCTTTTCTCCGATACTTGCTTGGAAACCAGCCCCCCTCTTCCTCTGAGGCACTTTTAGTCCCCTCATATTCTCCCTGGTCCTCACTGGCCACATGTGCCAACCATATGTGCTGTAAGTGTAGATGTTTTCCAAGTCTTGGTTAAAAAGAATATAAAATGTCTCAGTATATGTATATTGGTTACATACTGGAACATGAGAATACTTTGGATATATTGGATAAAATAAATCATTAAAATTAATTTTACTTGTTTCTTTTTGTTTTATAAATGTGACTACTGAAAAATTGTAAATTACTGAAATGGCCCCTATTTGTGCCTTCTGTCATTATATTTCTATTGACTAATAAGTGGTCTAAGCACTGGTAAGTCCTTTGTGGATATCAGACTCTGGCCTCTTAGTCTTCTTTCAGCTCCTTGGTGATTTCGATGTGCTGGCTGAGACTTTATGAATTAAAGAAAAAAACTTTATTGATTTTTAAAATAAATTATAAAGTAAAGCATTTTCATTATATTAGAAAATGCAGATCATAAAATCTTAGTAAGTGAGCAAGATTCATAAATATATGAAAGGGAATATATTGCTTTTTTCTAACTTCCTTTTTACACTTTCCAGCTTGTCATAAACATCTCACTGTGTCATTATATATTCTTCTGTGACAATTTTTTAAATGGTTGACTAATACTTTCCTATAAGGGTATGTACCCTAATTTATTTTGTATTCTTTGCTAACTGGGCAGTATTTTTGAATTTTTCTGTTGTAAGTGAAGCAGAATGCTTATGAAGGGGGAATTTGAAGTGGTTTTTTTTTTTTTTAATTGTGTTATGTTAGTCACCATATAGTATATCATTAGTTCTTGATGTAGTGAAGTGGTTTTTAAAGAGAGGAATGTATTTAAAGATGCCAACATTTTCTAGCTAAAGAAGGAGCAGGTCAGTCACAGAGGAACCCACCTACTTATTTTCTATCACACAATTGTCACGTGGTTTTAGAATAAATATTCACTAGTTATTCTTGGGAAAACCTAGAAGTTAGTACTATAAACCAAAGACAAATGCTTCAGACTTAGATGGTAAGTCTTTCTATGTTGGGTAACTACTATCTTTGTGGGACATGGCAAGACTCTGGGTCTTCTGTGAGAAGGTCCCCTCTCCTCTCCTGTGGAGTATTGCTAGGAACTAGGCACCGTAAGATGGGCTTGAGGTCCCCGTGGCTGTGGAGCGGAGGGTACAGACAAGGGAGAGAGCAGCAGGAGAGCTGAGAGCACCGGCCAGTCACCTTTGGAGTGCACATGTCCAGGAAAGGTAACCAGTGAGTCCCTGCAGGGATTACAGAGTGTGCCTTGTCCTCAGAGAGTCCCACCAGTACTTTTGGGACACTCCAAAGTGGGCACTGTGGTCGTGGTGCTACTCAGCTGGAGACTATTAAGTCAATGATTGCTTGGGCTAAAAAAAGGCTAAGATTTCCTACCGTGATTGTTTCATCAGAGACTTAAATCAAGTTACCTGAGGAAATACTCCAAGCTAAAGTTGTCCCTAGACAGGAAAAGTGTGCAAATTATTTATTGTATGTCTTCGTGGATAGGGCACACAATATAATAATGGTTAAACCAGACCTATCAGAGCCAATAATTTCTAATGTCAGGATTTCATCAGATATAAAAAAGGGGTAAGTATGGTTGTCTTAAATGGATTTCTTTTCAGGGTTCCTATAGTGTTCATTGCTGAATTTCCAAAGCAGGTGAAAGTGGGAGTCAGATTGCCTGGGTTGGAATCCACGTCCACCACTGGTGATTTTGGACAAGTCACTTAATATCTCTTAACTTCTCATAGGAGTTTTAGGAGAAATAAATGAGGTAGCTCATACAAAGGGCTAAGCACAATGCCTGGCATTTGCTCAATATATAATGATTGTTGTTCTTATATTATTATCTTTATATTATTTCTCAGGTGTGTTATAATGGCTTCCTAACTGGTCTCATTACCTCCGCTCTTCCTCTTTCTCCAATACATCTCCACAAAGCAGCCAGAAAGTTAAAAATTCAAACCTGATCATGTCATGCTCCTATTTAAGTCCCTTCCTCCACCACTGTTCTATCACTGAGGATAAAACCCAAACCCAAACTGCTTGCCAGGGTCTGGAAGGAAGGCCTTGTAGGATTTGGCATTGCCCCCTCCATGACAACCCTCCCTTCACCACACTATATGCTCCAGCCCCACTGGCCTGCTTGCTCCTCCTTGAGTTTCCTGTGCTTGTTCTTGCCTTGTACCTCAATCAGATGGCACATTCCCCAGGAGTCTTCCCTGGTCCCCCAATCCCAGTGACTCACCTGGCAGTTATAATTACATCATCTTGTTCTATATTCTTCATAGCACCATCCTTCTGTTCATTTATTTGATTTCATGCTTACTGTCTGCCTTCCTGCCTTGGGGTATAACCTCCCTGAGAGAAGGAACCTTTTGTGTCTTGTTCAGTACTAACCCCCAGCATCCAGAGCTAAGCCCAATCCATATTAGGAGCTCAAGAACTATTTGCAGAATAAGTGAATAAATAATGGAATGAATAGTCTTCATAATTATACCCTATTCAAAGAAAGATCAGGTTCCGTCTATAGTTAAAAGTGCTTTGATTGAAAAAGCATTTTAGTTGGAGCATTATCGATGGAACTTGAAATTAGTAGAATCACAGGACCTGCCAATTTCTGATTTTTCTTTATACTGAAAGGATCATGGTTGGAAGAACAAATATTGTTAAAATGTCTATGCTTTCCAGAGCAATCTATACATTCAGTGCAATCTCTATCAGACTACCATCAACATTTTTCACAGAGCTGGAACAAATAATCTTAAAATCAGTATGGAGCAAGAAAAGACCCTGAATAGCTAAAGGAAAGTTGAAAAAGAAAACCAAAGCTGGGGGCATCACAATTCCAGACTTCAGGCTCTATTACAATGCTGTAATCATCAAGACAGTGTGGTACTGGCACAAAAACAGACACATACATCAATGGAACAGAACAGAGAGCCCAGAAATGAACCCTCAACTCTATGGTCAGCTAATCTTCAACAAAGCAGGAAAGAAATCCAATGGAAAAAGTCTCTTCAACAAATGGTGTTGGGAAAATTGGACAGCCACATGCAGAAGAATGAAACTGGATCATCTTCTTACACCATACGCAAAAATAAATTCAGAACAAGGATGAAAGGCCTAAATGTGAGACAAGAATCCATTGAAATCCTAGAAGAAAAAAAAAATCCTAGAAGAGAACACGGGCAGCAACCTCTGTGACCTCAGCCGCAGCAACTTCTTGATAGACACATCTCTGAAGGCAAGGGTGGTGATCCGAAGGGGCACCTGCACCCCAATATTTATAGCAGCAATGTCCCCAATAGCCAAACTATGGAAAGAGCCCAAATGTCCATGACAGATGAATGGATAAATAAGATGTGGTATATATATAAAATGGAATACTACTCATCCATCAAAACATGAAATCTTGCCATTTGCAACGACATGGTTGGAACTAGAGGGTATTACACTAAGCGAAATAAGTCAATCAGAGAAAGACAATTATCATATGATCTCACGTGTATGTGGAATTTAAGGGAAAAAACAGGATCATAGAGGAAGGGAGGGAAAAATAAAACAAAATGAAATCAGAGAGGGAGACAAACCCTAAGAGACTCTTACCACAGGAAACAAACTGAGGATTGCTGTAAGGGATGGAGGTGGGGGATGGGGTAACTGGATGATGGGTATTGAGGAGGGCACATGATGTAATGAGCACTGGGTGTTATATACAACTGGTGAATCACTGACCTCTACCTCTGAAACTAATAATACACTATATGTTAATTAATTGAATGTGAATAAAACAAAATTAAATTTTAAAAAAGAAAAAGGATCATAGATTAAATGGCATTTCTCCTGGACATATGAGATCTTGAAAATCTCACTGGGGTCCATAGCTCAAGAGACAAAAGAAATGACAAACTCAGAGGGGCAAGGCAAAGGCAGACTGGTGAAAATAATTAGTGATGAGCCACTCTGCAGAGAAAAGGGGAGAGAAGGTCCATGCTCATTCTCCCTCTGCATGTTTCTGACACACTGTGACTTGTGTGTCACTTGTGAAATGTTGCTCTTTCAGAGCCTTCAGTCCTTTGCTTCCTGAGGCAGCCATCCCTTCCTTCTGAAATTCAATTAAATCAGCCCTAATGAGTGGCTGTGCAGAAGGAGAGCTCTTGTTTACAGAACACAGGGAACAACAACAAGCCAACATTAATTAGGATTATTACAGCAAATCAGAAAAAATGATTATCTACCTCGACAGTGGGCAGATTTCTTCTTTCAGACACCAAGTCTCAGACTTGAGAGAGAGAGGTCTTGTGGTCTTTGTTTATTGCTGTGAGGATGATGTTTAAGAACAATACCACTAAATTTTTCCTTTGTTCTACAGTCTTGTGTTAGTCCAGCCAATCACGAGTCACTATTTTTATGGCTGTTGCCATACTGAATTTTCTGAATAAACACAGGCAACCGCATTTTAACCACAGTGATAAAATACCTTTTTTTTTTTTAAATTCTGTAGGCAAAGGACCACGTCAGTAGGAGGGTTTGACATAAGGATCATGTTTATCCTTTGATCATCTGTCATTTTGTTAGAAGAAAGCATATGCCATCCTTTGCTCTGTTTCTAAAATAGATTCAGAGGAAGTGAGGAATTAATCTTAACCTTAAACACATTGAGCCCAGTATTTCCTATCCAACTGCAGAATGCACTATCTAGTTTCCTACACCTCGCCCTTGCTAAGTTTAGGTCCTTTGGGCCAGCTGTTAAGAAGGAAAAGAAGGGGGAAGGGAATGTTGCTTTAGGTGGAGAAGGTGTTGGACTGTCCATTATCAATCCTGGCTTATTTCCTCCCTGCTTCGTTTCCCATTCCCTACCGTGACAGAACCAAGCAAGACTAGAGATAATGACCCTTGCGATTTTTCAGACATTTGTTCCAAAATGGGATCGGCATGAGTTTCTTTCTCACTGTGTTCCCCTTTGTTGCTCTGTACCGTCAGCCCATCCATGACGTGTATCTTGCCCATCTTGGTACTCTTTAGAAAAGCAAAGTTTGGCCTTGCTTTCTGAAAACTGATGCTAACAAGGGAGGCTCCTAGCACATCTTCACCTGACCTGCCCCGCACATGGATAGAGCTGGTGTGGAGCTGCCACATGTGGAGAATTTGTGTTTTAAGATTTTTCCTCATTAAAGTTAATGCTGCTCAGGTGACTGGCTTTGCAGACAACGCAGTCAACATCCCTCAGAAGCTACAGCTACTGCAGGTGGTGGCGCTTATGCATGGTGTTCTGCTCCGTGCTTAGCACCCAGACCTGGCTCGCGATGAGTATTCAGTAAATGCTTTGCGACCCGAACTTGAGTTAGTATCTAAGTATCCCATGGGGTGCTGGTGGCTTCTCTAGTACAGGTGAGCTGGTCCCAGAGTTTGGATCCTCCCAGCGCATTTCTGTGGAGGGGCGGCTCCTGCTCTGCTTCTCCCCACCCCCCTGCCCCCCGCCCTTCAGCCTGCTGCCCACTCATTTCCCATGCCCTCTGCCAGAGCAGGCTTCTGCTTTCCGCACGGGCGCGGAGAGAATCAGAGCGCACCTGGCAATATCTCTGGGTTCCACAGTTTGGCGACATGGTAAGACTTGGTGAAAATCTGTATGAAATGAGCCGTGGGAGGGAAAAATAACTATGAAAAATCTCCTGCATCCAATGAAATCAAAACTGCCTTTTCCCACTTTATTTGTGGAAATTTCAAAATACTCCTGAAGATGAAGCAAAGATGAATGCAATATATCCCCATCATCTAGCTTCAACTGCCATCTGTTTCTTGCTGGTTTCGTTTATGAACTTCTTCCAGTTTTGTGTTTGTGTGTGAGAGTGAAACTTTGCCTTACACAATGTGAGCTTTACGTATTTCCATCTCATTTAGGCAAAAATAAAATTCCGTAAGTGAAAACTTTACTACTGAGTCTTTTGTTGTGATTGCCCTATTTTTAGGTCCTGGGACTGGCAGTTCCAGAATGTTTCAATTAAATGCTCATAATGTAGAAAACAGCCTTTTTCCAAGGCCTCATGCCCCTCCATCAGTGGCTTTCGGCCACTTCCTTCTGTCTGATTGAATTCTTAAATGTGTCCCTGGTGGGCTGCTGGTGGAGCTGGCGTTGCTTTGTCAGTCTACTTCCAGCAACCACACACGGCAAGTACAAGCTTCCTTTGGGCCTTTGAGACCACTGGAGGTCAAACTTTTCTTAGTTGCTGTATTTTCAGTGAATGTTCTTTTGTCACAGTGCAATGACCCATTTTTTTTTTAAACCACAGAGTTGATGGAGATGGGCTGCCAAGTCACATTGGGGGACTGACTCAGAGACAGGAGCAGTGGGCAGCGCCCTGCGCACATGATAGCCCAGCCATGCGTGGTTTTTATAGAATACTTTCATTTTCTAGGTTGTAGTCTGCTATCGGTGCAGTTGAGAAAGATAAGGTGATGTCATCTGTTTTGATTTGCATGCTAATCAAATCAGAAAAATCAAAGAGAGTCCATAAAATTACCAGACCGTCTCATGAAAGTTACTCCTTGACCAAATGTTATGCCTTGGTTTTAACGATTAATGAAGAATTTGAACAGAGCAGGAGAGAATAAGCCTTGTCTTTGTGATATACATGCTTCTGTCCCTGCAGTTTTCAATATGTCAGTCTTTTCCCCACTTATATTAGAACAAACTCGACGGGATGATTTATACACATAGTATGTTAAAATGGGACTTGGAAGAATAAGTTTCAGATGTGCAGTGAAGCACGCGCTTCCGAAAGGAGCAGTAAAGTGATTGGAGAGGTCCTCAGCCTGCTTCCCCAAGATCCTTTCCTTGTCCTTTCCTTGCAGGCTGGTTCCCTGGCTTCTCTGTCGCTTGGCTTCCTGTTGGATTCAGCTAGTGGAAAGCCTGAAGTGTGGGAAGAAGGTATAGGCGCATTGCCTCTGTAAGAAAAACCACAAACTTGTGATATAAACAATACGAGTTTGGTATCTTACAGTTCTGGAGCCAGAAGTCTGAAGTAAGTCTTACTAGGCTCAAATCAAGGAGTTGGCAGGGCTGCCTTCCTTCTGGAAGCTCTAGGGGAGGTCCCATTGCCTTTCCTTTTTCAGTTTCTAGAGGCTGGAGATTGGGGTGGGGACATGTGGGGGAACCTCTTTGCTTTGGGCAATGATGTGAGAATTAGCAGAGGCCCTACCTTCCCTTTGGCAAGAGCTGCCTCCCTGTCCCTCCCTCTCTGGGCCAGGTTGTGCAACAAGGTGGAGCTGCCAGAGGGATGGTAGGGATTTGAGCTACACGGGGCCTCTGGTTTAGACCAATCCAGCAGCTCAGTGCAGATATGAATAGCTCCCTAACCAGAGGTTCTGTTCTTTGAAAAAGGACTACTGAAGACAAGCTGTCAAAGCGTTTGTGGGAAGAGGCTTTTTTTTCCTGAAGCTCTTCCATTTACTTTCTGCATGATCTTGAACAAAGCATCTAAATTTTCAGCCTCAGGGTCCTCATCTGTTAAAATGAGACAGTCATACTGAACTTCAAAGGTCTGCATGAGGGCTAAGTAGGGGTAATATATGGGGGACAATCACTAAATAAATGTAAGTCTTCTATTGGTTAATTCTAAAAATACTTACTGAGTACCTCCCATGGGCTGGCTACTGTCCTAAGTTCCTGTTCTTGTGAAATTTTCTGTCTATCGTGAAGATAGACGTTATTCAAATAAAAACACTAATATATATCTAAAAATAAGCATGGCTTGAAAAAGTACACTGTTCTTTGAGATCATATGAAAAAAGCAGCCTAACTTTAACCAGGGGTTCAGAAAAGTATCTGGGCTGTAATTTGAAGGATGAGCAGGAGTTAACTGAAAATGAAATGTATTAGGTACTATATAATGTACTATACAGTGACTTACTGAACATAATACAAAAAATAAATAAAAAAAAAAGAAAAAGAAATGAACTATGAAGTGATTGAGGGAACAGCAAGTACAAAGAACCCCGGGGTAGGTAGGATATGTTGTCTAAGGACATGAAAGAAGCCCAAAGATCAAAAAGAAAGTACAAGATGAGACTGGGGAGGCAAGTGGGGCCAGACCATGCAAGATCTTGGCAGGATTTTAGTTCTTATGCAAAAGCCAACGAGGAGACAATGAAGGATTGTAGGCAGTGCATGTGGGTCTATGTCATAGCAGCTTTATGATTTAGCAGATGACTCTGGCTACAGGCTGGAGAACAGATTGAAGAGGGTGGAAAGAAGATGAGGGGAGACCAGTTGGAGGGGACTGGCATGGCCTAAATCAGAGCCTGGGTGATAGCTTGGATAGGTGAGCGTGGAGACCGAAGGAGAGACAGGGTCTCAGCTTGCACCTGCGGTGAATGGGGGTGCTGTTCTCAGAGGCAGAGGAAATTAAAGAGAGCTCCTTTGGATGGGGACCAATCATGAATTTGGTGCAGGATATGCTGAGTTTGAGGAGTCTGGGTGATAGCCAAGACAAGATACTCCATTCGCCACTCAGGGGAGGTCAGCTCTGGAGTTAGAGCTTTGGGCATCATGGGCTTATCAACAGTAGCTACTTGGGCGTAGGTAAGATTGTCTTCCAGACAAGTTAATGTGTAAGGAGGCTTTATTCTGTGCCAGGCACAATTCTAAGTACTTGACTTGTTTTAACTCATCTGATCTCCGTAACTGCCCTTTGTGATATTTCCCCTATTTTACAGACGAGGAAACCGAGGCAGCAGAGTGTTTCCATACTTTCTCAGGGTAAAACAATTAGTGAGTCTTGGGCCGAGGGTCCAAACCCAGGCCAGCTCCTGTACCGGTGTTATTAGCCACTTCAGCACCCTGCCTCTCTCCATCTAGCTCGTTCCCAGGATGCAGATTGTTATACACACGCTTTCTGACAAAAGCTGTGCCTTTCATTTCCGGGGAGGTACAGGAGATGTTGGTGTTTCTGGTTGCCATGGTTTGCATGATATACATTCCTCACCTGCTGGAATCCTGCTTTGAGAGCAGCTGCCAGATGCTGCAGCACAAGCATATGCCGGCAGCAAAGCAGAGCACTTGGAGAAGAGGTTGAGGATGCAGAGAGGCATGCGGCGGTTACCCTCTCAAGCAAAGACATGTCTGAGATGCCTTTGGGTTGCCACAGGGTTCCGCATCTGTCCATGGAGGGAGGCTGACCCCACAAACAGGTAACCACTGTTGGCAGTAAAACCAGGATCCTTACAACTTACAGCCCAGGAACACTTGGCCCTGAGGTTAAACAATGAGCTGTCTGCGGGTCACGGGAGACTGTTAACATTCCGTTCCTTGCCAAGTGAAAAAGACTCACCAAGTTTATCTAACATCCCAATAGCGCTATTGTGCAACACAGGCACCTTCAAAAAGCAATTGCCTCCAGTGAGTGGGTGTAGTTCCATGCCCCTGAGAGTGGGGGGTGGGGTGAGCCTGGGATAGTTAGATAAGCTCCTGATCTGAGCTACTGAGGGGCGGGTTCTCTGAGTGCAGCGTGCTTCATCCTAAGAGGGGGCCCTGTCCTTTCCTGCAGTGTTGTTGCAGCAGGCAACGGGTTCAGCCTCAGGCAGCTAAATGCCCCATACGACGATTAGATAAGGATGAACAGGGTCACAGCAGCCAGCCCTGCTGCACAGCTGAAAAGCACTAAGTACAGCACGTGGTATGCTGGCTGCTGGAGCAGAGTGTCCCCGCTGCCCAGGCAGCTAAAGATGCCAAGGTGAGTGGCCAGGCTGCACCAGGAACACAAACTCTCACCATCTTCCTGTCCATCACACCTACTTCCTCCTTGGGCTGGGAATGGGTCCCACTGCCTCCTGGCTTCTTTCTTCACTGCACTGCCGAGCAGTTTGCTGAAGACATAATTTCAGGGCCCAGAAGGCAACTGGAGGTTGTGAGCTCACATTCTGAGCAGCATTCGGGAGCTCCCGTTCAGGCACCTACTGTGTCTCATTGCAGTAGAAGCTTCAAAGAAGGAAGCACAAATTTGCCCTCAGGAGCCTGGGATCTAACGAGGATGTGATTATCAGCGATAAATCTCATGCATTCCGAAAAACTGGTAGGATTCTGAAAAGGGGGTGTCAGGGTGGCTATTCCAGGTATAGAAACAAACTCGGCAGCTGTAGGTTTTTACCTGATACATGACGGTCTTTAGGGTAACTTGCGCTGTCTCCACACAGGGTGAGTTGTCTCACGAGAGAGTGAACTTCTGTGGTATTTGTATAAAGAGCAGAAGACCACAGGTTAAGGGGGTTCTTACTTTGAGATTTGGACTTCCTCCCCTGCAGAGTCCTCTTCTACTCAGTTTCTGTTTTTCAAGCCCTTCAAGATGAGCTTTTTACCCCCCACTGAGAACGTTTTAGCTTCCTAAGAAGAAGGATAAATGAAAATATGCAGACAAAGGTAATTTAAGTGTCAAGAGTCTTTTTTTTTTTTTTTTTTTGTATTGGGAGACTAAATGAATTTGCAGCATTCTCTAAATCAAACGTTCTATGTAAATTGACACCCTTTTCACAGAAATAAATAGAATTGAGTGATAGGATAGTCAAAATTATTTTTAAATGTTCCAAAAAAGATGGAGCAAACTTCATGATTCTTATGGCCAGATAGGAATTTTAAAAATATGGTCAAGTTATACTTTTTTAAAATACGCAATACAAGCACATCTTAAATAATTCAAATATACCAAGCAATCCTGCCTATCACCTCTGTCCACTAATTCCCTAGGGACCTTCCCCAGGGGCAACCACTGTTAACAGCTTCTTATGTGTTTTGCCAGAGAGAGATATACCTAAACAAGCATGTGTGTGTACAGCATGCTCTGTACACTGTTCTAAAGATTATATTTTGAAAATGTTTTGATACCGTTGCTTAATTGTACTTAATAGCTGCAGAATATTTTTTATATTATATATTTATCTATAGTATATATTTTCAATGTATCTATATTTGTAGATAGACTATGCTATCAGGTACTATATAGTATAATAGTGTATAATAGTGTATATTATAATATAGTACATACAGTGTATGCAGTATCCTATAGTATATGCTATACTCTGTAGTTCTTCATAATTCATTTAATCTTGGACTGGTCTAGTTGTGACACTACTATCATCTCCCCTCTTTCCTATTAGAATGTAAAACTCCACAAAAGCCAGGACTTTGTCTCATTTGTACCCCAAACCCACATCACTCAGAAAAGTAGCTGGAATGTGGCAGGTATTCAATAAATACTTGGTAAATGAGTGAATAAATTTCAGGAAAAATATTTGTTTAAATTTATTTTGGGGCGCCTGGGTGGCTCAGTTGGTTGGGCGACTGCCTTCGGCTCAGGTCATGGTCCCGGAGTCCCGGGATCGAGTCCCATATCGGACTCCCGGCTCTGCGGGAAGTCTGCTTCTCCCTCTGACCTTCTCCCTTCTCATTCTCAGTCTCTCTCTCTAATAAATAAATAAAATCTTTAAAAAAAAAATAAATTTACTTTAAAAAACCTTTTATTTACAACCAACTGTTCACCACTGTGAACATCTTGTTATCTTTCCTGTCAATCTTTCCTATATATACATTTTAATGTAGCTGTGATTTCACTTTTCCCATAAATTTTATCCTTTCTTTCTGTAAGCATTCTAACACATAATTTTTTTATTCAGTTCATCAAGAATTTCATGAGCATATTTTGAAATGGTTACTCTATAATGGAGATACACTTTTTGTTATTCTTTTCTGTCTTCCTGAGTACTTGACCTTCATCTTTTCACATTGCCCAAGGTACTTCCTGCTTGGTGTGCTGGGAGTGAGGTCAGGAGCAAGACTGAGGTAATACTTAGCCTTTGACATGCAAATAGGATCAGTCTGCAGGACAAAGGATTTGCTATTCCTTTGGCCAAAGCCCTCTCTGAAAAGTTACAATCAAGCCTGGATGACCCAGACAAGAAAGAGTTCTCCTGTGGCATAGAGAATATTCCTCTTTCGACCTCAACAGCAAAGCATGAAGCTTGCTGCTCAGTAGATGCAGAGCTGTTTAAGACCAAGGAAGCAAAGTAGAAGTTTGCTCTCTTTCTGTCCCAGATGCAGGTGGGAGAGGAAGAAGAGGGGAAGGGAAGAAAGTGAAAGAATTAAGTGTGGGTCTCAGTTTGCTGTGCATCTTATAACTGGACGGAGCAAAGAAGCTCCAGGAAATCTACCCCGCCCCCCCCCCTTCCTACCTCCTGTCACTTTTGTTTAAGATTTCAGGAGACTTCTGTGCATAGTTGGGTAGCTCTGGCTGATTAAGAAGAAGAGTTGTGTGGTCATATTGCACCAGAAAAGGGTACGGTTGCCACTTTCTGGAACACCCCTCTATTCCCAGAGGTGTTCAGACTGAGTTGAAAGCCAATGAGCCTGTGTGGATTCTTGTGATGGAACAAGGTAACCCAGCAGCAATGCCTAGGGGCGAACTGGAGGCCAAGGGCTGGATGGGGTCTATGACAGCTGGTTAGGGGTGTTCAGCCATCAGAAGCCAATGCAAGGCCTAATCAGCTAAGATCCACGTAGGGCCTTGGCAAAGCCAAGAGATGAGGTTGAACTAAACTAGCAGCTGTCTCCATCAGTGAGTGTTGGCAAGTCACAGTTGAGCTTTGGGTCTGCTTCAGAGACCAGAGGAGGAAGCAACACTGTTCTTGAGGGTACCTTTTCATTTTTGCTTCCAAAAGGACAGAGAGTATGCCCCCATATAGTCAGATGCCATCTTAATGAGAGAAGCAAGGGAAGCAGAACTATATGAGAGACTTAACCTTTTAAGCAAGGAGACTGAATACGACCTAATTATAAATGCAGACTAAACTTTAAATCAGATCAGACAGTGAATTACTCTCCCCCACCACTAATCAGTGGAAAAAAAACAGAGGAATTAGAGGTTAAATAAATTATGATTACAGCTTTTTGGATATATGAGTTGAAATGTGATTTATATTTTGTGATTGTTACTGAATATACTACTATTTGAGTGACTGTATCATAGTGAATTTACCCATTCCCTTCTGGTTGGAATTTAAGTTTCTCTAATTTTGCATTGTTAGAGATGTTGTATAAACAACTTCATGCATTAAACTTGTGGCACACAGGAAGCACTAAACAAATGATTCTTCAGTGAACTTTGAAATGACATTTTCTTTTTTAAAAAAAAATTTATTTATTTATTTGACAGAGAGAGAGAGAGAACGAGATCACAAGTAGGCAGAGAGGCAGGCAGAGAGAGAGGGGGAAGCAGGCTCCTGGCCGAGGAGAGAGCCTGATGTGGGGCTCCATCCTAGGACCCTGAGATCATGACCTGAGCCGAAGGCAGAGGCTTTAACCCACTGAGCCACCCAGGCGCTCCGAAATGACATTTTCATTGGGAATGTAGACTGGCTTATGTATGGGATCTAAACTTCCATGTAACAAGGCAACACCTTGCTTCTGGTTGAAAGTGGAAGATGAACCCATAATAAAATGGAGTGGTAAGAACTAGAGTAAAGAGATAATTGACCTTCTCTGCATCATAAATGAACAGAATTTTTGAAGTATGGGATTGAGAGAGAAGAGAGACGAGGGTAAAACAGCCCATTCTGAGAAGGGGAGAAGAGACTTTTAGAAATAGAAATATCAGTTAAGGAATTTTAAGTTGCCTATCTGTTGTATATATCCTGTCACGGCCCCCCATCTTTGACAAAGTCTTCTGTTCTCATAAATACCTCTCTGATGGTTTTATTTATTTTATTGGTTTGTTGATTGGGGGTGATGAAAATTAAGCAAAGGGGATGAATTCAATATCTGGCTCAGTATGAGGAGGAATTGGGACCACACAGGTGAGATGATCTGTGATGATCTTCAAAATGAACATTTCAGTGCTAGCGGGAGCTCAGAGCTGGAAATGACTACAAGAGCTTCAACCTCCTTGCTCCTAGCAATTCAGAAATGTTGGGAGGCCATGGAAATTTCCCAATTGGTGGAACAGGGAATTAAAGCAACCTTGGGTATTTATTAGGGGGATACGGTTTAACAAATTGTATTTACGTATATCTTTGCCACCATCATCCAGTGGAAAAGGGGGGTTCCCCTCACTTGTGTTAGAGATCCTCTCCTCTCTAGTGTGCTCTGTGGCAGACCACATCCATCATCAGTCTATTAGAGGATAGAAACAATAGCAGGTTGGAGAGAGTTCATGGAAGAAACTATATATGGGGATATAATTACAGTAGCTTACATTATTTATTTTAGGTAGCATAAGTTAATAGGCTAATTGGCTCTTCCAAGACTGCTATTTCTCCCTATTCCTATCACTACTCAAGTTATTTTAACCCATTCTTGTCAAGGAAGAAGCATACATTTTGTAGGGGTCTTGGGTCTGCTACTTGATTCCGGGTCGAAACTGATCTCATGGCTATTTAAACTTCAGCACATTTCCCGGACTCTTCCTCAGTCTAGAAATCTCTTAGAACAAGTTGTTCTCTTTCTTCAGCATGTACCTCTCTCTGACTTCAGAGAAGAGCCCTATTTGTTCTCTATGAGCATGAGCCCTTTCTAGAGATCTTACTTTGTCACTTAACACATTCCTTTTGTGGTGGCCTCATGAATTGCCTACCTACCACCCACCCTTCTATTTTCTCACCTTTTAATTTCCTCTTTTTGCTTCATTTCTTCTCAATTTTGCTTAGGCTATTTGCTCACCCTCCTTACTGCAAGAGGTCAAGCTTGCTTGGCCCACACCTGTGTTCATTATCAGCAAAGTTAAGCCCATATTTGATCTAGCAACTCTCTTCATAGCAAAAATGGCTTACGATGTAGCACATAAGTGTTTGGGGAGATAGATTTTCCTTCAATCATCTTAAACATTGAGAGGTAGGAAAGTCATCACAACATATGATTAATGGAGTATGAACAGGGCTATCAAAATAGGGTTGAACATATTACCAACGAAAAGAGATTATAGATTAGCACAGAAAAAGGCAGTAAATTTAAAACATAACTAAATTTTATAAACTACTGACATCCCTTAGACAGAATTTCCAAAGCCAGACTCCATTTCAAATTCCTTTCCTCTTGATTTGAGAGTTAGCTATACTTGGCAAGCAGGCTGGGAATTAAAGGCCCTTCCCAGTACCACCAGATGCCTTCTATCAGCCCAAAAGCATGGAGCTGAAAACAGCTTGATAACCTAACTGTAGGCAGTCTGAAGCTTGGCATAATATAACATGAGGCTCATGGGAGAATGACGGTAAACCTCACTGGCAGACTGCCCCTGCTTTCCAGAGGTGGAAAATGGGAATAGAGAGAATGTGGAAGACAGGTGGGGGAGACCACAAATACTTGTGGAGACCACCACTCTTGTGGCTTTTACCTTCAGAAATGAGAAGTTGGAAGATATTTGAAGGGTGGGGGCATGAAGTCTGATAGAAAACAACAACAACAACAACAAAACCCATGATTACTCTGTAGGGCAAATATTCGCAGGAAGTTTTCCTGGGTTGAGACACCTTTGCTAGGTTAAGTTCAAAGAAGTGTTTTTCAACTGGTAAACTTCTTTTTTCCTTTCCTCCTTCCTGTTAGCCCAGTACCTTATGTTTAGTGAATGCATCGAAGTCTTCATACTTTAATGTGCTTTAATGTTCCAGTTAATGTAATGTTTAATAACAAGGTCAAACTGCATATGGATAGAACTTGGTACATTAATGATATCTTCCACAACATGCAGTCTCTCATGTCATCACAACAACAAGGAAGATAAACAGGGCAGGTAATATCCATCCCATTCTACACAGGCTGAGGAAACTGAGCCTCAGGGATTAATTTGCTCAAGGTTGAACTACTGCTAGAGATGGAATCAAAACCCATGTTTTCTGATTTGGAAGCACTTGCTTTTCTGTTAGATCTCTATTCACACAGGCTTTCAGCCCTAGGTAATAAGAACTTAATGGTATGAACTCTTTTCTTGACCTTGGCTGTATCTATCTTAGTATAGAATATATAAATGGATTTTCTTCCAGTGACTGTGACGTCAAACACTTACTCAACCAACATGTTGAACATCTGATAGAGTCAGGCCCTGAATTCAGCTCTGGGACTACAAAGATCAAGAAGATATAGCCTTTGCTCTTAAGTTTTTTATTGTTTATCCCAGGGGACATGACCATGGGAAGATAAGTCACAAAATTATTTAATAGATACCCATAGAGATATATGAACAAGAAGACCTGGGAACATTGAGAACACAGCATCTGATTTTACTTGGGGTAGTTGGCAAGGGGGCGATATTAGACTTTTGTCTTTGAGAAGAGGGGTCTGCCAAGCAAAGGAGAGAGGAAGAATGTTCTAGGGAGAGGCCCCAGAGCATGTATAACATGGAGTGAAGAATGTACACAGTGGTCTGAAGCGTGGTGTATGTAGTAGGGAGGTAAGGCTGGATAGGGTAGGAAGGGAAGACTTGTAAAGGTCTTTGTAGGTCAAGCTAAGCAAATTGTGTTTTATCATGTAGGTATTAGGGGAAGTACCATGGTCGGGTAGCTCTGTCTGATTAAGAAGAGCTGTGTGGGGGCGCCTGGGTGGCTCAGTGGGTTAAAGCCTCTGCCTTCGGCTCAGGTCATGATCTCGGGCTCCTGGGATTGAGCCCCGCATTAGGCTCTCCACTCAGCGGGGAGCCTGCTTCTCCCTCTCTCTCTCTGCCTGCCTCTCTGCCCGCCTGTGATCTCTCTGTCTCTGTCAAATAAATAAATAAAATCTTTAAAAAAAAAAAAAGCTTTAAAAAGAAGAGCTGTATGGTCATATTGCCCCAGAAAAGTGTCTGGTTGTCCCGAGGATTTTAAGCTGAAAATTTGATTTATAGAGGAAGATTCAACAAGATGGGCACATTGATACTAACTTTTTGGGACTCAGTATAGCTTGTTTGAAAATTAATTTTTATACATTAGTGTAGTGGTTCTCAAATGTTGATATGTACCAGAATTATCCAGAAGGCTTATTAGAAAATGGATTGCTGGACTCTACCCCCAGAATTTCTGATTCAGTATGGCTGGGTGGGGTTGGAGAATTTGCATAACTAGTAAGTTCCCAGGTGATACTGATGCTGCTAAGTCCAGGATCACATTTGAGAACTATTGTTTTGGGGAAAGTTTCTTTGCCTGGAGAGGACCTAGAAAGAGGTCTAATTTATTAATAAAGCAAAATTAAAACAAGAGGTATTTATTTAGGCATTTGAGATATAATAAAGATTTTCTAAAAATTTGAACCAAGGGTTGCAAGCATCATCAAACAATATCAAAAATAGAAATATGCATGAGGCATGGTGCTAAATGTTATACAAAGGAAGCATTTAATTGGACATGGCTCCTTGCTCTTGGAGATTCATGATGATGCCTTGGGAAAGGCTGCAATGGATAACTGACCATCCTTCAGCTTATCTAGTGGACCTTCTACTGTTTTTATTCCAGAAAAGACTCAGAAAACAGAACTGTAGTTGAGATTGAAGTTGTCCTAAATTCTGAGATTTTCACCAAAATTATTTTGTCGCATTGGCAAAATTTTGGTCTGGAGGGAGGAAGTGTGCAGCAATCACAGGCCATCTTATCATGTGACAAAATTGTCTTATGACTAAGAATCATCTGATAATTAATTGAGCAGAGATAAGAAAAACCAAGAGCCGAGTAATAAGAGGAACACCACCATTTGGAGTGGGGAAGTGGATCTTGTAATAAATGTATGACTGGGCAGGGCTTTTTGCTTGTTTCTGAAACAGAGGTCTCTAGAATTCTTTGCTTCAGTCTCTGCTCTAGGATGCGGTATCCTTTGTCTCAATTGTAGACAGCCTCTGATTGTGACATCAGTGGGTTTTAGTCGAGCCTTCCAGCGTCTGCAGCAAAAAAACCCTCTCTTGACCTTCAGTCTGCTTGCTCATTCTGGGGGGTCTGTGTCATGAAATATTGATAAAGAAGATTACTTCAGAGCCACGCATACAGAATGAATGATGCTTCTTTGATGTGTTAAGCCATCTTCCTGCCTTAAAGATTGTGGAGGAAAAATAGCCATTAGAAGAAGCCATTCTTAGAAGGACTCTGCACTTGATTGGCACTGGCACTTAAAATTTCGGGCCTCTCTTCTCCTAAGCATCACTAACCTAGCTTTCTCCGGTGGGACTCCCTGACACCCTGGCATGGTCGGATTACTGTGTTTGCGGTGTGAGAAGACACCACTGTCCACCTGGATTACTGCAGTCGGCTACTAGCTCATCCACGGGCCTCTGATGGCCTTTGAGTGTCCTCCCTTCTCTTTAGATGGGGTCGTTTCAGCTGCTGTGCCCAGATACACAGTGGACTTGAACCCACTATGGGTATAAAGCCAGACGTTGATTCGCAGGTGAAAATAATCTTTGGCTACAACTAACTAGAACCGTAACAACAAGAGCAGCAGCAGCAATAACTAACTTTTCTATGACCATTCCTAAGAGCCAGGCACTGCCCTAAGCACTTGACCTCTGTTAATTTACTTAACCCACATGAAAGATCCAGTGAAGTGGATTCGCTTATTAATCCTTCATATGAGGAAACTGAGGCCCAAAGAAAGCAGTAAGTAACTTGCCTAATTCCATAAATAGTAAGTGGCAGAGCTGCAATTTCAAATTTGCGCTCCTGACGCATCCTCCTGGGGTCGAAATAAATGCTCTTCCATTTCACTGTTCGCTAAGCTAGTTCCTACTCATTCTTCAAGATCAGCTCAACTGTCCTCTTCCCTGCGGCTCTGCCTGCTTTCCTTCCCATTCCTTCTCTGACGAAGAAATTGCAGCTCTATCTGTGCTCCAGTAATTCCTCCTATCCACCTCATTAATGATGCTCATCCGTCTGTGGCTGGCACAGTCATCATCCTGCTGGCCTGAGTGAGCCTGTGACTTCCGTGTGCCTGTGTTCTTCAATTTCTTGCAAGCTCTAAAGAGCTGTTGACCCTTTGTAATTCCCATTGTTGAGTGGAAATTCTGACCTCTCGCGTATCATTTTTAGAAGAAAACTACATCTCATTTCAAATACAGTTTGAAACCTGACCATTTGAGTTCTGAATCAAATTTCATTAAATCATGCAAACAGTGTGAACAGAATAGCTGATATACACTTGGACACTGTGCTAGGTGTTTCCTGTGAGCAAAGCAGACACAGTCCCAACGTTACTGATCTTAGTGACCAGTGTGGGAGGCCGATTACCTAATTATGGCGGCAGGTACCAAATATTGTGATAACATACAGTAGAGCGGTTGGCTTGGCCTCTGGACAGAAGCTTTCCCTGGGGTTGTGGTATCTAAACTGAGGCCTAAGAGGGGAGTAAGAATTAGGTGAAGAGGGCGAGAATTATATTCCCTGCTCTGACTTGCTTATAAAATGGCAATGTTCTCACACACTCTGTAGATCCTTATATTCTTTTAAGTCTTAGATAAAATTCTGCTTTCTCAGGGCACCTGGGTGGCTCAGTCGTTAAGCATCTGCTTTCGTCTCAGGTCATGATCCCAGGTCATGACCTGCATTGGGCTCCCTGCTGGGTGGGGAGCCTGCTTCTCCCTCTCCCACTCCCCCTGCTTGTGTTGTCTCTCTTACTGGGTCTCTCTCTCTGTCAAATAAATAACTAAAATATTTTTTAAAAAAATTCTGCTTTCAGGCACCTGGGTGGCTCAGTTGGTTGAGCAACTGTCTTCGGCTCAGGTCATGATCCTTGAGTTCCGGGATCGAGTCCCACATCGGGCTCCCAGCTCCACGGGGAGTCTGCTTCTTCCTCTGGCCTTCTCTCCTCTCGTGCTCTCTCTCACTTTCTCTGTCTCTCAAATAAATAAATAAAATCTTAAAAAAAAAAAAAATTCTGCTTTCTCCAAGAACTTTCTCTAAACATTTTAGCTTTATGGCTTATTTCTTCTTGACTTTTATATTCAATAACTTTAAAAAATAATGTGAAACCCAGGAAAGGGGCCCATGTTAGAGACACTGCCTTATTTCACAGAATCTTCAAAACGACCTTGCAAGTTAGGCATTAATATCTTTCCTTTCTCAGATGAGAAAACTGAGGTCTGGTGAAGTTGGGTGATTTCCCTAAAATCTCGCCATCAGCAGGTGTGAAGGGGAGAGGTGGATCTTACATTTAAGTCTGTTCGACTACTAGTTTTCACAGCAGATCTTGCAAGTATTATCATCCCCATTTCACAGATGGAGAGATTGAAACCCCAAAGGACGACTGGCCCAAAGTCACAAAGCTCATGAGTGTGGCAATATCAGGATTTCAGTTCACGTCTGTTTGACCCCAGAGACGGCACTGCAAAGGCTTGTACTGAGACAGGAAGCTGTGGCCAAATACTCTGTTTGATCTGAGCCCATGGGCCACCTCTGTGACTGCTATCCTGGGGCACCATTAGGAGGCACTCTTGTGGCTGCAGGAAGCTCCTGACTCTTGTTACCATGGGGTGGCCCATCCTAGACCTATGAAATCTGAATCTGCGTTGTAACAAGATTCCCTGATAATCCCAGATGATGCTCATTAAAGTTGGCAAAGCTCTCATCTAGAGTTTGCCTTAGAATTGCCCTTGCAATTCAAGGACAGGTCATTTCTGAGACTTGTTGGACTTTCAGGGAGAGTCCTGGGGCTCCAAACTGAGCTGGATTTTCTTTCTGAGTCCAAGGAGGTCCTGGCAACCTATGGAGACTGAGTCTACAGCGGATTTTTGAACTGGTGTCCAATATATAAAGGGCCCCACTAGGATTACTGTTACTCAAGAGCTGAATTTTTAGCTTGTGGCAATTTTGTTTTTTGGTTTTTGTGGGTTTTTTTGGAATTTACTTTGCATTTTTATTCTTTTTTAAATTTTTTATTAACATATAATGTATTATTTACCCCAGGGTACATGTCTGTGAATCATCAGGCTTACACATTTCACAGCATTTACCATAGCACATACCCTCCCTGATGTCCATAACCCTACCCCCCCCCCCCAAACTCCCAGCTACCCTTAGTTTGTTTCATGAGTTTAGGAGTCTCTTATGGTTTGTATCCTTCCCCATCCCATCTTGTTTCATTTCTCTTCCCCACCCCCCATGACCCCCTGCCCTGCCTCTCAAATTCTTCATATCAGAGCGATCATGTGATAATTGTCTTTCTCTGACTGACTTATTTCGCTTAGCATAAGACCCTCTAGTTCCATCCACGTCGTTGCAAATGGCAAGATTTCGTTTCTCTTGATGGCTGCATAGTATTCCATTGTATATATATGTACATGTATATATACATATATACACATATATATATGTATACATTCCATTGTGTATATATATATATACATTGTGTGTATATATATATCTTCTTTATCCATTCATCTATTGATGGACATCTAGGTTCTTTCCCTAGTTTGGCTATTGTGGACATTGCTGCT
>CM052798.1:82040996-82073286 GCA_028533885.1 Nasua narica | reverse complement strand
CTTGATGAAGTCCCAGTGGTTCATTTTTGCCCTTGCTTCCCTTGCCTTTGGAGATGTTCGTAGGAAGAAGTTGCTGCGACTGAGGTTGAAGAGGTTGCTGCCTGTGTTCTCCTCCAGGATTTTGATGGAGTCTTGTCTCACATTGAAGCTTGTGGCAGTTTTAAGCTACAGATTGAAATAAAAACACATCAACTTACATAATGAATTATAACATCCTTGTGAGGAATAAAGAGATGAATACTTTGCCCACATTAGCAAAAGTCTTGGTAGAACCCAATAACATTTTCCATAAAACCTTGAAAATTTGTGGCAGGTCTATAATTATGATCGTGTTCAGGTGGCTCCCTTGTCTGTGTTCCAGCCGATAAAAGACCATAATAACATTACTGCATTTTAATGAGATCTGTCATCTTTATCTTTAGAGTTGACTATTCCCTCTCATCTGTTTGTTTATTCATTCATTCATGAGCAGTTATGGAATGTTTGCTCTGTGCCAGGCACTAACCTTTACTGAGAAAATTATAGTTCTTTATTGATTCGCACAGCAAAGACCTTAAAAGACTGAACAATTACATGCAGCAATAACTAGATCATTTCACTTATTTGAAAAAAAACTTGGCCTATTTTCTCTTCAGTTGGAAGGAAAGGACTTCACAAATAATGCTGTCGTGGCATTGTGTATATTTGTACTTCTTGCTGGATCAAAGGGAGTGCTGGGAAAAGTACATGAAATAAACATGATGTTGGGTATGGCAAAGTCCTAGAGACTGGGATGGCCTCCTTCTCTGATTTGATCAGATTTTCAGGACTACTTTACCTTAATATGAACCTGTTCCATTTAGGGATCATGACATGGAGTGTGTGTGTGTGTGTGTGTGTGAGAGAGAGAGAGAGAGAGAGAGAGGTTATGTGCTCCTAAGTCCACATAAAGGCCACAACTGTCTGAGTGGTTTGTTTTTATTTCCACTTCTTGTGGGAAGGAGGCTCATTTCCAGCTCCAAGTGCCAGAGCTGACAGCAGGTACTGAGCACTCATATTCCTCTACCAAGTTTAGTCTTTGGGGCTGAAAACTGTAGTCGTAACATTAAACAGTTTAAGTGCAAGTCTCTGTGCCAAGTCCTATGACAGAAGGGCCTTTCTAGTTTACACCTGCAAGACATGAGGTCCAGAAGGCCTCTCCTTATCTTTTAAAATCAGGTCTTGACTAATTTAAGAGTTTTTTGTCATTTGGGATGACTGTGAGTTTTCCAGATTGGCATGATGTATGGCTCTGAAAAGATAGTCGACTCCAAGCCTGCTACGTCGTCTGCCTAGGAAGTATTTACAGACAGAGCAAGCAAACACGGGAATAATGAATTAGCTTGCAACTTGAGTTGTGCTAAGTTTGTTTTGGATTTTATGAGTGAGTATGTGTGTGTGGTTTTGCCTAGAGGTCTGTTATCAGAATCTCTCTGTTGTGTTTTGTAACTAGAAGGTGACTATAAGCCCCTCTGTGTAGCAACAGTGTCCCTGAGGTGGAAGGTGCTAATCTAATCCCAGCCAGGAGACCAGCCCCCATAGTGAGAGCCCCAGGAACAGGAAAACTCCTGCTTCTGCCTTCCAGTGATGTCTCTTCCATTCTCTTTCCTTTGTTCCTGCAACGACTCAAAGTATGAGCATTACTTTTCAAGCAGAGGAAGTCTAGGTCATATCCTGTGTGCACAAGCTGGCAGATGCTCATTCGCATTTTCTCCCCCTTATCTCAGATCGCACTACAGCCTTCATTGTTTATATAACTCACTCATTTAATCATTCTACAAACATTTGCTCAGTTTGCATGTACTGGGCACCATGACAGAAGCTGGGAATGGGAGATGATTGAGGCATCATTCCATTCTTCCAGAAGCTTACAGTTTCATTAAGGAATAGGCACACAGACCATAACAATAGAAGAAAAAAAAGCCTGCTTCCAGAAATATGTAGAAGGAGGGACAGAGGAGGGACCAGTCAACGTTAGGTGAGAGGACTGACTGAGGAAGGCCCCATCCATAGTGAGGGTGCCCTCTGAGCTGAATGGTAAAGAATGAATTTCAGTTTGCTCAGCCAAACACAAATCCTGTTCCCATTGGGTGACTCTACGTAATAGTAGTCAGCAGTACTTCAGTGCGTCTTGGTATCATGCTTTCTCTTTCTCTCAGCCGAAGAGCTCTGCTGCCCATTATAGACACCCTTGACTGAGTCCTTGCAGAGAAGCAGGCAAGTGTAGCCAGTGAGTGGTGGGTAGCACAGCCTTCGAAGTCAGAAAGACTGGAATCATAGCTCTGCCGCTTAGGTCTCCCCAACTTTAGGAAATTTGTTTAACCCCTCAGAACGTCTCTTCCCCCCTCAGTAAAGTGGCATAGGAGCACAAATCCCTTAGACTCTGTATGAAGCTTCAGTGAGATAATGAATAGAAAGGATTTAGCCCACTGGCATCTAGAAAGTCCTCATTAAATGCTGCTACTATTATTCAGATGCAAATCTTGTTACCTCCTCCCTACCTGCTTCTCTCACCCCTAGGTCATGAGGCAAGGGTTGCCTTTACTACTGTCTATTCTTGCCTATGATGTACCCACTAGTTGGTTGACGGCATGCATCTGGAGTCAGTGGTTTCTAATTTCGATACCTAGTTAGGGATTTAAACTTCAGAATTTTGACAAATTGGATTACTTCACAATAATTCAATTTATACAACATGGACAAAATCATAAACAGATTTGCTAAGCAATCAAAACAAACATATGTAGCTCATTATATTCTTATGTTACCATAAACAGAGTACAAGAATGTAAGCCGAGCTTTCACCAATGCCTCCTTCCTTGGGAGTTGGCAGCTGATTGATCGCCAAGAGTAATACATCTGTGTTTCAGTCCAATTCTTTGGCCCTAGGCCTTTGGTCAACATCTTTTTTATATGCCATATTATCCTCATTGATTTCATTCACTGAATTGACCATCATCTCATGGAGGCATTTTTATTCCCTTCACTGGGTTACTGTGGCAACAGACACTCTCTCCATCTTGCACAGTCCTTAAAGACAGCTTCATTCATTCATCCATCCAGTCAGCCACTATTGAAATATCAAAGAGATAGAAAATGCCTATTGCTGGGAAACAGAGGATTCCTTGCCTTAAAGAGCTCACAGTTTGGTGGAAAAACAAAAAAACTACCCAGTAGTTACCACGGAGAGTGGTGAGTGCTCTCGTAGAAATTAGGAGAAGGTGTCAGTAGAGAGAAGAAAGACACTCAGCACAGCTCCAGAAGTCAGCAAAAGCTTCCTGAGCACTGAAGAAAGCAGGAGCAAGAGTCAGACCGGCCAGGGAAAGGGAAGGACATTCCAGGCAGAGAAAACAGCATCAGCAGATGTTTGGAGTCAAAGGAATCCTGACTTGGGCGTGAACAGTGAGTAAACTGGTGTAGGTGGCCCAGAGACATGGGCAAGGGAATGGATGCCATGAAGATGGAGAGGCCAGCCAGGACAAGACTGGGCCATGCCAAGAAATTTTATCTTCTTAAAGAAGATAATGAGACCCTTTTGGATGTTAAGAGATGAGGTCCGTTTTCTGCTTTGGGAGATCACTCTGGCAGCGATATGAAGAATGATTGGGTAGGGGCAAGACTGGAAAGGAGAGAAGTGGCAGTCATTCATTCAGATAAGAAATGAGGAAGACCTGAACTGAAGTGAGGGCAATACGGAAAGGACAGCAGAATTCACCAGAGAGGAGGGTGGGTGGAGAGAGCTTGCAATGGGAATGCAGGGTGATTCCGTGATGCTGAATGAGAATGAAAACAAGAAGCAACTTTGGGATGGGTATTGAGGAGGCACATGCTGTGATGAGCACTGGGTGTTATACATAACTAATGAATCATTGAACACTACATCAGAAACTAATGATGTATTATTACACAGTGGCTAACTGAAGATAAAAAAAAAAGCAACTTTGGGATGGGGTGAGAACAGAAAGGACTGCTATCTTTCCTTCTTGCTTGCTTTCTTAATGCTGTTGTCTCTTTTGCTTTTCTATACTCCTCCCTCCTCCTCCCTCCTCATTTCCCTCTCCCTTCCTCCCACCCTTCCCTCCTATTCTCCCCTTCCCTCCCTCTCCTTCTCCCTCCCCTGCCTCTTCCTCCACTGCTTTCTCTCTCATAGTCTTTGTTTTCCACACAATGTGTACAAAAGATTACTGTGATAGAAAGAGTTTGAGATTTGGATTGAGATTAGTCTGGATTAAAATGTTAATTTTGCTAGGACTAGCTTTCTAATCCTAGGCAAATTATTTCATTTCTCCCGTTCTTCCTTTCTTCTTCTGCAAAACAGTAACAACCATATTGTGTGGAAAGGAGGGCGAACAGCATAGAGGATGCAGTCATCAGAGAGGGAATTTTTGTCAGGAAAATAGAAATCACTCTGGGCATTTCAAAGAGTAAGGAGTTTAAGGCAGGAGACTGGATACTTCGGAAACATTTAGAAAAGCCAGAGGAGCAAAGTTCACTCTTTGAAACACTCTTTCTGGAGCTTTGGAGACACTATGCTTTCCTAACTAGTCTGGATACTGTTACTGTTATTTTTGTTGGTACCCCTGCTCCTGTTGTTGCCCTTGTTTTGATTTTTGTTTGGCATTCAGCATCCAACTCCATTCCATTTTATGTTCTCCCTGTATTACAAGGAACTCTGTCTGAGCAACTCAATTTCCAGCCTCCCTTGCCAGCAGGGTTCCACCAATGAGAGGCGTTTGTGTGAGATTTGGAAGACAGAGGAGAAACAGAAGCTATTTTTCCTCCAACAATGGAAGGCACCTTGGAGTTTTATAGGCGCCTCCAACGTTGTCCTGCAAACCAGCACCTCCCTGCAACAGGTAGATGGCATCCCCTAGGGAGTTTTTGCATTTTCTTGCAACTTTAAAATTTTCTGACAGCAGTAAGCCTGAGAACAGCGTTTCCTGCTTTCTGTAAGTTCTAAGAGATTTTGAGCACCTAACTTCCTGTATCTGTACCTTCCGACTTCTCTAAAGTAATGCCTGTTTTCCTGACCAAACACCAACTGAAAACTTTCTGGCAACTACTTTTCATATCCTTTGCCAACTTTCCCTGACCACTAAAAGTCCGAGATTCTCAGGGTTTTGTGGCAACTACTTTTCATATCCTTTGCCAACTTTCCCTGACCACTAAAAGTCCGAGATTCTCAGGGTTTTGTTCTAGATTCTTTTCAAGGACATTCCCTAAGTGAATGTCTTCAATCCTAACTCTTTCATTTATTTTCCATGGCCCAACAATTCCCCAAACTACTGTATCTCAAGCCCAGAATCTTCTTTGAGATACAAACCTATACACCCCAATTTTTTTTTTTTTTTTGAGAGAGAGAGACAGCAAGGGGGTGGGTGTGGGGAGTGGGGAGTGGGTCTGCAGAGAGAGGGAGAGAGAGAGAATCCCAATGTAGGGCTCCATCTCAGGACCCTGAGATCATGACTTGAGCTGAAATCACGAGTTAGACTCTTAACTGATTGAGCTACCCAGGTGCCCCCATACACCCAATTTTATTTTCTGTGTCCACTTGACTGTTTCACAGGATCCTCAGACTCAACTTATATGAAACGGAACTCATGACCTATCCCTGTCTCTTCACTCTAACCTCTTTCTCTTCCAGATTTCCCTTTCTAAGAAAATGACCTCCCCCTTCACGCCAAAGCGAAGCTTCAACTAGAAATCTGAGACTGGTTCTGGCCTCATCCTTCTCCTACACCCCCCACAGGCAACCAGTAACCCATCCTTACCTAGTCTACCTTGAATCTGACCACTCCCTCCAGCCCCACTTCCATCACCATCACCCTCCTCTGAGCCACTAAGCTTGATAAGCGTTGATAAGCTCCCATCTCCTTGTCTCCATTCCTACCCACCTCAGTTCATCCTCCACACCAGGGCCTGAGTGATCCTTTGATGAGGGATATTTGACCAGGTCATTACTTTGCTCAAACCCTTTGATCACCTCCCATTGCTTTTAGTGTATCCTCACCCTGACCTCCAGGCTCCAGGCAATTCCTACCTCCTCCACGCCCCTCTGCCAGTCCTCCCTCAAAGCTGGGTACCTGCTGTTTTCTGTCGAGTGTGTTCTCCCACTCTGCCTCCACCCAATTTCTCTTCATCCTTTGGTCTTACCTATTCATCTCCTTTTCAACTGACTGAGTTAGATTAGGTCTCTAATCTGTAACAGCTTGTTAAAAGTCTCTGCCCACCCCCCACCCCCCCACCCCACCCGCCCACCCCGACTAAAATGTCTGCTGCATGAGAACAGAACATTTTCCTGTCTTATTTATCATCATAGCCTTAGTTCCTAGCACAAAGGAGGCATTTATTCTAGGACTTAATAGTACTTGATAAATGGTCATTCTTCGCCACCCCTACCTTCTCTTTCTCCCTTCCTTCTTTCCTGTTTTGTCCCCTCCCATCCTTTCAAAGCCAAATGCCACTCTGCTGCTATTATCCGCTGTCATTTTTCTGCCTGCTTCCCTCCCCCCACCTCTCTTCTATCCTAGCTGGCTGCTGTGTGTTAGTTAGCCCATGTTCTGTTTGTCTTCCTGTGCTTCTTCTGCCTTTGAGTTTCCCTAAGAGGAGAAACATTTATTAATTTCCCAGGATGCCCCAGAGATGAGGTCAGAAGGGACAAATTTCCAGCAGAGCACCAGATAGGTCTCGCAGAAAAAAAACAACCTCTATCTCCTGTTGTGCTGCCTTTGTCTTAAATTGGCCACCTCAATTCCAGGAATTGGCCATCAGTCAGACTTTAATGTTCACCCTCATTCGAGAGCAAAGGACACAGGCATATGACTTAATTTGTGTCCTGCCTTCTTTCCAAGCTTATGTAAAGCAACATGATAAAGTTAATAAGACAGAACTATTGAGACCCTTCGAAGAGAAAAGGAAGCAAATATACTGAACTTGAGGGCTAAAATAATTAGTTGACTCTAAGCTCCCTGGCAGCCAAGACAAAAGGGGAAACTACATAAACAATAACTCTGTCAGAAATGAGCAAACATAGCAATTCATCAGAGCAATGTTTTAAGAAATCCCACCTTGAGATTTCACTTTTTTGTGGCATACTGATCATCCCATGTGTTCAATTCAATTCAATTTCACAAACATCCTTTGGTAGCTACTGTTGGTCAGGCACTATACTAGGTATGAAAGAGTCAGAGATAAACTGGACATCATACCTGCTTTTGCAAATGTCATCTGAATGATTTAAAATTCAAGTATCCCATGGTTTTGTCTTGTTTTATAGTTACTTTGTAAATATCATTATGTATTTGCTCCCAAAACACATAGAACTGACCTTACATATGGTCGGAATTATGAAGTCCCTTTCTCTATTTCTTGATAATTCCCCAATTCTATCACACTCGAACCAGAATAATCATTTAAAAATGTAAATGTGACCATGTCTTGACTTTGCTTAAATTCCATTAATACCTGTTACTGCTTTGGTTCTGGGATACTTTCTTTGTCAGTGGAGTGCCTTGGATGGAGTGGAACATTTAGGGCTATCACCTGTCTTCCTGGAAGAGACCTTCCCAAAAGGAAGAGCTTCCTGAGCACAACCTGGGGTCGACCTCAGAAAGGCCGGTGGGTGTACTCTTAGAACTGACTTCCTTTACAGTTTTCCCAGGTGCTGTCCCTGAATTTTTGCTTCATGTGGGATCCAAGTTTCTGGCATCCTATATGTAAACGCTGCAGACTGTAGGCTTTCTCTTCATGGAAGCCAGCAGAGCGCTTGTCTTTCCCAACTCAAGACTCAGCTTTCATCATTGTTCTTACTCGCAGCCCCATAGCTCAGATCTTAGCAAATCTTCTACCAGCAAACAATAATATGGCCTTCTACATTATCTAATATGGCCAGTTAAGTTGTAACCTCCTGTAGCTCTAGTCTCACTTCACCTTCAGGAATCCAATGACTAGGAATCTAGGAAAAGGATTCCAAAGGGGGAGAATCCATTCTGTTCTGGAGAACTGCTTTTACAGAGTGAAAATCTTACCTCCATCCACACTGCCACTCTGCACTCCATTGATGACTTGTCAGTTACTCTCCTGCATTCATGAGAAGCAAGACATTAAAAAGAGTCTCTTTTGCCTCAGTTTATACTGTGGCTCCAAGACAGTGGATGCAATTCCTCCCCAAACAGAGTAGGGTACTAGGTCACCCAAGCAGGATGTACAAGGGAGGATTGAGAACTAGGTTTGCAACTGTCAGATGACCATCCAGCTCCAATAAAGGAGTGGGAGATCATTGGCAGAATTTCTTTGGAGAGAACTGTTAGTGTGGCATAAAGTCTGAATCTTCCCCATAGTGGAGGGATGGGCATGAGTCCCTTTTCTTTAAGCCTGCTGAGAAAAGCTTCAAGGAAATCACTCAGAGAGCTTGACCTATGTCCCCTGGAGTCCCTGGGGCACCAAGTTGGTGCTGGATCTGTGACCAAGAAGCATAAATGTGCAAGACAATGGGACCCCAACAGAGAATCTGTGTGGTATAAAACTAGAAGCTTGAGGGGTCTTGTAGGCAAGTGCTGAAAGAGGAACAGCCTTCCAAAGGAACAGAAAGTGAGAAATTCCAGGAATAATAGGTGGTGGGGATGTCACTGAAGAAACCACTGGTGTGTCGCAGGAAGAGGCAACTTTGAACATCTGTCAATACCTGTCAGCTCTAAACACACACCAATGTCAGAGGAAGCCAATGCTGGTCTCACCAGCATCTGTCAAATGAGGCTTTGCTTGCCAGCACATCTCTGTACTCTCCTTACCACCACCACGTCAATCCTGGACCAGCCAAGAGCATCCATGTGAGAAGGAAAGGAGGCAGAGAGCTAAGGGAGCCAACCCCACCTCCCTCTTCTCACCACAGGCTTCCCACCTTCAGCAGGTCTAAATCAAGAGGGAAAGAAACTTGAATTTTGAATGAAATCTGAAGTGTTGGTTATTACAGGGAATTGGACCTATTAATGACTGAAAATCAGACTTCCTGCAATTAAAAGCAGAGAACTTTATTATCTAATGATAATTGAAAAATATGTGCCTAAGATTTCATAAAATGGCAGGAAAAAAAATCCAGATCCATGAAATGTGTTTGAATGGGCTGTGTGGGAAGGGAAATTGTCCCTTAATTGTCTTTAATTGTCCCTAGAAATCCTCTTATTCAGGGCATGCTTGGATGACCTCAGTCCTGACTTACCATCCTCCTCCTTACATGACTCATGTCATCATCCTTGGTGACTATACCATCGATTATCCAGCAAATATCCACTCTTTTCCCTGAACTATTGGTACTGGATTTTTTGGCACCATGTGACTTGTCTTGGCTAGGGTAATGTTAGAGGATGTCGTGAATATGCCTGTAGACTTTGGCCTGGCTCTCACTATGGGGGACTGCGTGAGATGAACGTGTGCCAAATTGCTAGGGCCCCTTCAGCCTCGGGCCGAACAAATACATCTTGCAGCAGACCTGAACCAAACCCAACACACTACCCAGGAGGTAGGCAACAACTTGCCCAAGGTTATATAACCAGTAAAAGGCAAAGCTGGATCCAGACCCAGGCAGCCAGTTTCCATAGTCTGTGACCGCAACCATTCTGTGTGCCTCTCAACTTGTACACACCCTTGATTTCTTTGCTTTTTCCCTTGTTGGTAAAATGGCCTTGAAAGTTTTAACAGATTCAGGCAAAGCCAATTGAAGTGTCCAGAATTTAGTGGGATATCGTGGGTTTTGGAGGGGAGGGGGTTGGGAGGTTGGATGAGCCTGGTGGTGGGTATTGAGGAGGGCATGTATTGCATGGAGCACTGGATGTGGTACATGAACAATTAATCTTGTAACACTGAAAAAATAAAAGTATTTGGGGAAAAATAAATATTAAGAGATGTATCATCAAAAGAATATAAAAAATTACAAGATTCTATCAAGTTAAGAGGAAAGTATATTTTTGTAGCTTAAGGTTCCCTTTGAATTCAAGGGACTTCATAGTTAAAGAGCAATACATATACACATTTCAAGATCCAGGCTGAATGATCAACAATGTGCAGTTAGAGACCTCTCGTGAGATAGAAAATCAGGCCGTGAGATTACCTTCCAAAAACACTCTTTCCCACCTCTTATCCCTGCAGTCCTACTTCTCTTTGCTCCTTCTCACTTTGCCCAGGCCACTTTTTTTATTATAGAAGATACTTCATATTCCCACTACCACACGACCAATCTGTCTACACTTCTACCCTTAAAATCAGCGTTTCTGCACTGAACTGACCTTTGGCATTTAAATTCTGACGTCTGGATGCTTCTCTGATCTCGTCTGTCACCACATCCTGCTCCAGGCCTGTGGCCATTTCTTCTGTCTCCCACCACCCAAGTTCATGTTGGCCTCAGGTCTTTACATTCACTGTGCCTGGAATGCTTCCCCTGATAACCAAAACTGACCCCTTAGCATTCAGATCTCAACTCAAATATTGCCATCTCAGACCTTTCCCTGACCACCTATCTAAAATAGTATCCTCTACTCCTTCTCTACTCTCTGAATGGATAGGATTTATCCTCAGCCCAGAACAATGCCTGCGGTCAGAGAATGACCCCTGACCTATGGTCTTCATTGTTCTCTCAGGGCTGTGAGGTGCTATTAGGATAAATCAGAGGTCTGTCTTTGCTTTATTTAGTTTCTTCTACATAGTAAATAGTTTATCATACCGTTATGTGATAACTTCTATGATAGTCTATCATACTATTATGATAGCATACACACAGATCAGTAAGTATATAGAGATGATAAGCAATACTTTGAAAAGCAGTTGAACATCATATTTACAATGAAAGTAAAAAATGGCAGTCTACTGGTACATTTTTTGGGGGAAAAAAGTTAAAGCTATTGGCTTCATTATTATGTAATTGAATAATACCTGAAAATGAATATAGAATATCCATAATATATATAATATTCTATTATGTAATGGAATATTTTTAAATAAAAAACCTAAAATGTATTGAATTTTTTAAACATATTTTTGCTTATAATTCTGGTAGGTATCTACATGTGCTTGGTTTCATTTACTCTTCCCAACAAAGTGTTCCCATGGGGTTATTATTACACCCATTTTATTGATGAGGGAAGTGATTCCATGGGTAGGACTGTCATGGGTCTAACAGGACTATAGGGGATATTTAGTCAGCTGTCTTGGCTTTCCTGTCTCTCATTCCCTTGATTCATTTTCACCCAGTTTGAAAGCCCCAGTTCCCTGTTTTCAAGGGAGCTCATGAACCTGATAACGGCCCTTTGTTGACTCCTACACCCTTTGCCTGGGCTTTTGCGTTGCACCCATACACTGTTTTCTTCTGGCAACTATGCTCAGTACCTGGAATGCCTGAGCTCCACTTTGCACGAAGAGGATCTTAGTCTTTGCAGGCTGCTCTAACAAATTTCCATAGACCAAGGGTCTTAAACAACAGAACTGTATTTCTCACAGTTCTGGAAGCTCTAAGTCTGAGATCAGGGTGACAGCATGGGCAGGTTCTGTTGCTGAGGACTGTCTTCTGGCTTGCAGATGGCCATCTTCTTGCTGTGTTCTCACATGGCCAAGAGCAGAGAGAGAAAGCTAGCTCTCTCATGTCTCTTCTTATAAAGACGTGATTCCCATTCATGAGGGCTCCATCCTCAATACCTAGTTACTCCCCAAAGGAGCCATCTCCAAATGCTATCAGTTGGAGGATTAGGATTTCAACATGGATTTGGTGAGGGCAGGGGACCATAAACATTCACTCTGTAGCAGAAGACAACATAGGATGACCAAAACCCAGCTCATGGGCTTACCGAGTATTTTCATGCTAAAATCTTTCCTGACATGCTCTCTACTGGGCTAGCCACACCTCAGATATCAAGCGATTGTCTGACAGGCTTTTTTTGCCTCTCTTCACCTCTCTTGTACTGAAATTAAAGCTCTGCGTGGCCAAGGACTTTTTCTCTCATTCAGCACTATCTCCTCAAGAACTAGTGCATTACAGGCACTCAATTTCTTGGACAAGTTAGTGAGAAAATGAGTATTATGGTCCGGAAGGGGTGGCTTATAGCACTTGACAGCTATGTTGTGGGATACCCAAAGACAGTGGACAGCCCTCAAGATCTTTCCTCCCTCTGGATTTGGAGGATAGAAAATAAAATTGTGATTCATTTGACTTTTCCCAGCAGTTTGATTTTAGAATAATGAAACAAATAATACAAAAACACCTGGAATTAGCAAATTCCAAATTCGAAAAAAAATAGTTTACTTTTAAAAAACTTCCCAGAATATATTTTTAGACAGCTTTGTTAATGTGTATTTCACATATCATATAATTCACCCATTTAAAGTGTAAGATTGGGGCGCCTGGATGGCCGAATCGGTTGAGCGTCTGACTCTTGATTTCAGCTCAGGTCAAGATCTCAGGATCCTGAGGTTGAGCCCTGCATCTGGTTCTGCACTCAGGGAGTCAGCTTGAGATTCTCTCCCTCTACCCCTCTCCCTGCTTGTGTGTGTGCTTTCTCTCTCTCAAATAAATAAATAGATAAATCTTTTTAAAAATAAAATAAAGTGTACAAGTTGATGTTTTTTTAGTATCCATCGCTACATTCTAATTTTAGAATATTTTCTTCTCCCCCTAAGAGAGGCCCATGCCCACTAGCAATCACTCTCCGTTTCCCCCCTCTCCTCAGGCCCCAGAAACCACTAGTTTCTGTTTCTCTGGATTTGCTTATTCTGAACATTTCATATAAATGAAACCATACAATATGTGATTCTTTGTGACTGACTTCTTCCACTCAGTGTGATGGGTTTTTAGGTCATCCATGCCAAAGTATGTTTCAATGTATGTCATGTTCTTCCTTCTTTTGTTTGCTCTTCTTTCCTTTTATAATCTCATTCTGATTGATGCTTGTCTGTTGTTAAAGTTTCCATAGCATATGAGGTATCTATTATTCATTTATTACTCATTTGCTAGGCAACTTTATTAACTTTCTTCATCTCTCCCTACTACATTATAATGCTGGATACCACAGTGTATGCATCCCCAGCACAACACGGGGCTTCGCCCACAGCAGACTTTGTTGACTATAGTGCAGTGATCACTGGTCTTCTTTGTGATTTCCCTATAGCACTATAAAAATCAGAAGCCTCCAAGGAGATGCAAAGCTCTCCGAAGCTTGATGTGGACTACACTCCAAGTCTGGAACTTTTCAGGTGCTCAAATGCCAGATGGAAAAAACTGAATGGAACATTTGTGGTGTGAGAAAAAATGATAAGCATTCCCAGGATGACACTTGGGTTTGTCTCCGTAGCAGGATGCTTATCTCTCTGCAGTAGTGACTCACTGGCTATAACTGACGGCTGGAACAATTGTGGATAGGAGAGCTAGACCAGCCACCCAGCCAGAGATTAAGCAGTTGGTTTAGATTAAGCACAGGGAATATGTAAGGAAATCTGATGGTCTGGTGAGTTTTTATCATCAGCTTCTGCTAGCCTTTCCTTTTCTGCTGCTTCTCTATTCCCAGATTGGGATAGTGAGGTCAGAAGCTGAACTGGTTGTTAACTGTTGGCCATCACCTTGGTCAGAGCGTGGAGAATCATTTTCTACTTGGAATGGCCTCCTGACTTTCAGCTGAGACCTGGGTGGATGCCTCTATATGAATGATCTTTTGGCTCAAGGCGCTATTTATTTTGGGCATTTCTCAACTTTGAGGGCTCCAGACCTCAAAGAATCTGTAGAGTGTTGCTGCTTGATAAAGCGGAGACCAGGGACTTGGCAGAATTGTTCTGGTTTCTTCCATGTCACTTTCTACTTGGATTTTTTTCTTAAACCTCTCAGCCCTCTCTCCTGGTAATGGGCACCTAAGCTGACCAGCCATTCTCACCATTGGATTACCAATATTTAAATACAAGTGTAGAATCATTTATTTCTAAACCACATGCTATATCAAAGGTTGTAGTTGATATTTGGCTTTAACCCACTGAGCTACCCAGGCACTTCTGAGTGTACATTTGTACACTCAACCTAAGTGTGCTCATGTTTGGTTACAACTGGTCAAGTCTGGGGTAATTTTTTTTTTTAAGATTTTAAGATTATTTATTTATTTGACAGACAGAGAGAGAGATCACAAGTAGGCAGAGAGGCAGGCAGAGAGAGAGGGGGAAGTAGGCTCCCTGCTGAACAGAAGAGCCCGATGTGGAGCTTGATCCCAGAACCCTGAGATCATGACCTGAGCTGCAGGCAGAGGTTTTAACCCACTGAGCCACCCAGGCGCCCCAAGTCTGGGCTAATTTAACTGTTAGATATTATATTTAAAGTCCAATGCTAATTTACGTGGAAATGTCAGATAAAAACGAATGGCTTACCTACTGAATATTTACCCCGAGAAAACCAAAATGCTAATTTAAGAAGTATATGCACCCTTATATTTATTGCATTATTTGTAACAGCCAAGATATGGAAGCAGCCTGTGTCCATTCACAGATGAATGGGTAAAGAATATGTAGTATAAATATTCAATGCAATATTACTCAGCCATAAAAAAGAACAAGATCTTCCCAATTGTTAACAACATAAATGGACCTAGAGGGTATTGTGCTAAATGAAATAAGTCAGACAGAGAGAGACAACTGCAATATGAATTCACTTATATGTAGAATCTAAAAAACAAAACAAATGAAGAAATAAAAAAAAAAAAAAAAACAGAAACAGAGCCATAAACACAAAGGACAAACTAATGGTCACCAGAGGGAAGTGGAGAGCAAGGATGGGCAAAGTGGATGAAGGGAAGTGGGAGGTACAGGCTTCCAGCTATGGAACGAATAAGTCTCAGGGATAAAAGGTACAGCAGAAGGAATATAGTCAATGGTATGGTAATAGTGTTGTCTGGTGACAGAGGGTAGCTACACTTGTGAGTATAGCATAAGGTATAGAGTTCTTGAATCACTATGTTGTACACCTGAAACTAACGTAACATTGTGTGTCAACTATACTTCGATTAAAAAATACATGGAAGTAAAGGAAATAGGTATGAGACAACCATTTTAGAATGGGCATTTGTATTTGTCATCTTAAAACAATTTAAGATTACTGCCTAATTCAGTTTTAAAAGTTACTTACTTGATGAATACTGTATAGTGAAATAATAAGAAGTATATTTATTTGTCTCTGCCCCTGACTCCTACTATTATGTGCTATTTGACCCTAGTTCCTGATATGATGTTGTAATTTCCTAAGTGATAGGTGTGTCTTCTACAGAAATCCTAAATCCCTTGGGATTACTTGGATGCTAGGAATATCTTTTGTTCTAATGAGGTGACTCTTCGTGGTGGCCTCCTGGATGGGAGTTATTCACAAGAAAGACCAAGCCATGATTAGAAACTTGGAACTTTCAGGGGCGCCTGGGTGGCTCAGTGGGTTAAAGCCTCTGTCTTCGGCCCAGGTCATGATCTCAGGGTCCTGTGATCAAGCCCCGCATTGGGCTCTCTGCTCAGCAGGGAGCCTGCTCCCCCACCCCTGCCTGCCTCTCTGCCTACTTGTGATCTCTCTCTCTGTCAAATAAATAAATAAAATCTTAAAAAAAAAAAAGAAAAGAAACTTGGAACTTTCAGCCTCACCCCCCATTCTTCAGAGACAGAAGGGAGCTAGAAATAGAATTAATAATCAATCATGCCTACAAGATGAAGCTTCCATAAAAATCTCAAAGGTGAGGGCGCTGGGGTGGCTCAGTCATTAAGTGTCTCCTTTCAGCTCAGGTCATGATCCCAGGGTCTTGGGATCGAGCCCCGCATCAGGCTCCCTGCTCAGTCGGGAGCCTGCTTCTCCCTCTGCCACTCCCCCTGCTTGTGTTCCCTCTCTCACTGTCTCTGTCAAATAATTAATAAAATCATAAAAAAAAATCCCAAAGGTACAGGGTTCAGAGAGCTTCCAGGTTGGTGAACACCTCCATATGCAGTGAAGGTGGTGCACCCCAAATCCATAGAGACAGAAATTCCTAGGTTTAGGAACCTTCCAGAACTTGCCAGATATAGATATAGATATAGATATAGATATCTTTCTGTTCATTCAAATCCATTAAAATACATTTTGCAAATCAACAATGGTGAGTAAAGAAAAGAAAGAAATCGAGTGGCTTAAAAACCTCTTGATTCAGTTATACTGTCATTAGGATAGACTGCATCAAAACCGAAAGATTAGGGCCTGAAGATTAGGGCCCCTGTGTCAGGAAAGGAAAAACTCCCACTTATTGGGCACGTGGAGTCCCCACAGACTTCATCAGTGTTCTCTCTAATCTCCGCACAATCTCCCCAGGAAGAGGAGGAGGAACAGAGTAGAGAGCTGACTTCTTCCGTGACACATTAATCTCATAGCTATGAGCATAGCAGTGTATCCCTGACTCAGAGCCCCTGCTCTGCCTGATTTTGAAAACACATACAGTGTTATATTAGTTTCAGGTGTACAGCTTAATGATTTGACAATTTTATGCATTACTCAGTGTGTACCATAATAAGTGTAGATATCATCTGCCACCATACAATGCTATTACAATACCATCAATTATATTCCTTATGCTGTTCTTTTCATCTCTGTGACTTATTTGTTGTGTATCTGAATGTTTGTACCTCTTAACCTCCTTTATCTAATTTTCTCCATCCCCCACCCCCTTCCCCTTTGGCAACCATCAGTTTGTTCTCTATATTTATAGATTTGATTCTGCTTTTTGCTTGTTTGTTTATTCATCTTTTAAAAATTTCACATATGGTATTTGTCTTTCTCTGCCTTATTTCACTTAGCACAATACCCTCAGGTCCATTCATGTTGTCACAAGTAGCAAGATCTCATTCTTTTTTATCGCTGAGTGACAGTGCATTGTATATACACCATGTCGTCTTCACCCAGTCATCTATCTATGGACAGTGAGGTTGCTTCCATATCTTACTGCCTGTTGTTTTAAGGGGAGCAGGCTGCTGCTAGGATGGGAACACCTCTATAATTACGGAACAAGGAATGGCCTTGCCGATGAGGATCTTTCCAGGGGCACTTAGAGCCTGTATCTGACAGAATTCTAGCAGAAAAAAATGGTTCCTTAAACTCTGGGGCTTTTCAATGTCCCAGGTACTTTAAGTAAGAAAAAGTTGAAAGTCTCTCCTTAGAGGAAAAAAAGGGAAATGAAAGATAAATTACATTTCATAAAGTGTATATCAAGATCATAGAATTTTAGAGCTGGAAGGGGTATTAGAGAGAATCTAATTAAAAGTCTCTTTTTTTGCAACAGAGGCCTCAGGAGGTGGAAATAAATTGCCCAACATAGCAGTGATAGAACTAAGAATTAAGCCTAGATCCAGTAATTCCTATTGCCATACTCTTTCTATTGACCTTATCTAATTTTTTTTTCTATTTCTTTAAATTGTTTCTTTGACTCACACATATTAATGTGTCACTTAAATCTTCGATTCATACATATCAGTGTGTTATTAACAGGTAATATTAGAAAATCACTATGAGTTGTTTTATTTCTTGATAAAACCCGGGGAGATTTGAGAGCTGCTCTCCGTGATCCCCAACCTGGCAGACTGCCTCATCCACGGTCAGAATTATGGACAGAATATCTGGAAAGAAAGAAACATGGAATTAAAGTCTTAGCGCCTGCCAAAAACAACGCATCGCCAGTGAATCTGCATATTTAAAGAGATTGCCCTGTTAAGTGGAGAGAAAGAGCAGGAGATTTGGAAAAAATGCCTGGTCTAACTACTCTATGAGTTTGTTATCTTAGACAAGTTATTTAACTTCTTTCTATCTCAGTTTCCACATTTGTAAGATTACAAATAACATGATCATTGGTTCTCTTCAGAGATGGATCTTTAGGGATGGCTCAGTCAGTTAAGCGGCTACCTTTGGCTCAGGTCATGATCCCAGAGTCCTGGGATTGAGTCCCACATCCGGCTCCTTGCTCAGTGGGGAGCCTGCTTCTCTGCCTCTGCCTGCCACTCTGCCTGCTTTTTAAGGTCAAAGTGACTGAAATGGGAATTCCCCCGTAAGCGTGAGCTCAGGTTATACTTGGTAGAGATACAGCATTTGTTGAGTGACTTACTGACTGACTGAAAGGTACTGAAAGGCTCATTTTAGAGACTGGCTGGAAATGTCAGATGCAGGGGCAGGGAGCGTAGCTGTTGACAAAAGAAGAAACCAGGGAAGGGGTAAAGCTTCCCTTCTTTGGGGTATGGCCTTAATGTACACTACTGCCTCTTTCTTGTTCCTCATTTAAAAGGATAAAAACAGGGGCACCTGGGTGGCTTAGATGGTTAAACATCTGACTCTTCATTTCAGCTCAGGTCCTAATCTTGAGGTCATGGGTTCAAGCTACATGTTGGGCTCCATGCTGGGCCTGGAGCCTACTTAAAAGAAAAAGGATCAAAATAATGGAGAGGTATGCACCCCTATTTTATAGCAGTATTATTTACAGTAGCCAAGGTATGGAAGTGGCCCAAATGTCCATTGATTGATGAATGGATAAATAAGATGTGATATATATATGGTGGAATACGATTCAGCCAAAAAAAGAATGAAATCTTGCCATTTGCAATGACCTGGATAAAGCTAGTCAGAAAAAGACAAATACTATATGATTTAATTCATATTTGGAATTTAGTGAATTTAAGAATTTAAGAGCAAAAAGGGAGAAAAAGAGAAAGACAAACCAAGAAACAGGCTCATAACAGTAGAGAACAAACTAATGGTTACCTGAAAGGAGGTAGGTGGGGGATGGGTTAAATAGGTGATGGGGATTAAGCGAGAACTTTTGATGAGCACGAGGTATGGAATTGTTGAGTCAATATATTGTACACCTGAAACAAATATAACACTATATGTTAACTAATTGGAATTAAAATTAAAACTTTTTAAAAAATAAAAAAAAAACAGTGGAGGAATAAGAGAGACACAAGAGTAATGAAATGAGATCAAGCAAATACAGTAAATACTAAAATGGTAATACACATTCTTCTAAATGGTGAATTCTTTTCAAGGACCAGTCAGATCTATTTATTGTAATGAAGATGATGGAAACCTGCTTCATGACTTACTCAATAAGGTGGTCATATTGGAGTTCTAGAGAAGGATTATTCTTGAGGGATGACACTGAAAGCAGAGAACCAGGTTGGAGGGAGGGCTCAGTTTGGGGAACTTAGGGCAGAGTGTTCAGGGCTCCTGCTGGGGCGGGGGCGTCTTAGCTGTAAAGGCAAGTGGAGCTACCTTCAGGGAAGTGCATCTCCCATTGGTTTCTCTCCATCTTCCTTCCCTTTCATTCACTTTTCTTCTTACCTTCACCCCACGCAGACTCCGTAGCTTATTAGCCTCCTCACAGCCCTAAACAAACCCGGTCCTCCCCCACCTGGCATTCTCCCATGTTGGTTCCTCAAATACCCACAGATATTTGTTGGAGAATGGGTATACAGAAGCCTGAGAAACTGCTGCTTCATCAAAATGGTATCTCTTACTCTAATTTGCTCTTGTTGACTAGGGTAGACAGGAGAGAATTTATAAGCCTCAGTCATTAAGCTGGGACAGTTGATTTGGAAGGGGTCAACTGATGGTTGGGCTCCATGGACAGCCCAAGCAGAGTGGGCAGCCCAAAAAGAGTGACAGGCAGAAAGCAAAGATCAAAGCCCAGGGGAAACGGGATGTCATGGTTTTTGATACATGTAACTGACATGGCATGATGTGGAGACAAAGTTGGTTACTATAATTTGTCTGTCTAATGAGCTTTCCTGTCTGCTTCCTTTGGTGAACTCCTTCATTCCACATCATCTGAGCAAAGCTATTAATCAGAGTGTATTCTTCCCTGCTTCATACCTTTCTTTATTACTGTTACTATTTTTTTAAAGATTTTATTTATTTATTTGTCAGAGAGAGAGCACAAGCAGGGGGAGTGGCAGGCAGAGCAGGCAGTGGGAGAAGCAGGCTCCCCACTGAGCAGGGAGCCCAATGTGGGACTGGATCCCAGGACCTGGGATCCTGACCTGATCCGAAGGCAGACGCTTAATCAACTCAGCCACTCAGGGGGCCCTATTATTATTATTTTTAAATTTAAGTTCAATTAATTAATACATAGTGTATTATTAGTCTCAGAGGGAGAGTTCAGTGACTCATCAGTCTTATGTAACACCCAGTACTCATTACATCACGTGCTCCCCTTAATGCCCATCACCCTGTCACCCACCCCGGCTCACAACCCTCAGTTTGCTTCCTATGGTAAGAGTCTCTTATGGTTTGTCTCTTTCTCTGGTTTTGTCTTGTTTTATTTTTCCCCTCCCTTCTCCTATGGCCTCTGTTTTGTTTCTTCAATTCCACATAGCTACCTCATACCTTTCTATTCAGAGTCCACAGGGGTGGGCAGATGGCTCAGTTTGGGCAAATGTGTTGGTCTAGGGATTACCATACACCTAAATCAGGCCCTTGTTCTTTTTGGACTATCTCTGTGGTAGCCGGCAGGGAAGGCTGCTAGAAGAACATGAAGAATAAAGAATGGTGGAGACAAGTGGAGAAAAGGGTGGGGCTGTAGGGGTGAGAGAGAGAGAGAGAAAGGATGAATTGACATTGTTGGAGCTTCTGAATCAATCCATGCTAGACCTACCTCTTGACTTCCCAGTTATTTATTTGAACCGATCTCATTTTTTTCCTTGCATAACTAGACAAGAGTCTAGTTTCTTTCACTTGCAACCAAATGAGTCTTGATGAATTTAATTGCCAAGGTGGACCAGAGGGCAAATGGATCAAGATTGGATGTTCGGGAACTCAAGTACCAAGTGCCAGGCATGTTTAGGAGTTCTTTATATTATGAACCAGAGGTAACTCATCAGAGGAACTCCACGTTCTCAGGCAGACACAAAGCTTGTAAGACCCAAGATTATGGTAAGGGAAAAATCACACTGAAATTTTCAAAGTTCACTCACTTGTCTGATTCTCCAACAGCTAAGTCTCTCTACAACTGTCCATGTTATACACAAAACTGTGAGAACCGTGTGATACTGTTTTCACCTATCATGGTGAAAAAGAGCCAGTGAAAAACATCCAGTACTGGTGAGTGCACATCTGTTGTTGAAATGGGTATTCTTGCACTGCAGATAGGAGGGTAAACTGACTCAGACTTTCTAAAGGAAGATTTTGTACTGTGTGCTAAAAACCTGAAAAGGTACCTTTTTTTTTCTTTTTCGAGAGAGAGAGAGAGAGAATCTTAAGCAGGCTTCATGCCCAGTCAGAGCCCAGTGCGCGGTTCAATCTCATGATCCTGAGATCATGACCTGAGTCGAAATCAAGAGTCAGACATATATCTGACTGAGCCACCCAGGCGCCCCCAAACATACCTATTTTTGACCCAGAAATTCTGGTGTTTGAGGTCCAAGGTGGGCTCGAGGAGGGACTCTGGGAAGTAAACTTCCATGTTAAAAGAACCCATTTTATATAATGTTAAGAGAATGCCTAAGTTGAGAGTGTTCATGCCATTTGTTACCATAATTCTGGTTCAGCATTGGAAGGATCTGGCAAACACATATATCCATTATAATTCTAGAAATGATAAACAATAATTTGGTATTTTTGACTTGTACTTTAAGTAGTAAATGCATTCTGGAAAAGGTATCATTGCAATTGATTGAATAACCATATCCACACTTATCCTCCCCCCCCCCCCCAAACACACACACACTGATTATAAGCTTTGGGAGGGCCAGGATTTGTGTCTGTTTTGTTAACTACTTTGTCTCTATTAACTAGAACAGTGCCTGGATTAAAAAATACTTGAATGAGCGAATGAGTAAATTCTAGAAAATGACTTGGAAAGGTGGAAAACCACTATTGTACTTCCTTTTTCCCATGAGTATTATTGCTGTAAAGCAATGTAAAGACCAGTGCTTTATACTTAAGGCAGAATTATGTATTGTGAATTAGTAATTAACAAGGAGAAGGTAGACATACTTCTGGGATTTTATAGTAACCTGTATGTTTTCATTGATCAGGGAAAATGTAAAACATCCTCCTTTGTAGACATTTCTAGAAACATGGATAATGTTGGGTTAATAGATAAGACAGAGTTATTGCATTCATCATAATTAGAGTACGTGATTCAGGTTCTTGTGCAGGAGCTGATAAATCAATACGGGTAGACAGTTGGCTCATTACAGGGTAGACAGTTGGCTCATTATGAATGCTCATTTTAGGGGAACGACTGATATTTCACAGAAGACTAAGGATCCAATTTTAGGTGTTATGGATACCTAAGCCTTTTAGTTAAAGAAATATTCCCTTTCATGGCAGGTTTTTGGGTGGTCTAATTTTAATTTTTGGCAGAACTCCCTATGAAATGTTGAATGCCTACATTTATTTAATTTTGGTTTCAACTCTGCTTTGGCACAGAAAGTGAGATTATGTGGCTATGGAGGCCTCTTCCACTCTGGTTCTATGTACAATGAGTTCTTAGTAAGTCCTAGGGGATAATTTTACTTTGAAGCTTTCTGTCATTACATTTTTCTCCACTGCCCAGACAGGTCTTAGCCAGACATGTTATATTAGGCGTAACCATATATTCTGTATTTCTGAGTCAATCATCTATAAGGTTAAAGTCACTCGCTTACTTCTAAAAACAGGTTTCTGGGTGGAAGGGGTGGTTGTAGTGTCCCTTGGGGTAATCCAGCCCTGAGATATCCGCTGTCTTGGTTCAGTACCATGTGTAGATCTGGAAAAACAAAGCAAGGCATTTCCTGGCATTTTATCAAGGATGCCCATTAGTTTCTGGGCATAATAAATGTTAAAAATCATCCCATGTCATGGGGAAGGAATGATATAAATGGTCCTGTAAAAGGTAAATCACTATCTGATTTGATGACAGTCAAGAGCAACTGAATGCAGTGGGTGCAGAGATTAAACCCCCCCCCCAAAAAAAAAAAAACCCAAAATATAATACTGCAAACTTCTTTCAAAGTTCACAAGGGTAAACAGTCTGCCCACCTCTTCTCCACACTCTGACATGTAGCGGGTCAAGGATACATTTTAAAAGACTATGGTATAGCAAAGACTTCAATGGGATAGAAAAAAATTACTTCAGTCACTCTACAATGGGGATGAAGAAAGCATTAAACAGAAATTCTTTCCTTACAGAAATTTTCATTTCCATCTTCCTCTCAAAAGGTTGAGCATAACATAGGTAAACTCATTTCTTTCTGATGGACTCTGAGGTAGCCTGCTGGAATCTTATGCAGGGTAATTCAGTAGGAAAAATAATTAGATTTTTCCTACTTGTTGGGTGATGGGACTGAGGGACCTATAGCTCTCATGCTCGCTAGGCAGTACTCCGTAGCTCTCATGCTCGCATGCTCACTTAAAAACAGCACTAAAGAAACAGTAAAAACATTATCCACAATAGCCAAACTATGGAAAGAGCCTCAATGTCCATCAACAGATGAATAGATAAAGAAGATGTGGTAAAGGGTGTCTGGGTGGCTCAGTGGGTTAAAGCCTCTGCCTTCAACTTGGGTCATGATCTCAGGGTTCTGGGATCGAGCCCCACATTGGGCTCTCTGCTCAGCAGGGAAGAGAGTCCAATGCAGGGCAGCCCTCTCTCTGCCTGCCTCTCTGCCTACTTGTGATCTCTCTCTTTCTATCAAATAAATAAATCAAATCTTTAAATAAAAAGATGTGTACACACACACACACACACACACACACACACATGCACACGCACTGGAATATTACGCAGCCATCTAAAAAACCAAAATCTTGCCATTTACAATGACGTGGATGGAACTAAAGGGTATTATACTAAGCAAAATAAGTCAATCAGAGAAAGATAATTATCATTGGATCTCACTGATATGAGGAATTTGAGAAAAAAGACAGAGGATCATAGGGGAAGGGAGAGAAAAATGAAACACTACAAAACCAGAGAGGGAGACAAACCATAAGAGACTTTTAATCTCAGGAAACAAACAGATTCCACTCAACAAACTGCTTGAGTGGAGTGGGGTGGGAGGGATGGGAAGGCTGGGTGATGGACACTGGGGAGGGTATGTGTTATGTTGAGCACTGTGACTTGTGTAAGACTGATGAATCACAGACCTGTACCCCTGAAAAAATAATACATTATATGTTAATAAAAAAAAAAAAAAAACCCACAGGGGCGCCTGGGTGGCTCAGTTGGTTGGGCAACTGCCTTCGGCTCAGGTCATGGTCCCGGAGTCCTGGGATCGAGTCCCACATCGGGCTCCCAGCTCCATGGGGAATCTGCTTCTCCCTCTGATCTTCTCCCCTCTCTCTCTGTCTCTCACGCTCTCTCTCACTGTCTCTATCTCAAATAAATAAATAAAATCTTAAAAAAAAAAAAACCCACATTATTCTACTGATGAAAAAAGCAGCCAGTGTGTAGCCCCTGCCTCAGCACCCTCCGTATTCCCCAGGAAATCAGTGAGCCTGGAGCTCACAGAGCCAGTTCTGTGAGTCTAGTGCAGGCTATTTGTTTATTTTATGGCACACCTGGCCTGATTCATTCTGATCCTGAGCTGTGCTGATTTACTTGGCTGCCTTATAAGTCTCGTTGAACTGTTTGGTATCAATAATTCTCTCTTTTCTCAGTAGAAAGTGGAAGGCTTTTATTTAAAGCTTGCTTTCTATATCTGTCAGAGACCACCTGCAATATTAAACCTCTTCTTTTTGTGTGCGTCTTATCCAGTATCGGTTCTCTCATTCTTCAAACAGCTGCACATTCAGACTTAGCCCCACACAGACCCCGATTCTTGCCCTTACAGGAAATAGTATATTAGGAGCCGCTATAGCCCAGATGCCCTTTGCTCTGGCGTCAGGCAGTTCTTAAGCAATATGGTCCTGTAATCTATCTTTACTATTTCCCTTCCTGGATTCAAACTCCTCACCTGTTCCTACCATGGATAACTGGGTTCCCTTTTTCTTGGCTGCTTGGAATCCCAAGCTGTTTGGATTGCTGCTTGATCTGTATGTAGCTACAGACTGTGAATCTGGTTACCCTCTTTTTGTAAATTTATTTGTACATATTTTATTCTCCATTTAAAAAACCCATTATACTCTATTTTAAAAACGTGAGTCCTGTACCATTTTATTAAAAATTACTTACAAGATTTAAATTGATTTCATTGATTTTTATCCTATGAACATTTAAGTGACTTCTTTCTAGTCTTTTCCAAAATATTTATAGTATCAACATTACAGTGTGAACATGAACTTAATGATGTGAAGTTTTTTAGTATAAGTATTTCCTGGAACATAATTTTTAATAGCTGCATCATATGGATGTATATCATAAATAATACTTTGTATTATTCTTATACATGAAGTTCTGCCTACACTTCAGGTTATTTGTTTATGATAAACTCAGGTTTGGAATTATTGGGTTAAAATCTACAGACATTTAAAAAAATAAAATAAAATAAAATCTACAGACATTTTTAAGACACTTCATACTGTATTGCCAAATGGTTTTTGGATAAGTTATACAGACTTCCATTCCCAGTGTATGAAATTTCTCTTTCATCATAATTTTATCAGGATTAGTATTATTTTGATAATTTGACATATTAAAATAATATCTTTTTAATGTTTTAGTTTCTTACTTTGATTACATTGTGAGATTGATTTTTTTAATTTATTTAATACACATTTAAATTTTCTCTTTTATAAATTGTCTATTTGTACCCTTTGTCCATCTTCTGTAATGGTTTTGTTTTTATTTTTAATTTGGATGAAGTATGTAGTATATTAAGAATATTTTCCCTTACCCTCTTGCAGTACTGGTGGGAATGCAGACTGGTGCATCCACTCTGGAAAACGGAATGGAAGTTTCTCAAAAAGTTAAAAATAGAGCTACTTTATAATCCAGCAATTGAACAACTAGGTATTTATCCAGAGAATACAAAAATACTAATTCAAAGGGATACATGTACCCGATATGTATAGCAGCATTATCTATAATAGCCAAATTATGGAAACAGCCCGAGTGTCCATTAATAGATGAAGGGATAAAGAAGATGTGGTGTGTATACCCAATGGAATACTACTCAGCCATTTCATTATTCAGCAAATGAAATCTTGCCATTTACAATCGCCTGGATAGAGCTAGAGAGAATTGTGCTAAGCAAAGTAAGTCAGTCAGAGAAAGACAAATACCTTATAATTTCACTCATATGTGGAATTTAAGAAACAAAACAAACGGGCGAAGAGAAAAAGAAAGAGAAAGAGAGGTGAACCATGGAATAGACCCATAACAATAGAGAACACACTAGTGGTTACCAGAGGGGAGATAAGTGGGCGGACGGGTGAAATATGTGATGGGGATTAAAGAGTACACTTTTGTGATGAGCACCCGGTGATGTATGGAATTGTTGAGTCAGTATATTCTTTTTTTTTAATTTTTTTTAATTTTTTTTTAAAGATTTTATTTATTTATTTATTAGGAAAGAGAGAGAGTGAGAGAGAGCATGAGAAGGGAGAAGGTCAGAGTGAGAAGCGGACTCCCCATGGAGCTGGGAGCCCGATGTGGGACTCGATCCCGGGACTCCGGGACCATGACCTGAGCCGAAGGCAGTCGCTCAACCAACTGCGCCACCCAGGGGCCCGAGTCAGTATATTCTATCCCTGAAACTAATATTACACTGTATGTTAATGAATTGGAATTTAAATAAAAAATTAAAAAAAAAATGATCTTCCCTTTAGCTGTCAGTTTGCCATACCTTTTTTTCAGTTTGTTGGCTGAATCATGACATTTTACAATAATCTTTGATATGCTGACGTTTAAAATTTTTGCATGTTCAAATCTTTCATCTTCTTTTATGATTTCTTTTATTGCTTTTTTACATGGATGGTCATTCCTTGTCAGATATTAGATTGTCATTTGGATTTCCTAATTATTTAATCCATTTATATCTAATTTTTATTTTATTTATGTATTTATTTAAATTCTATTAGTGAACATATAGTATATCATTAGTTTCAGCTGTAGTGTTTAATAACTTATCAGTTGCGTATAACGCTCCGTGCCCATCACATCATGTGCCCTGTTTAATACCCATAACCCAGTTACTCCATCTCCCCACCCACCTCTCCTCCAGCAACCCAGTTTGTTTCCCAGAGTTAAGAGTCTCTCATGGTTTGTCTCCCTCTCCGGTTTCTTCCCATTCAGTTTTCCCACCCTTCCCTGATGATCCTCTGCACTATTTCTTATATTGCACATGAGTGAAATCATATGATAATTGTCTTTCTCCAATTGACTTATTTCACTTAGCATAATACCCTCCAGTTCCATCCACATCAATGTAAAAGGTAAATATTCATCCTTTCTGATGGCTGAGTAATATTCCATTGTATGAATGAACCACATCTTCTTTATCCATTCATCTTTTGAAGGACATCTCAGCTCCTTCCACAGTTTGGCTATTGTGGACATTTTTGCTGTAAACATTGGGGTTCATGTGCCCCTTCTTTTCACTACATCTGTATCTTTGAGGTAAATACCTAATAGTGCAATTGCTGGGTTGTAGGGTAGCTCTATTTGTAACGTCTTGAGGAACCTCCATACTGTTTTCCAGAGTGGCTGCACGAGGTTGCATTCCCACCAATAGTGTAAGAGGGTTCCCCTTTCTCTACATCCCTGCCAACATTTATTGTTTCTTGTCTTGTTAATTTTAGTCATCCTGACTGGTGATATTTCATTGTGGTTTTGATTTGTATTTCCCCGACGCCAAGTGATGTTGAGCATTTTTTCATGTGTCTGTTGGCCATTTGTATTCTTCTTTGGAGAAATATCTGTTCATGTTTTCTGCCCATTTCTTGACTGGATTATTTATTCTTTGGGTGTTGAGTTTGATAAGTTCTTTATATATCTTGGAGACTAGGCCTTTATCTGGTATTTCATTTGCAAATATCTTCTCCCTTCCCATAGGTTGCCTTTTGGTTTTGTTGACGGTTTCCTTTGCTGTGCAGAAGCTTTTAATCTTGATAAATAGTTCATTTTTGCTTTTGTTTCCCTTGTCTTTAGAGACGAGTCTAGCAAGAAGTTGCTTTGGCCGAGGTTGAAGAGATTGCTGGCTGTGTTCTCCTCTAGGATTTTGATGGAGTCCTGTGTCACATTTAGGTCCTTCATCCATTTTGAGTCTGTTTTATTTTTGTTATGGTGTAAGAAAGTATCCGCTGCCAGCACCAACCTAGTTCACATGGACGCAGGCTTTAGGCCAGCCTCTGTAGACCCATGCTCCTGGCCTGCCTCTGTGCCAGGCTGACCCTACAGCCCCAGGTTCCAGTTTTGCCCCAGTATAAGGCTGGCCTTGTGGGCCCAGGCTTCAAGCTTACCCACAAGGCCATAGGCACTCCACAGCGTCAGGCCAACCCCTATACTCCAAAGCTCCAGGCCCAGTACCAGGTCAGCCCCAACAGACCAAGGCTATATGCCTAGCTCCTTAGACCCAGACCCTAGGCCCCGAACTGTGATCGCTGGCTCCAGACCTATTCCTATGAACCCAGGCACCAAGGCCTCCCCAGTGAATCTCTGATGCCAGGCTGAGCCCTGTGGACTCAGGGCCAGGCCCTTTCCTATGGACCCAGGTACCAGGCTGGCCCTTGCAAATTCAGACTCAAGGCTTTCTTCAGTGTGAAGTTGGCCCCCATGGACCCAGGCATCAGGATGGTCCCTGTGGCCCCAAGCTTTGGGATCACCCCTATAGACCCAGGCACCAGGCTGGCCTCTGTGAACCTAGACAACAAGCCTGAGCACACACTGTCTCAGGCTCCAGGCCAGCCTGCCTGAAGACTCCAGGAGCAAGCTGTTCTTTTCAGGCATTTGTATGTGATCCAGTGAGTTAGGTAGATTTCCATAGGCTTCCTTGTTGTAGAATAATTTCTCTATTAAGGAATTCTTTGTACCTTATGTTTGAATCCAGGATGAGACATATACTAGATTTATGAGCTCTCTGTAAGCCTCAGGTTTTTTTTTTAGAACTTGGAAAATAATAATTCCTATTATGAAGTTGTTTGAAAATTAAAGAGATAAGGCATCTAAATCACTTAATGCAATCTCAAGCAGATAGTAAGTGCCTAATGATAGAGCAAATAAATGTAATTATTAATTCATTGATGTGGTCCTTAAGCCTGTTTGAAAGATAAATCTTTATTACTTTATTTCTTATTGACAAAGCATCAAGAACTTTTTGTGGGGGGCTCTATTCTTTGGGTTCTTAAATGTGGGCCCATTTTTATTTCAATTTTTCCAGGAAATTATCAATTTTATTAAGGTTTTTAAAAGTTTTGGGGCACTTGGCTGGCTCTGTCAGAAGAGCATGCAACTCTTGATCTCAGAGTTGGAAGTTTGAGCCCCACGTTGGGTGTAGAGTTTACTTAAAAATAAAATGTTTAGAAAATAGTTTTGGTAGTATAGTGTTTTGCATAGTATTTACTCATGATTTCTTTAAAATGTCTTTTAAATCTGTCATTAAATCCATGTGTTTTATTTCTTCATTCTTAATGAAATTATCTAGAGCTATTTTATTCACTTTTTTTCCCAAAGAGTTACCTTTTTAAATTTATCTATCAACTCTGCCATCAGCTGCATATAAGTCTCAGGGTGGGCAGCATAGGCTACTGATCAAAGTATACAAAAGAGAACGTGTGCACTGTTAGAGGTCATGGATGTGGCTGTTTGGTTCCCTTTACTTCCTCCATTTGTCTTTTATCCAGTCTCTGCTTACACTCTTTTAAAAAGTTTTTGTTTTTGTTTTTGTTTTTTAATTTATTTGACAGAGGCAGAGAGATTGAGCATAAGCAGGGGGAGCTGGCAGGCAGAGGGGAGAGGGCTCCCCACTGAGCCCCATGTGGGACTCTATCCCGGGACCCCAGGATCATGACCTGAGCCGAGGGCAGACACTTAACCGACTGAACCACCCAGGTGTCCCTCTGCTTATACTCTTTAAATGGAATATCCAAGGAGTAACCAAATAGACCAGTGTTCAGAAGGTACTTTGAACTTTTCCATTTTTGAAAGGAATCTGAAGCAAACCTTGACTTTTATTATTCTGGACCTTTAGGATCACATGAGCATATTGAGAACAACATGGTATTATGAGTAATATAAATAAAAAATTGGCTGCTAGATTTCCTTAGCAAAATGTGTGAGAAAATCCTTTGTAAAATGCGTGTGCATGCGTCTATGTGTTTGTTTTTGTTTTTGTTTTTTTAAAAAAAAAGCTTCAGAACCCGTGAAGTTTTCTACCAGGTGAGCCCTTTTAATCCACCTCCTGCCTGAATCATTTTGATGGAGACTCGATGAAGGGCATGTTATGAAAATTGGGAGTGACACAATGAGTGATGGATCTTGAGCAAGTGAGGTTGGGGGAGCTGCAGCTGCCTGCAATGGAGAATACAAGCAACTCACAGATAGATGGAGCCTGTGATTGGGTGGCTTAAGACAATGACAACTTCCCATCTTTGCTAAGATTCCTGATTAATTTCTGTCTAGGACATGCTGATGATCCTACTGGAAACACTAGAATCTGTGCTGGGCCAAGTTCTCCAGATGGTAAGAAATGGATTTCAGATGCTCTTCCCACACCCCCTCCCCTATTATTTAGAATAATTTCTCCATCTACACTGAAAGAAATTTTCCAGAAACCTGACAGATGGAGTAAACATCAAATGCCACCTTACGGTGCTTCTGTCTAACAAAGCCATCACCCAATTGGGCTACAAATTCATGTACAGAGCCCTTGTGGAATATGTATGTTTTATATGTTTCCCCAATTCCTCTTGCTGATCAATAAAATTCTTTTGACTGTTTTAATTGAAAGGTCAGTATTACACTCAGGGTACTACACGCACTTCCAAAATACACTTCTAAAAATACACTTCTTCTTATTTTGCCTTTTTATTTCAATTTTTGGTTCTCAATTTAAATACATAGGGAAAAAATATGGCAGCTTTCTTGTTGAATAGTTAGCTCCTCATATCCTAGCCTCTCAAGCATGATGCTAACATGCTTGTACTGCCTATATTACTTACCAAATCCAAACCTGAACTGCAAAGCTGCAGAGTCACCAAGACTGTAAAATATAATTTCTAGAATAGGGGAGCATTGTGGCTAAGTAGGTGATATTCAAAAATGCCTCCTCACCATTTGAGTGACATGAAGCTATATGATAAACCTTATATTCTTAGCTTTTCTTATTTTATTTCTAATGAATTTCTGAAAAATAAAGTCAAAGGGATAAGAAAAAACTCATAGGAGTGAGGAAGTAGGATGGGGTGAGAGAAGGGAAAAAGTATTGAAATTCAGAATCAAAAACCTCTCTTTGCTGCGTATAGTATTTCATTGCCTCAAGCATTTTCAAGCAATTTCAGGAGCAGAACTTTTGCTCATTTCTGTTTATAACCAGAATTCAGTGACAGAATGTGATACATATAATTGCCCTAAATATTTGTTTCTCAAACCAAGGATGTTTTTAGGGAAGCTAAAACTAAACTAAACTAAAATTTGCTAGCTTTATGCAAATTGGAAAGTGGGCACTATTTCTGATTTAAACTTAGTTTATGCTTTGTTTTTCAAATCCCAGAGATTGTTGTAAATATATTTCCTTCCTCTGAATATCCTTAAAACTTTAGAGCCTCAAATACCTTAACATTTCTATAAACCTTCATTGTCCAATACCATAGCAATAGCAACTAGCTACATGTAGATATTTAAATTAATTAAAATTAAAAATTTATTTCCTTAGTTATGCTAGCCACATTTCAAGCGCTCCAAAGCCACATGTTGCTGTGACTCACATAGTGGGCAGTGTGGATATAGATCATTCCTATCATCACAGAAAGTTCTAATGGATAGCGTTTGGTGCATAGAAACTCAAGGATTCATTGTTCTCCTTATGCCTTGTTCCTCTAGGGCATGGCTCACAGAGACTAGCTGGGTAACAATTCTCCTGAGTTAATTTCAGATGAACCAACTGATTTATTTATTAAATAAATAAATAAATTATTAAATAAATTTATTAAATTACTTTATTCAGATGAATAACTAACTTATTTCCTACCCTCCAAGGTTCATTTTCTTTTTTTTTTTTTTTAGTTTTTTATTAACATATAATGTATTATTTGCCCCAGGGTACATGTCTGTGAATCATCAGGCTTACACATTTCACAGGATTTGCCATAGCACATACCCTCCCCAATGTCCATATCCCTACCCCCCCACCTCCC
>CM052798.1:82020766-82040496 GCA_028533885.1 Nasua narica | reverse complement strand
AATAAATTGATTTTGATAGGGATTGCATTAAATGTATAGATTGCTTTAGGTAGCATAGTCATTTTCACAATATTTGTTCTTCCAATCCATGAGCATGGAACGTTTTTCCATTTCTTTGTGTCTTCCTCCATTTCTTTCATGAACACTTTGTAGTTTTCTGAGTACAGATCCTTTGCCTCCTTGGTTAGGTTTATTCCTAGGTATCTTATGGTTTGGGGTGCAATTGTAAATGGAATCGACTCCTTAATTTCTCTTTCTTCTGTTTTGCTGTTTGTGTATAGGAATGCAACTGATTTCTGTGCATTAATTTTATATCCTGACACTTGATTGAATTCCTGTGTGAGTTCTAGCAGTCTTGGAGTGGAGTCTTTTGGGTTTTCCACATAAAGTATCATATCATCTGCGAAGAGTGAGAGTTTGACTTCTTCTTTGCCAATTTGGATGCCTTCCAAGGTTCATTTTCAACACTGCTACCTGGACTTTCGGCATCTACCATTGGTACTTACTGAAAAGTTTGGGGGATTATTTTTTGAGGCTGGGATAAGTAGCAAATTAGTAAAGAAGGTTTCAGAGAAAGGTGAGGCTTCATGGGTGCCCCTCAGATCAGAGTTGTCATTGCAGCCCTAATTTCTTAGATAATGTAGTAAAGTTGCAAATTCACTCACTTGATTAACTGCAAAGTAAATATAGTTTCTTTCTTTTATCTCTAACCGATCGGACCTTCCTGGTGATCCCCATTTACTATGCAGCAGGAAAAAAAATAGTGAATTAACTTTTAGTCCTCAATCGTTTTAAATTTAGCCTGAAAAAAAATTAGCCTGAATTAATAATTTAAGCAGTAATTTTTAGTCTTTCTCTTTGGAATAAGCACTTAGTCATATTTTCACTTCTACATCCTCTTCAGAGGTGCCTAGTGCAAGAATATGTGGCTCCTGGGTATATTTGCAGGCAGGGGATGGCTTGTGTAAACTGAAAGTGCTAGAGAGGGGAGTTCCAATACACTGGAGTTTGGCTGAATTGGTCTCCGCCTGGCATCTGATGCCAATGTTTGATGTCTGTGAACTCACCGTATTCCAGCTCATCTCTCTCAGGGACCTATGTACCATTCCGGCTACTTGGCCTCACCCCAGCTCTTGAGGTGCACCTTCCGAATTTCTTCCATATCCTCCATCTGGCCTCCTGGCGTAGGTGGTTCATTCTACATGTACCACTTTAATGGTATTACAATGTATTAAAGTTGGAAACATCTAGAAGGAACATTTGTTTCCTGCAATCTGCAGGGGGAAAATGCTCTCTCATTTACAAAAGACTCTACACAATTTACATAGTGGTGGTGTCACTTGACACAGGCTGGCAATTACATTTACACTTTAAATGAGTTGCTTCTGTTTCTATGATGAGCATCTATACCCAATATGTTTTACAAATTTTGTGGTTATCAAGGGCTTTGCAATGGCAGGTTGATCCCTGGAGAATTAAACAAAAGTTTTTTGCTTCAAAGTTGATTATTTATCTCCAGAGGCTTCTTGCTTCTCCACAGACCTAACAGGTCATGGTTCAGATTTGCACTGTTCCCCCATCTGCCTCGTCTCTGAACAGAGCTCTTTATTTGCTCCCATTGGCACGGGGCATTAAGTGTTACAAAGCAACTTATCTGTTAGCTTCTGAGAATACAGCTAGCACACTGCCTTGAGAACTTAAAGCGTGTGTGACAAAAGCATTCTCCCCTCATTTTTCTCATTATATACCTCTCTTACCTGCACTGCAGTCTTGTCATTTTAAAACAGAATGAATCAAAGAATGTATGTTTTATTATCTTTTCAATACTGTCCAAATCTCCTCTCTCCAACTGCCTTCCTTCATCCAACCACAATTCCCCAGTCACCAGAGGGGAAGGATTTCTCTTTTTTCCCCCTCTACTCCATGGCCTTCTTTGATCCAACTACAGCTTTGTAGCTAAGCTTTGGGGGAGAAGAATCCTATCCAGGCTTGGAGAAACTATATGATCTAAGTCTTCCAGGTTTGGTTCTTGATATCTTGAAGAAATTTAAAACACCGTCTGACAAGGATTGTGGCCTTGTGTGGGCATAAGAGAAGATGTCTAAATTCTTTCAGCATGCCTGCTTTATTCTGCCCCAGAACTTTTATGACTTAATGTCAAAAGTGGAAGAATGATATGAAACATTTTAGGGGAGATAAAATTTATCAATTGATTATTTGCTAAAATGTTACTATAGTAATAAGTGTTGGAGGCATTTGATCCTGAAGACATGATAAATTCCATTCCTTAATCCCTCCCAATAATTGCTTGGATTTCTGTTGGAACTCGATGTACCAAGAAAGGTTGTACATTTGAGGCAGGTGGCCCTTTTACCCTCATTGTTTAATTACATGTAGGATGGCTTATCAAAAGGAAACATCACTGGGAGATGTGGGAGTAGCTGAGATCCATTTTATAGATCGGTGATCTTTTTTGGTACCCTGAAGATGTTTTTATTTTCAATTTCTTTGAAATATCAACTCTTAGAGAAATTTATATTAACAGAGCACAAGGATAGAGGAAAAGGGATAGTCAGAGGTAGTGACATTTCTATAATAGCAATAGAAAGACCACACTCTAGGTAATTGGAAATTACCTAGATTGGAAATTGGTAATTAGAAATTACCTAGAGTGTGGTCTTTATATTGCTATTGTAGAATTATTATGATATATATATAATAAATATAATATATAAAATATATTATTATATATTATATATATTATTATATTCATGCTAACCGGCATACTAGCACTTTATGAAGGATTCCTTTAATTGTTCCTTAACTGGAAGACCTTTAATGTGACTCAAACTCATTATTTCTTCCAGCGCTAGAAGTCTTCCACTAAGAGCCAATTTTGAAAAGCTCGTCTGTGCCCATCTTGGGATAGTAGCCTGGGGTAAGTAGTACACATTTTTGCTGTTTTCTAAATCCTTTAGTTTAGGGATAAATGTGTCAGGAATATTTATAGGTGATGATATGTATGACAGAGATTGAGTTACTTGATCCTGTGACAGTGTCAAAATTCAAATTCACAATTTGTTAATCACGTGGTGTAATTCAACTTGGGGATGATTTTGGATTCTGGCTTATTCAGAGGCTGTTTGATTGTGACTTGTGGCTTTGAAATATAAACTGGTTTAATTCCTGACTATTGACCTGTGTGTGCACACAAGTGAAATAATAAACCATTATTAATTAATCATTTCCCCAAACCTCTTATTTTCTAGATGGGGCTGCTGACATCCAAGTAGTTAAATGAAAGGCCAGGAAGGGACAGAGCCAGGACCAAAATGTAGATTTCTGCACATTCATTCATTTTCATTCATTTATTCTATTCCCTCACTTGGTATTCCAACTTCATCTGTTCATCTACCCATCAGTTAACTCCCTTGCTCTTTGTGTTGAATCCTGACCATATGTGAATACATATCCTGTAATTAAATACTGGTAAACTGAGTGTGAGTTCACAAAACACCTCTAAACCTTTGCACTGGGGTACTCTCCTGACTTAATACATATAGGCAAAAGGACCAACACTCTTATTTTAAGCGTGAGTATAAAATGCTGCTCTTTACCCTAGAGACACAGCAGAAGGGCTCTTGCAGGATGTTTGACCCATTTTGAAGTATAGGGAATAGGCCGAGTCATTTTGCTCAGTCATGAGGCCAATAGGCCAGGCCCTTCCTGAATGTCGCCTGACCTGAAGGGTAGCGTGACTCAGTGTTGGTTGATCTCTGCTCCTCCGAGGGTGATTCCCCAGCTTGGGGCAAAGCAGAGGGGAGGCCAGCTTCAAAGCCTCTCTCAGCCTGTGGAAAAGCACAGTCTGAAGTGGGGCGGCTGCCAAGTCACCGCATGAATGTTCGTTTTGCTTGGCTTGTGGTCAAGCAACAGCAAAAAAACAGGTTAGGAGTGAGTAATGGGTTACCCTGGCTCTCGGACTTTGTCAGCAGACAGAGATCTGGTGTGCAGTGCAGACCAGGATTCTAAGTTGTGGATCTGTTTTCCAGGCCAATTTGTGATCCGAAGCAAGGATGCTTTATTGATTTTTATCTGAACTAGATCTAAAGGAATGGTTTTAAACAGCCTCTTGATTCTTTCCTTTGTGCCACTGAAAGATCACTTAATATTCAACTGCCGTGTCACAGGCTGGCTGTCTCTCCTGACGGCCAAAAGGGACAGAAATTTGAGATGCCTGAAGAGCCCAAGATGGTGTCATTAATTTCCTTAATGGCAGCAGCAGCAGCAGCAGTCATAGTAAGAAAGAGGTGCAAGGTGGCACAAACGAAAGATGCATGGGAAGAGGCTCCATCTAGAAGTGCCCAAACCCACCAAGGCCCTGTATTATCAGTGATGCAGCCCAGGTGAGCTCTCAGCCTGCTTGCTTTTGCTGTCCCTTTTAAGGAAACCTGGTCTGGTGTTAACTCTAAGCTGCCCATTTTCTCCTATACTCCCTTGCTATGTAAATATAAACTTAGCCAGGGTGATAAAAATTGTCCTTCTAAAATATATGTAGTTTATGAAGTACTCCTGAATGACTAAGGCAAGGAAGTGAAAATATAGAATTGGTCCTTTTTTCTTTTTCTTTTTTTAGATTTTATTTATTTATTTGACAGAGAGAGAGAGAGAGAGAGAGAGTATAAGCAGGGGGAGAAGCAGATAGATGGAGAGGGAGAAGCAGGCTCCTGCTGAGCAGAGAGCCCCATGTGGAGCTCCATCCCAGGACCCTAGGATCATGACCTGAGCTGAAGGCAGATGCTTAACCAACTGAATTACACAGGCACCCCTAGAATTGGTTCGTAAGCATGTTAAAATTCTGTGATAACCCTTGTGCTAAGATAGTGAGGTCTGGAGCGGTCTATTATCAGGAGGGAAGGAATTAGAAGCTCCCAAAAGATGACTCTGGAGAAAGAGAATTCCTTAGAAAACAAACTTTTTGTGCTTGGAGGGAACAATGAAGTCCCAGGAGAATGAGTGAATCCATATCAAGGGAGGGAGAGGAGTGGAATGAGGGAGAAAAGAGTGGCTTCTCTTAGTCGTTTGTGAATACCCAGGAAAGAGAAGCTGTTTCAGAGATTTTTTGGGACTAGAGTGAAATATAGGAAAACCAAAACTTGGGATAGACTTGGGGCCCAGATAAGGGAGACGTAGCTTCCACTGTGAGTAGATGGTTAAATGAAAAATCAGCATGGAAATAACAGTGAAGGTGGATTAGCAAGGCAAATCTTCCCTGCCAAACCCTCCCCTTTGTTTCACCCCCATGTATGTATGTATGTATGTATGTGTGTGTGTGTGTACACACACATATATATATATATATATATATATATATATATATATATATACACTTTTGCAATGGAGATATCTACTGAACATCACTTGAACCACAGGATCAAAATTAGTATGACTAGTATTGGTCCAAACTGATATTAGGTACCTGATTTGATATAAAATGAAATACACATTATCTACATAAAATTCTTGCCAAAGTAAGGAAATAATCAGCCAGATCCTAAATGCAGCTCATTTTCACAAACAACTGACCTTGACTCTTCAAACATGTCAATGTCATCTTTTCCAAAGAAGATGTGCAATGGCCAATGGACACATGAAAAGATGCTCAATATCATTTATCATCAGGATAAAGGAAATCAAAACCATCATGGGATACCACCTCACACCAGAATGGCTAGTATCAAAAATACAAGAAACAACAAGTGTTGGCGAAGATGTGGAGAAAAAGAAACACTTGTGCACTGTTGGTGGGGATGTAAATTGATATGGCCTCTGTGGAAAACAGTATGAACGTTCCTCAAAATATTAAAAACAGAAATACCAGGTGCCTGGGTGGCTCAGTTGGTTGGGCAACTGCCTTCGGCTCGGGTCATGATCCTTGATTTCCGGGATTGAGTCCCGCGTCGGGCTCCCAGCTCCGTGGGGAGTCTGCTTCTTCCTCTGGCCTTCTCTCCTCTCATGCTCTCTCTCACTTTCTCTGTCTCTCAAATAAATAAATAAAATCTTTAAAACAAACAAACAAACAAACAAACAAACAAACAAACAGAAATACCATATGGTCCAGTAATTCCACTATTGGGTATTTACTCAAAGAAAGGAAAATGCTAATTCAAAAAGATATATGGACCCTTATGTTTATTGCAGCATTATTTATAATAGCCAAGATATGGAAGCAACCCAAATGTCCATCATAGATAAATGGATAAAGACTATGTGGCACAGACACACACACACACACACACACACACACACACACACACAAGAATATTACTCTGCCATAAAAAGGATGGTATTTTGCCATATTGCAACAATATGGATGGACCTAGATGGTATTATGTCAAGTGAAATAAGTCAGACAGAGAGAAACAAATACCATAGGATTTCACTTATATGTGGAATCTAAAAAACAAAGTAAATGAATAAACAAACAAAAAGCAGAAATGGACTCATAAATACAAAGAACAAACTGATGGTTGCCAGGGGTGAGTGGAGTGGGCAAAATGGGTGAAGGAGAGTGGGAGGTCCAAGCTTCCAGTCACGAAACGACTAAGTCACAAGGATGAAAGGTACAGCATAGGGAATGTAGTCAATGGTATTGTAAAAGTTGTATGGTGACAGATGGTAGCTACACTTGTGGTGAGCACAGCATAATGTATGGAAATGTTGAATCACTGTGTATGTCATATACCTGAAACTAATGTACCATTGAGTGTCAGCTATACTTCAATTAAAAGAAAGTCAATGTTGTGAAAAATCAAGAAAAAGAAAGCAAGGAGACCATTCTAGATTTAAAGGAAACTGAAACAAAAGAAACATGATAACCAAAAACAATGCATAATCCTTTATGGGAACATAATTTGGGGGGAAACCCAGTTATCCAGGATATTTTTGAGCCAATTGTAGATTGAGACATATTATTGTATCAATAATATATACCTTAGATGTGGTAATGGTGGTGTGGTAATGTAGGAGGATTTCTAAGAAGGTACATGATGGTATATTTAGAGGTGAAATATTAACAATTGGCAAATCTAGGTGAAGTCTCTAATTGTAGAATTTTTTCAACTTTTCTGTAGGTTTGAATTTGGCCGGAATAAAAAGTTGGAAGAAAAAAAATGTTCTAACCTTGGGCAAGTTTTTAAACTTCACCAAGATTATCTCCTTTCCTGCCTTGATAGTAGAAACCTTATAGAATTGCCTTGTTAAATAATACTTGCAAGGAACAAATAGTGAGGGTTTAACAAATATTGATTATGTTCTTCTCCTCCTCGTCTCTTCTGGATTACTGGAGGAGAATGTAAGTTGCTAAGGACAGGGACTAGGTCCTTTTCATCTCTGTTCCCCCAATACTTGGTACATGGTGGGGCTCAATAAATGTTTCTTGACTTAAGACATGAAATAAAACTATGAATAAAATCTTATTAAAATTTCGGTTTTCAATGGAGGACACCACAATAACATTTGAAGAGGATGCACTATAATAATCTACTTGGTATATGATTTGTACCACCAGAATTTAATGCCCTGCAATAATTTCTTGTATTCCCCAAATGACTTATTATGCATTTTGATACTATGGCCAGAGGTTCTCCACTTTGGCACCCGTAAGAATCATCTGAAGAGCTTGCGAAAATACAGGTTTCTGGGCCTCACCCCCAGAGTTTCTGCCTCAGTGGATCTGGAGTGAGGCATGAGAATTTATATTTCTGACAAGTTCTCAGGTCATCCTGATAATAATGCTGTTGGTCCAGCGAGTACTCTTTGAGAATCACTGCTGATGAGGAGCTCAAGGAGCAGGGGGAGCCCAGGAAACAAGCTATAGCTCCCTAGGGAGGCTTTTTTTTTCTCCCTAGGGAGGCTTTTGCAGGAGTAAAAGGAGACTCCCTTAATCTCCATCAGTGGAATTTTTCAGAAAGTAACCCAAGAGATGAAAGGAGCTAGATCCTGTCATCCCATTAATATCCCCATAGTATAAAATGATCTTTTCTCAACATTTAGATGATAAATAGAGGAAGCATGGTTTCTAAATATCTACAAAATAATTATATATGATATACATATGATATGGTAACGATAAATATGATCATTGTATATGGTATACTTTCATCGTAAATGTATACCCCCATATTTGTTAATGTGCACATGAAATCTAACATCTGCCTAGTCTGAGCCTTTATAAAGCAAAATGGGAACAAGAGAGAGAGACAGAGAGAGAGAGAAAGAGAACCAACCTGACTAGTTGGGATTTCCAAAGCAACAAGAGCATAACCACAATAGTAAATCCCCCCACATTAATACACATTTCAACACAGAGAGAAAACCAGGGCCAGGGAAGTTAATAAATGATGTGGCCCAAATAGGAGCAAGACTGGAATAGAACGCCAGGTGTCTGGGCCTACAACTAGGTCATACTGCCTTGCTGCAGTTCCTGGAGTGTGATGGCTTTTTTGCTTCCTTTTCCAGGCCTCCTTCAGCACATGGAATAGAAATGCTGCCCTACTTCTTTCTTTCCAACCTGCAGAACTTTTTAGCAGAGTTTGTAGTTAAAACTTACATAAGCCAGAAAGTCAATTCTTCCTGAAAATGGGATGATGAGAATAATGGGATTTTGAGTCAGAATTTTCTAAAGGAATGACCCTTATGAATTATAGTATCTATATTTACTATCCCTCAAAGGAAAGACAATTACATTTTTGGAGCCTTCCAAGACAATTTTAACTTCTCTTTTCTTGCTGTTTGCGACAATGTCCTTTCCACTTACGTTTGGTCACCTGTGAGTAATAGAACAGAGGGAGGAAGAGTGTCTTTATAATTAAATACATAATCTCTAGGACATCCTTAAGGCTGTTGTTCCTGGTTCTGCTAAGAAGAAAATGCCCTTGGCATCTTTTAAAAGAACCATGTATGCCAATCTGTCTAAACATCTGTTTCTTTTCACGAGCCATAATCTTCATTTTCTAATGCACTAATATTTTCTAAGCAAATCTAATAAAAACAATGGAAGAGTGAATAAGAAATAGGATAATCATTTCATTTTAAGGCATGCACCTTCCCTGACTGTTTTAATGAAAAGAAATGTCCTTTCCAAATCCCAGGAGTTCCTAAGAATGTGAACTATCCTCTATGGTATGTCTTTGGAATCCGGACAAGCTGAGAGCTGCCAAGGCAGAGACTCATTAACTAGTTGTATGGATTAAATATATATTCCTCTAAACTTTGCAATACAATTACAACCACAAACTTCTTTTTCAGCTCCTTAATATACTCATTTCACAGTAAGGATATCTATATACATAGACCAGCTCACATGCTAATTTCATTACCTTTTGTAGCTCCCTATTATATATTGAAAAGCCAATATTTTTATGATCCTTACTAAGTGCCAAGCACTGATTTAAGCGCTTCCACACATTAACTCACTTAATATTTAGAACAGAGAGGTTAAGTAACTTGCCCAGGGTCACATGGAGTAAGCATACATAATCAGAAAGTCTGGCTTTAGATCCCATGTTCTTCATTGCTACTCAATATTGAGGTAAGCTCTTTGGATTTGGTTTTTATTTCTAACCTTGACTTCCACGAAATTCCTCAAGTACCTGCTGCGGCAGTCATATGGATTTACTTTTTTGGCCCACAGCATCTTTGGCACAGAGACTGGGACACATTGCTGCAACTTGAAAGGATAGGTCTTCCTAGCCTTCCTTGCCTGTGTACATACTTGCATACACATCACTCTGTCAAAGTTCTGCTCTTTTGTGAGAGCTCAGATGAAGTCCTTACTTTTTCTGCGAGGTCTTTCTAGACTGCTCAGGCAATGGTGTTTCTCCTTTCCTATGGTCTAGACCATTATGGTTGAACCACTGTTACTGCATCTGTTGGAATTGTTTGTATTTCTCTCTTCCTGAATAAGTGGAGTAAATAGTGAGATCCTAGAGACTGAGTCCTTTCCTACCTCAGTAGCCCCCCTCCCTGGCACCAAACACATAGCAGACATTTACGGTAATACTGAATTGAAGGCAAATGTGTATGAATGTTCAATACACAATTATTTACATTACCCGTGTAGACTGTCTATGTGCATGTAGTCATTTGCCTCTGATCGTATGTAGTTACTAACCTGGATATATGTACTTTTCACAATGAGGGCTAAATGCGGAGGAAATATCAAGTATGGTCTCACATCCAATGTGGACGCTAAGGAGTGCTCCATTGTCTCAGCAAAACTACTGAAATAATGAAAACAATTTAAATAATTCTTAAGAAATCTTGTAGTGCTTCCTGCACTTACCAATCATTGGTGCTCTCCTTGGACCGCCTTCTGCAGTTGTATATGTATCATGTTTCCACTCGTGAACTCCTTGGACAGGACTGAGTCATTTCTTTGTATTCACTGTGCCTAAAATGGCAGGGGGTTAAAATACAAATGTTTGATGTTGATGGTAGTGATAATGTTAAGATGATATCATCAAACACTAGAACATTGTGTCTTTAACAATACTTATAATTATTTTTTTTAAAGATTTTATTTATTTATCAGGAAAGAGAGAGAGTGAGATAGAGCACGAGAAGGGAGAAGGTCAGAGTGAGAAGCGGACTCCCCATGGAGCCGGGAGCCCGATGTGGGACTCGATCCCGGGACTCCGGGATCATGACCTGAGCCGAAGGCAGTCGCTCAACCAACTGCGCCACCCAGGGGCCCAACAATACTTATAATTATTGAAGGAATGCATGCATGAATGCATGGAGACTTAGAGATTATCTTATTCTGACTCATTATTTCATTTTTCTAACTCATTCTAACCATTATTTCCTTGACAGGGAATCTCATATCCAAAGAGTTAAGGCTTTGCCAATGGTCTGGAGGCTGAGTAGTGATGGAGCTGGGATTTGAACCCAGGTGATTTGTTTCATTGTTCATGGTACTTGTGCTCATCCACATGGCAAAATCTGGACCTTTGGAAGGAAATAAGGGTTTCTTTCAAAATGCATTTAATTGCATAGACTGACACAGTCAAGGAACTATGTAACTGTGTTTTCTAGACAGTCCTCAGTCTCCCCCAAATTATCTTTCTTTCAGCTTGCTACCAAAAATCTTTGGGAAATTCATCAGTCCATTCCCCGCCTAAGTGGTATATTCTGAACTTCACTGAATCTTTCTTCTATAATTTAGTATCTCACAATGCCTGGGGTTCATATCAGCAATCCCTGCCCAGCAGTGTAATGGAATTGGTTTAGGAAACAGCTAAATTTCGTCTTACTTTATGGAAAACCTTAAGGATTAAAAACAACCAGGGTCATTTTGTCACAATTTAATTGTTATTCCCACACATTGAGAATGTGGTGGTAGCCGAGAGTTGGGGATGGGAGAGGAGGAATCATTTAATTCAAAATTCTGTTTAAGTGGACTCTGACTAATTTAAATCTTGGAATTTTTCTATAATTTGTATATTGCAAAGTAATCCCAGGTATAGATGCATGTGAAGTGAAATAAATATATGTGAAATTTGGTAGAAAGAACAGAGGTTTTGGAATTAGAGAGCCCTGGCTTTGCATCTCAGCTCTATACTGTCTGTGAGATGTAGGACTAGTTATTTAACTTTTTTGAATCTCTTTTTCTTTCCTGTAAGATGGAGATAATAAGTATTTCATGGAGTTGTCTTGCAGATTAAATAAAATGCTCAATTCATGCTAGGCATTCTGTAAATTTTAATTCCTTCCCTAAATCCTCCACCCTCTATATTCTCAGTAAAATAGAAGGTAGATTCATAATGTAATGCCATATACTGTAAATAATGGTAAAAAATACATATCCCTTGATTTTGTATGTAACTGATGGCTCAACTAGAGTGCTAATTAGATTCATATTGCTTGAAAAAATTTTAAGGGATTAGGGAGATGCAGACATTTGCATAGAAAAGACAAAATGTTAATGGGATATCTTCTTTGGTTCCATTAAGGTTGTCATTCTTGTCTACAAATGATGGATCTCGCAGAATGGGAGATATTGAACAAGTTGATTCTCCTTAAATTTTCTTTAGTTTTTTTAAAGATTTATTTTTTTATTTGAGAGAGAGAGAAAACACGCGGGGAAGGGGAGGGGCAGAGGGAGAGGGAAAGAGAGTCTTAAGCAGACTCTGTGCCCAGCATGGAGCCCAATGTGGGGCTCAATCTCATGACCTTGAGAGCACAACCTGAGCCAAAACCAAGAGTTGGATGCTTAACGGACTGTGCCGCCCAGACGCCCCACTTTAAGTAGTTTTTGAGAAGCTGTCCTTGGGGGCATGTGTGAGTTGTCCAAAGTCTCAAAGCAACTGGATGAAATGAAGGGTGATTTCATCACCCTTCATCATGGGTGATTTCATCACCTTCATTATGCTTTTACTAATCAGCACAGCCATCCCATCCTGCTGTGAGGATCCTTCTTGAGTTGCTTCTTTCTGGGGAGGTGTTAGAGGAGCAGAATTCCAGCCTCGGGGAGAAGGGCACTCCCGGGCAGCAGCCTGTTCAGTCCTGGATCAGCCGAGTGGATTCCCTTTGGGAGAGAGAAGTTGAGTTTCTATGACAATCCCTGGCCGCTCTGCCAAGACTGCCAGCCAGGGTGCCCAGTAGTACTCATTGCTATGCAGACATCCGTTCATTAGACTTTGACCTAGAATTACCATCATCTTTCACAGGGTAGGCAATGAATCATTGTTTTTGGCCCTTGCTTTGTCTCCTTCGGCTGAGGTTTGATTTGGATCAGAAATGTAATCTCTGCAGGTCATTACCCATCTCAGTCAGGAAGGTTCCTGAAGGGTAACTTTGATAAGGTTTTATTTGAAATTGTTTTAGTTAATAGTCTAAGAGCTCAGAGAAAACTGGTCGTAACCCAGCTCAGCCACTCAATGGCTCTATGATCTTAGACACATTACTTGACTCCTCTAAGCCGGTTATTGTATCTGTAGAGTGGGGATAACAATATTTCATCCTCACGGGATTAGGATCACCATGGGTTGTAGGCAAGAGTGAGGTGGGAAGGACCTCTGCTGCCTGTGCTGGCGGCTAGAAGGAGACTGTGCAGCTAAATGGACAGACGCCTGGCTGGCTGGCACCTGAGTCCCTACACTTGCAGCCAGCCACCATCTAGACCAAAGATGAGGTCTAGGATAAGGTCTAGGATAACCTTTGGTTATCCTCATCCTTAGTGATTCAGTGTATTTCCCTTCCTTCGCTCTTTTCCCTCCTCGAATTTGAGAATACTGAAAGCTGTGAAGAAACCTGTAACAACCAAATAGCAATGTGAATTCACAACAGGCTTTGTTACTTCTCTCCATAACCAATACCCAGGGTTCATTTTATGTTTTTGTATAATTCTCATTTTACACTCTCATCTTGCTCTTAGAATTCAAGAGACAACTGTAGATGTCAAGGGCCTTACTGTGGTTGGCTTGAAGTGGAATACCCTAGGAGGACATACGTTCAGGTGCATCCTACCTAAAGAGGTCAAACCAATAGTCAGGTTTATGGTTAGGTTTATTGAGAACCTAACATATACTAGATACTCTGGCCATAGAGATGGTAATACAGAGAACAGGGCTATAGAATATGACCTTCTATGGAGGTCATATCAAGCACTAGGGTAGGTTTGAATCCCAGCTCTGTGATATCACCTCTCTGAGCTTCATGTTTGTAATCTGCAAAATTAGGCAATGCCTCTAATGCTTGGCACAGGGTCTGGGATTCCTAGTAAATAACAGCATTTATTTTCTTATCCATGCACCAAATGTGAACATTGCTGTTGGAGTCCAGTTATGAAGCCACCAGAAATGAGTGCTCAAGTGCCTCCAGAAAACCTTTTAGAGTGAGGTGGGAATTCAGCACCACTAATTTACCATGGACTATTTCCAAAAGGACAGTGTGATGGCAGGACCATTTCCAAGTGGGATTTTATTGATGTAAAAAAAACTGCACATGAACGTAGAAAAAAAAACCTTTGGAAGTTTCTGTATTTTGAAAAATGTAGTGAAAATACTTAAGTGAAGATTAATTTTTTCCCTTGTGGTTACACTGCGACTTTGAATGAAACCAATTAATTCCCACTGTGTCCAGCTAAACATCATTGTCTCATTAATGCTGGAGCCAACTCTGCCCCAGCTGTGACTCACTGGGAGCAGTTGCATAAGTGGAAGGATTTTACCTTTCTGCACTGTTAGCTGTCCCAGCCTTTGATTTTTCTCTGTGGACCTGGATCCTAGTGTCTGCTCAAGAGGAGCATTTTTTCTTGCCACGATATTCGAACAGCCTACATGTGAAGTGAATTTTTTTCTCCAGATGCATTAAAAAAAAACCCAATTATTAGTCCTTTTCCCCACCCCCGCTTTTTTCTGCTGTAGTTCTCTGCCTTTTCTACAAGGAATGAGAGCCCAGCCCCTAAGAGTGCTGGGCAGGCAGCAAAGTCTCAACATGTTGCTGGTGTGGGAGGGGATTCTGTTCGAGCAAGCTGGCTGCCACATCTGGGGGAGGCCCGGGTGATGAAAGATGGCAGCTGAGATGATGGGAGAGGAGTCAGTTTCCGGGAGGCAGGGGCAGGCTCCTCTCCTATTCCTCTCGCCTCGATCCAAATACCATTTGTGTGAATCAGCTGCCACTTGGCCTCAAGGGACTTTGTGGCCAGATGCTCCCTTTTCCCCTTCTTGAAGCGAGAGCCAAACCCCCTCCTGACCCCTCCACCTGCAGTAGAAGTCTTCTAGGGCCACATGATTGTTGTAGGGTGTGCAGGACACAGCGGCAGGCTTTTCTCTCATGCAGAATGTTCTAGGACTTTGAGGGTAAAAACAAAGACACTGGAGTTGTTCTGAGTCACAGCAGTGAGCACCTCTGCTGGCACTTTCTCTAACATTGTCGAGCACTTACTGTATGTGGGTCTCTAGGCTAAATGCTTGATCTGCCCTATCTCATCTACCTTCACAACAACCCTAGGAGACACCTACTGTGTTCCCCTGAGGACACGGGAGGCAGGGGTTCAACTCCAGGTCTATGGTGCTGTATTACTTCCCTTGATAGAGAATCTAGAATGTGAGGTACAGGCAAATCCTGCTTTTTGTAAGCTTGAATATGTGGGTTGTAGAGGAACCAGAAGATTCCTGAGGTTGGAGTCTTGCCTAGCCACTGGAGGGCAATAGGGTGAAGCAGAAGAGCCCCTGAGGCCCCTGCATTGCCCTTACAACCCTTCCATTCTCTGGGAAAATTGCCAGTGGGGATACCATGTCAGAAATGACAGGAAGGTTCCAGCCAGGGTCTGAGCAAGTCGCCCTCAGCTACTGCTCTTGCTGCAGCAGATACTGCATGCTGTTCCTGGTTGCTGTGGCTGGTTGCTCCAGGGGGCTCTGCCTCATGCATCTGATATTGCCCTGAGTAATTCCAGAATGCCACTTTGGTGACTGGACTCCACCTTGTTGCTGCTGCCCTTACCTTGGTCTCCGTGGTGACTCAGCAGGTCCATGGTATTGCCCTCACTCCCATGACTGCCATGATTTGCCCCAAATGCTTCTCATCACCTGTATTAGCACCCAAAAGAGCCTCTGTTAGCACATGTTTGCAGAACTTTCCATTCTGCCTCCTTCTCCCCCCATACCATTTTGGAGCAACTTGGAAATTCTAATGAACTCTGTACAAAGCTGTAAACTTGCTATCTCTGTGCAAGTCCTCCTCGTCTGTCTTTCCCTTGTGGTTGCCCTTCTGACCATTAAACCAGATTCACAAGATTACGGAGATGCTCGAACGCAACATATTATTTAGGATTGTTTGGTTGCAAGAAAAGAAACTAAGCCTGGCTAATTTACCACCATAAAAACTCGAGAGAGGGATTCTCTAGAGAAAGAGGGAGTAAGGAGAAAGAAGGGAGAAAACTCCAACCACTTCTGTTCTGTCATTCTACTAGATATTTAGTTTTCGAGAAGGAGACTGATCTACCTTAACTCACGTACCCTTGGTAGGATGCCTTTGTTGACCTTCCATCAAGACCACATGCTATGGGAAACAGGACATGCCCTGAAGGAGTCCTTAGATGAAGGGAAAGTGAACGTCCCCTAGGCACAAATAACAAATGTCTACCAAAGGCAAGGGAATATACCTTGATCTCTTTCTTTTCTTTTCTTTTTTTTTCCTTGATCTCTTTCTAAAGCATCTCTAGACCTTACTGTGAAAACCCCTAGTTTCTTTGTAACTTAGGGTTCAACTTTGCGGGTAGTAAAAAGAAACAATTTTCTCTAAAAATAAAAGTTGCCAATGAATTATGGTTCTAACTCAGAATTTACTATTTGAGTATTTCAAGCTTGGAACTGCACAGTGACATTTATGAGCATAACTGATCAGGGATGTGTAAGAACCCGTGTGCTCTGGGGCCACACTCAGAGGTTTTTTTGTATCCTGTTAGTTTAGACAGCTTTAAGATGTTTAGACAGACATGCTTAAGGTTGAACCTCCATCTCTCATGAGTGCCCACGCATAGGCTCACTGTTTGCATTAGTAATTTTGCCTTGGGCAAGTATGGCCTTATGCTAAAAAAAAAAAAAATGATAATATTCTATTAGGGGACTGCCCTTTCTGGAGTGTTTCCCAGGATATTGGACGGGGGCCTCCCCATCTCTGTTATCATGAGGTCCCCTATGTTCCCAAGTTAGTTCTACAAAGGTCTTTTTAACAGTTGGTTTGTTCAGCTTTCTTCCTCTGAGAAGCCTGGCACAGGGAGGTCTCATACACAGTCTGCAGTTTGCTGGCTCCTCTGAGAGGGCTGTGGAAACTTGTTCTGACACAGTTCAGTAGAAAATGGAATTCAGCATGAATTCTGAATTCTCCTAAAGTCTCCTGAAGTCTCATTAGCAAGATGTCAAAGTAGCTTATTCTAAGATGCTTTTACCTATCAGGCATGGGCTTTGAGGACAGCCTTCTTGTGAGGCTCCAGATTCCTCTGTACACCTTTTTACAGTTTGGTCCTGTCTTCTGCCCTCATCTCCAACAATCCTTTCCCCTCTCTTCACACACACGATATTTCTGTCCCTCCACAGAACTTACTGGCCTCTGCTGTTTTTGTGTATCCTTAGGCCTCTGAGTTTTTGTATATGCTGATTTATTCTTACAATGCCCATCCATCTACTTTCCCACCAAGCGCTCACCTTCTCTTCCCCACCTCTTCACCCACAACCACCACCACCGCTGTCACCCGCCTCCGCCCAGGCAGCTGGTCACTGCCTCCCTCTTTGCCTTGGTAGCAATCCGAATTTACCTCTACCCTGGCACTCCTTTGTTCATAATTGTGCTTTGGATTGTCTCCTCCACTGGACAATGAGCCTTGGCCCATAGCACACGTTCAGTCAGTCTGAATGATCACAACGGGAAGGTGACTTAGGCAAAATACAGTCAAGATAAATTTGTAGAGTTCATGGAAGATCCAAAGTAATTGTCAGAGCCTAAAGCTACTGACAACAGGATTTGAATTGAGAAGATTTCTCGACTCTGAAGAGTTTGATGTTTCCTATATTCTTTTTTCTTTTGGTTAATAAGTAGTATTTATTAAAACCTCTTTTTGCAGGAGCTGTGGTTGTAGGCTGAGAAACTAATGTAAATGAGTCCCAGGTCCTATAAAATTCATGTCCACGAGGACTAAAATCACCACGTACTATTAAAGAAATCAAACAATGTATATTGTGCTTCCCACCTCGCTGCTGCTGGAGCTAATCCTCACTTTGTGGTTTACGAATCTGCCCTCCAAAGAAAAGAGTGCCCCTAAAAACTTGTTAGAGATAGCCCATTCGTGTGAAAATGCAGATGGCTTTTATCTTAGACTTAAATCTTGAAAACTGCTTCTTGAAGTTTTTTGGAAAACCTTAGCATCAGCTGGCAAAATGTTAGTACCCTAAAAGGAGAAGAGAAAGAGTGAGTTTTGGATTTAGTACAGCACAAAGGAATTCAGAGTCCTGTTTATCTCTGATTCTGACATTTCTACATATAACCTACATGTCATCGTCATTTTAAAATGTAATTACTCTTAAAAACCTTAAACCATCCCATTTAAAAATAATCACAGAATGATTATATTTGCAAAGTACAAAAAACATTCATACTTCATTCAAAGGCAGATTTTCGTATAGATATTATTACCAAGATGTCAGCTGGCATATCTCTGTCCCTCATTAAGTTAGGTAATATCAGCTCAACGTTGTCTCTCCTTCAGGTCGCTGTTTCATGGTCTTTAAGAGGCCAGAGATTTCCTTAGGATTCTTGAAAGTTCCAGAGAGTTTACTTCGTCTTGACCTATTCTAAGTCAATCTGACAGAAACCTAAATTAACTAGGTTCAAACTCTTTCATTGGTTTCCATTGTGGTGCAAAACTTCCCATTTCCACGAAGTATTTCAGGAATAACAGAAGGTTTTGTGATTTATCATCTAATTCCATTGGCTCTGCCTTCAGGCTTTTAATTGTTCTCTCTCTTTAGTTCTTGTCTTTCCAAACTTTGTCCTTGAGGGTGTTGGCTTCTACTTCAAGTGGGCTCATCAAGAATTTCCTCAAAAAGATGGGGCTTGCCTCCGTATTGCCCAGAAGAGGTTTTTGCCTTAGGTCCTGTGCTATAGCAGGCCCGTCCTGGCCCTTCTGCAGCTGTACTCCTCACCCACACACACCGAGGAGAAGGCATAGGGCCAGGGAATGTGCCCATGGGGAATCCGCATCCCCTCCCCCTTTTTTACAGTGTGCTTCAGGTACCTAGGATTCCCAAACTTCCTGCCAGAACTTACTCTGGCTTGCTTCCAAAGGCCTGCACACGGCTCTTTGGTTCACCTCTTGTGTCTTCTTGAGGGCTGATGCGCGGCTGACATGCTCACTTCCCAGGACTGGTGGGGGTCAAGGTTGTGGGCAGACTTGTGGACAGAACTGAAGTGTCCACGTGTGTGCGAGTGAGGCTGCTGCGGGGTGGGACAGAGCCAGGGCTGTGAGAAAGAGAAGTGGACCATAGTTTCTAGGCCATGGACAGGGGCCACACCGGATCTCCCTGGGCCTTCACATTTGGTTGAGAAACTCCAAGTTGTCTGAGAGTTCTTAATTCTAACCTGGACTCCCAGATCATCAACAAAGTGCATTTTAGTAAGGTGACGTGAAGAGCATATTTTATTCAACAGTTTGTTAGTTTGATTTATAACTTTTAAATATTTAGATATATGATGTTTGGCTTCCATTTGTACTCTTTCCTAGGCTGGCCCACTGTACTTAAAATCTATTTCCCTTCTAGTTGTTCAGACTATAACAATTTTTTCCCATCTCGTGATATGTGGGTTTACTTAAAGGAGGTTACCCCTGGATTTAAAAGCAAGATGGAATATTTATAAATAACCAGAGAATCTTGGTACTGCTAAGCTAATTGTTTCTAAACAACTTATTGAGACCTTTACATATAAGATACAGTAAAAGTACAAAATATAATTATTGGTGTATATCCTATTAAATGAATCAAGAGAATTTACAAAATGAATACTGGTATAAATTATAGGTTATATAAATATAAGAAAACCTTAATAGAGTACTAAGTCTAAAAATTAGTTATATAATCGGGTGTAGAGTAAAATGGCACTTTTATTTTTAAAAGTATTTATCATAAGAAAAAATGGAAAGAAAGGACACTAAAATATTAAAGGTCTTTGGATGG
>CM052798.1:81995518-82020266 GCA_028533885.1 Nasua narica | reverse complement strand
GGGCAAAAGGCGGGGTTTATATTCTTTCCCGGGCAGGGGTTCCGCGTTCCTATTGACTAACCCAAACCCAACCCATAGGCCCTCTGGGCTAATTAGCTCAAGGGAGGGCTGAGCCACACTCAGACCCTCCCAGAGGCAGGTCCTGCGGGGGTGCCACACACAAGAAGGCAGGTGTAAGCAAAAGGAACCAGCCCTGCTCTGCTCCTTCAAGATCATGACCTGAGCCGAAGGCACAGGCTTTAACCCACTGAGCCACCCAGGCGCCCCGAAATGCTTACATTTTAAATTTCTTTACTAATTATCCCTATCAACCCCTAATAGAGTTCACGTGATTTTACAACTTGGTGACATCTTCAGCCATTGCATTTTATTGGCTAAAGTATTTCGTACAACTTGGATTTTTTATGAACAGAAAGGCTTTGGTTCCAAAAAATACCTGAAAAATTGTCAAGCCAGATGCGCTCCTGTTAGAGAGATCCTCAATCTGGTGGACACATGGGAGAGCCAATTAACTAGGTAATTTGTTGATTTATTAAGGTTGATCATTTAATAAAAAAGATTTCCCAACTTCTTGAATATCGCAGTATTTGGAACTCTCAGTACCTTCTTTTGGAGCGACTTAGTGAATATATTTTATGTCCCTATTACTATGCAGTTAGGAAAACTGGATGTAAAAGGCCCCAGGACTTATAAGGAGAGATGGGGTGGAGGCATGTGTCACCGGCTGATCTTGGATTCTGGCATCAGGCAGACCTAGGTTTGAATTCTGGTTCTGCTACTTATTGGCTTGATTGTGTGATTATGGGCAGTTTTTTTAGTTGTCAAAAGCTTTACCGAAAAGCTTAATAAAAGCCACCTTCCAGACTAGGAGTGAATATAATGCGTGATGAGTATCTGGCACATGGTTGAGGGAAGCTGGGTAAGAGGAACATAGTGGGAAGTGGCACAAAAGTAGTCAGGGGACGGAAGGGAAGGAGGAAAGATATGGTAGTTGCAAATTGACAGCAAACAATTCCCAGTGGGGTTTTAAAGGCTCTTTGTATTCTAAAGACCTTTGTTTAAATGACCTCTAATTTTTCTGTTTTGGGATGACTAGCCCTTGTTCTTCAGTGTTTCCTTGTAGTCTCCACTTCCAACCCCTAATCATCCTGGCCTTCTTGTGGAGTTTTATACTTCTCTCTCTGGGTGTGGACACTGGGAGTGTGAACAGTACTCCGTGCCCATGGAGAGAGTAGAAATGAGAACGACATCACTCTTACTCTCCCCTTCTCTTTGTCAAGAGGAGGGGAGAAGTGAGCTAGTCAAGAGAAAGAGAAGTGAGCAGCAGAGGACAGCTTAAATATACATTCCTAAATATATGTTACTGACTAAGCATGCTGCAGAGAGCCCAAACCATAGTGATTGTTAATACTGTCAGAGTATCTACTGTGTGCCAGGCAACAGGTCCAGGAATTTTACACATATTAATTTATTAGTGTCACAGCAACTCAGTCCGGTAGATACTAATTTATCCCCACTCCACAGACAAAAGTACAGAGAGGTTATGTCCAAAGATAGAGAACTAGCAAGCTGACAGACCTAGGAGTTGAACTACACAATCCGACTTCAGCCAAAACCCTCATAACCACTGTGCTATTCAGTCTCACACTAGTTCAAGGCACTAGGTCTTGAGTACTTCAATAAATAATTTGGAAAATATGTAGAGATTTATATCACAGTCTGAGAGTAGGGGTGGGAATAGATTAGTTTTAAGATGGGGACCAGAGCAAGTAAAAGGCTGGGCTGACATGAGCCACAGCAAATAAAAGGTTGGGTTGACATTAGCCACTGGTGTCTGTTTTATTGGAGAAGTGGAAAATAAGATTGGATTGACAATTTGGAGCCAAATTATTTCTCAAAATGTGTGATAGTGTAGTCTCTTCTGAAGAGTCTCCAACAGGATAGGCTATAAGGAACCCCTGAAGATTCAGAGTTAGGCAACACAGTAAGTGGATACCACAGGAAGAATGAATTAACAAGGTTACAGATCATACCTAAAAGGATAAGGTCCAAGTAAAATGAAAAACAAAACAAATAAAAAGTGTCTGATGATAGTTTAGATGAAAACAATGTAGTCAAATCTATCATGGTTTTGAGTCTGATAGCCTGGGAGAGAGTGTGGATGCCTTTAGAATCAGAATTTTGAGTTGGAAAGGACTTAAGAAAAAAAACCTAGTCCAACTCACTTACCCATAGTTAGTCAAGAAAAACCAAGGCCCAAGAGATTGCCCCAGGACACATGGGTAGATGTGGGGAGTGCAGGGTTAGAACCCTGGTTTTCTTGTGGTCTAAGTATGTTACCCTGATAGTGAACTTCTATGACTTCTTAGATACTCTTTATAACTTAGAACATTGTTGCAAGTGGATGCCATGTGGATGGGCTGTCTGTGAGGCCCATGAAGCATTCAGGATGGTACTTGCCCTAATTATGACCAGCTGCTTGACTGAAGTGGAAAACTGAGAAGAGGAGTCATTTTAGGGAAAACTTACCAGATTTTTTTTTTTTACCAGATCATTTTTTGATGGGAGAGACGGGAGTGGAGTGCAGATAATGGCTTTGCACTTAACATGTTTTTTTGAATATAGAAAAGGAATGTCGGGGCGCCTGGGTGGCTCAGTGGGTTAAAGCCTCTGCCTTCAGCTTAGGTCATGATCTCGGGGTCCTGGGATCGAGCCCCACATCGGTCTCTCTGCTCAGCCGGGGGCCTGCTCCCCCCCCCCCCCGCCTGCCTCTCCTCCTACTTGTGATCTCTCTCTCTCTGTCAAATAAATGGATAAAATCTTTAAAAAAAAAAAAAAGAAAAGGAATGTCAACTGTGTTAAAGTTTGTTCTCAGAAGTAAGCAGATTGGGATGAATACTGACTGAAACTAGTTTTCTATTAAGGAAGAGTGTTTTTCTATTCATTTTAGAGATTTAGACATTTAGATATAATGCATGCAATTTTACTAAGCGTTGATGAGATTATTCACTTAGAAACTCTACCAAATTCACTTTCGTTTGGAGAGTATGTTAATGAATGATTTTCTGTATATCCTGATAATTCTGTATAATCCTCTGTTGAATTTCTGATACATTTTATCTTCTGAGATAATTAGGTAGAGTCAGAGGACAGCAATGGTTCTACAAGATTAATTTATTACTCTTCTTCTACATAGAAGCCTCAGGGTTTAAAACACTTCATGACTGAATATTTATTCCTTATTTAATTGAAGTTACAAGTTCTTGTCTAAAATAAATCAAGATAAAGCATCCCATGGTGACATGCAAGTTTCCTTCTGGCATGCATTGGTGAGAACTTGGGCACTGGTTTTTCTTTATGGGAAAAAACCCTTTTTATCTCACGCTGTGAACTGTATAAGTTCTTATATAAAACATGTTCTTGGTGAGACCCTAACTGTTGTAAAGCCATGAAAACAGTAAAACTGATTTTATATTTTAAAGTACATTACTTTTTTTCACCACTGAGGAAAATCTTTCCTTTCCACACCAGAATTAAATCTACCATTCTATTTCCTCCTCTTGTAGCTGATAATATCCTTTTCTTGTTAAAAGGAATTTTTAGTAGCAGAGAAATTGTTTCCTCATCATAGAAAATTTAAGAAAGATAAAAGGAAAACAGCAAATGAAACAAGATAGTAATAATTGCCATATAAATTTTTGATAAAAAAATTAAGCTTCAGAACATCTTCAAAAATTAAAAAAAGAACAAAGTTTCAAATCTAGAGCAACATTTATTTCCAATATTAAACCTAATGTCTATGGGCAATCCTTTTTCCCTTGGGGGCCTTTGAAGCAAACCATTTACTTTTCATGGGTGCTCCTCTAAAGGAAATATTGTTCCTTTCAAAACCATTCAGTTTAGAATTATTTAACTTGGGGCGCCTGGGTGAATCAGTGGGTTAAAGCCTCTGCCTTCAGCTCTGCGTCCTGGGATGAGCCCCGCATTGGGCTCTTTGCTCAGCGGGGAGCCTGCTTCCTCCTCCCTCTCTGCTTGCCTCTCTGCCTGCTTGTGATCCCTCTGTCAGATAAATAAATAAAATCTTAAAAAAAAAAAAAGAATTATTTAACTTGGATTTTAGCCCTATTATTTTTGCAGCATAAAATAATATTTTTTTTTCAGAAATCTCTTTTAGGATTGATTTGATCCATCATTTATTAATTAGAAAGACTGATTTTTTTTTAAAGATTTTATTTATTTATTTATTAGGAAAGAGAGAGAGAGTGAGAGAGAGCAGGTCAGAGTGAGAAGCGGACTCCCCATGGAGCTGGGAGCCCGATGCGGGACTCGATCCTTGGACTCCGGGACCATGACCTGAGCCAAAGGCAGTCGCTCAACCAACTGCGCCACCCAGGGGCCCTAGAAAGACTGATTTTTAAATCAGTGTTGGTTAGAAGCAAAGAAAAGATATCTAGGTAGCTTAAGCAGGGAAACTTCTCTAAATGAGTGGCAAAAATATTAGTTCATACACGGTTAGGAAAAAATAGAAATGTTTATTCCTAAAAGTATAAGATTCACAAATATATCCTCACTGGGCACCTGGGTGGCTCATTGGGTTAAAGCCTCTGCCTTCGGCTCGGGTCGTGATCTCGGGGTCCTGGGATTGAGCCCCACATCGGGCTCTCTGCTCGGCGGGGAGCCTGATTCCCCCTCTCTCTCTGCTTGCCTCTCTGCCTACTTGTGATCTCTCTCTCTGTCAAATAAATAAATAAAACCTTTAAAAATATATATATATATCCTCACTAAGGTGAAACATTCTTTTTCTTTTTTTTTTAATACTATCAGGATGGGTAGATGGCCTTTTTTTATTCTCCTAAGATTGATTATTTGAGAGAGAGAGAGAGAGAGAGAGAGAGCATGAGCAGTGGGGGGAGGGACAGAGGAAGAGGGAGAAGCAGACTCCTGGCTGATCTGGGAGCCCAATGCAGTGCTCCATCCCAGGACCCCAAAATCATGACCTTTGCTGTAGTCAGATGCTTAACCCACTGAGCCACCCAGGCTCTCCTAGACAGCCTTTTAAGTACTATACTTCTTTGGAAATAGTTTATTTTCCTGGCTAAACAGAATACAATTGATAAAAAGTGACAATACTTCTTTGGTGTTTATTTGTTTTTGTTTTTGCTTTAAAGATTTTATTTATTTATTTGAGAGAGAGAGAGAGAAAGAGAGAAAGAGCATAAGATAGGAGGTCAGAGGGAGAAACAGACTCCCCATGGAGTTGGGAGCCCGATGTGGATTCCAGGACTCTGGGATCATGACCTGAGCCGAAGGCAGTCGCTTAACCAACTGAGCCACCCAGGTGCCCACTTCTTTGTTTTTTTTAAAAAGAGCTATGGTATGTTTTGCCATAGGCTTTTTTTTTTTTTTTTTTTTTTTTTAAGATTTATTTATTTATTTGAGAGAGAGAGAGAGAGCATGATTGGGAGCTGCAGAGGCAGAGGGAAATCTCAAGTGACTCTGTGCTGAGCTGGAGTCCATCAAAGGGCTCAAATTCACTCCTAAGATCATGACCTGAGCCAAAAACCAAGAGGACACTTAAACAACTGAGCCACTCAGGTGCCCGAGTTTGCTGTAGCTTTTATTACATTGGTGGGAAATCGTGAGAAGGCAATGGAGAGCCCTGCCAAAGTAGAGGTGAGTTCTCTGAGTCGTTGATACTCTCTCCTTTCCTGATTTCTGAGGCTGTGTAATTAGAGGAAAGAAAGAGGTAAGTTCTGTGCTGTTTGTAGTCAAAAAGTTTGATTTTAAATTCTCTCCTATGGGGTCAGAATGCAAGAAGGGTTTGGAGAGGTGAAAATGGGCCTTGAATGGGAAAGACTTTCTTGGTGGCAAATGTTACTCTCTCTGGTAGTACTCCACTAAGGCCTCAGAGACTATTTGTTCCAGCAGGTGACAGCATGAGACAACCACGGGGGTCATGGGCTGGGGGAAGGAGGAGCAAGAGAACACTGAGGTGGAGTAGTATTGAGGGGTTTGGGGTAGTTGGTGTCACTGGTATTAACAGAAAGAGGGGACTGCTGCTCAGGGGACTGGGATGTGATGCCACTCACCCTGTAACCGTTTAACTACAGGTAGACGCCTTAGAAATCATTAGGTCTGGGGATGCCTGGGTGGCTCAGTCAGTTAAGCCTCTGCCTTCAGCTTGGGTCCTGGTCCTGGGGTCCTGGGATCGAGCCCTGCTGCCTGCTCTCTGCTTAGTGGGGAGTCTGCTTGTCCCTTTCCTTCTGCCCCTCCCTACTGCTCCTGAACACTCTCTCTACCTCTTGAATAAATAAAATCTTAAAAAAAAAAGAAATAATTAGGTCTGATGCTTAGCAGGTAGAGAAGTATAACTTTGACAGGGGACACAGAGTTCAAATGTACACATGGCCCAAAAGTGAGAATAGCAAAGACAGTTTATACAGTTAAGAATATAGCATACTTTATTTTGGATGCACACTTTTTTTTTTTAAAGATTTTATTTATTTATTTATTTGAGAGACAGAGAAAGTGAGAGAGAGCATGAGAGGAGAGAAGGTTATAGGAAGAAGCAGACTCCCCATGGAGCCGGGAGCCCGATGTGGGACTCGATCCCGGAACCCAAGGATCATGACCTAAGCCGAAGGCAGTCGCTCAACCAACCGAGCCACCCAGGCGCCCTTGGATGCACACTTTTATAAATCATCAGTCATTGAGCAAAGTCAGAGGGAAAGTATAAATTCTGACAAGGTAAAGCTTTTTATCTGTCTTATTTATCACTGAATCTCTAGCATTAGAAAAAATAGATGATTAATAGTTATTTGTTTAATATATGAGTTAATTATCACAGACCAATTTGGAATCCTAGAAGGGAACAAATGGACTCAGATAAGGAAAATAAACTGTAAACCCCCAAAGCAGAATTGAGATGGGCCTCTAGCTACTTCCACTGTAGAGCTTCTAATCCCTGGGGAAGGAGGGATTACAGTTCAGTAAAACCACACCTGTAGGAGACATATGGAATGGGCCTCAATGAATATTTTATAAGCATGTATGGTTTGCTGTTGAGTTGCTTCAATAATTTTTCACTAGTTTATTTTTCTTTTCTCTACAGTACAAATTTAACAAGACATTTTTATGCTCTGTAAATCCGATATTGAACCAGGGTTGGCCCTAACTGACTACCTGGAAATCACTCAGAGCACTAGAGCTCCCACCTTGAGGGCAGTGTCATAAAGGGCATTCTCACAGGGACTAGCATTGAACCCATCCTCTGGTGTGCACTGACCTGGGTTCAGGTAATACAGAGTGACACTGCCTGTTAATAGTTTCCAGTGATCTTCTTTGACTGTGTATCTACTGCTTTTGCAACTGTTCCCTATGCTCGTGGCTCTTCGCCCCTGTGTTCCTACCCTAATTCCCTCAAACACAAATCTCACAGCTTCCACAGTCTCTAGTAAAACTCATTTTGGTATGCCTCAACTCTTCTAACTACCCAGTTACTAAGCCTCAGTTTATTTTTTAAAAAGATTTATTTATTATTTTGAGAGAAGAGCACAGGGGGAGGGACAGAAGGAGAAGGAGAGAGAATCTTGGGCAGACTCTGAACTGAGTGCAGAGCCTGATGCAAGGCTCGATCTCAAGACCCTGAGATAACAACCTGAGCTGAAACCAAGAGGTGATTGCTCAACTGACTGAGCCACCTCGCCACCCTGGGAGAGTAATTTTTAACTCATCGCTGCGTGTTGTCCCACCAAGGCCAGTCAATTCTATAAAATGCTCCATAGCTGTTTCTCAGTCTTGGTCCTTTTCATCTTCCACCTCATTCGGTGCAGTAACTTCTTAATTGGTCACTTGACCTCCTAAAACCATCTTTTTCAGACATACCGTGGTCAGAGTTTTCATCCCAAATTCCCACTTTGACCATATTTCCTCTTCAAGAACTCCTAGTGGCTTCTTGGTACCCGTATTCTGCTTGCCTTGAGAACCTCCATGATGTGGCCCCCAAAACAATCCAACGTTGCCTCCTGATACCATCGTCTGGTCTAGCCAGACTGTTTCTTATTCCCTAGTTCTCCAGTGTTTTTATCCATGTTATTCTCCTCTTGGAAAGCCCTCCCTTGCTACAGGCCCAGGTCAAATCCTACCCCTTCAATAAAGACTTTTTAAAATGGTTTCGTTTTTCTTTGATCTCCCACTTCCAACACATTAATATGTTTATTATCTACGTTATTCTTTTTAGTCCTTGCTCACAGGCCATTTTGCAATATGATTTAACTATTTCATTGTCTCCATCATACATTGTTTACTTCTTTATACATGTTCTTGTCCTCAATCTGCTGCTTTATAACTAAGCAGGAACTCAATAAACATTTATGGACCTGATGAATACAGCTGTGATTTAATGGAGAGGCACTTCTACCTGGAGTTACATATTTTGGATTTGCTTTTGAGCCCTGCTGCTCCACAACCAAGTGACATGAGAAAGTCACAAAACCTCACTGATTTTCAAATTTTATTATTTTGAAGAATCACCTGGATCTTTCATTCAAGGGACATAGAAATTACAGCATCACAGGGCTAAGTCTGAACAATTGAAAAAATACTCCTTTTGTTGATAACTGTTAGACTGGGTGCTGGGGACAGAGGGTTTAGTAACTATCCCTTCTATTTTCATATGGGTTTGACATTTTTCTTTTCTTTTTTTTTTTTAAAGATTTTATTTATTTATTTGACACAGAGAGAGAAATCACAAGTAGGCAGAGAGGCAGGCAGAGAGAGAGGGGGAAGCAGGCTCCCCGCTGAGCAGAGAGCCTGATCGAACCCAGAACCCTGAGATCATGACCTGAGCCGAAGGCAGAGGCTTTAACCCACTGAGCCACCCAGGTGCCCGACATTTTTCATAATACAAGGCAATCATCATCATCATCCTGGAGCACTAGTGAAAAATGCAGAAATTCTGACTTAACAGATTCCCAGCTATCCCCCATGAATTTTGGTTTTGTGGTTTGAAGTAAGGTTTGGGAATCTTGTTTTTTATAGTCATGCTGTTATAAACAGTGTTCTACCTCTCTGCTCCTTTTCTCTAACCTGTATACTTGGGACACAATATCTACTCCATGGATCTACCGTAAGTAAAACAAGCTGTATAAAAGCTAAAGTTCAGTTCCTGGCTCATAATCTGAAGCCATATCCATATATATTTAAAGTAGCATAACCCTGGATACTTTAGGAAGGACCCTGCTCTCATAAATGGCCAATGGCCACTTATAACCGAGAAGATGAATTTAGACAACCAATGCAAAGAATGAAAGAGGATAAAAGAAGTGAAAGAATGTGATTAAGAGTAGTACTGACACATCCTCTCTTTTCATGCTCTGCTAAGTGATTTGACCCCTTTTCGGAATGAACCGCAGCCGTATTTAATTTGAAGAGCTCAGAAATAACAAATTGCCAATAAGCAGGGCATTTCATGGATGATCTCACTAGACTGGTGACCAGACTAATTTTCAACAGCTGGAAGGACTTCTCTCCCTCACACAAATCATGTATAGTTCAGCCTTTGTGGAGAAAATCCCTCTGAAAAACAGACTACACACCACTACACACCTCCTGTAAGTGAAGTATGATTTAGGATTATTGAAAAAGACTTCTGAGACTTCTATTAAATATATTTTTGTTTTAAGTCACATTTGTATTTGCTCATAGTAATTGCTTATTAATACTAAAGAGATAGCACTTAATACTACAATTTACTAGGTACTTTATCTTTTTCAGCACTTTTGAATGTCTTTTGTTTTTGTTCTTTTTTTGAGAGAGAGAGAGAGAGAGAGTGTGCCCACGCATGACCAGAGGAGGGGCGGAGAGAGAGAATCTTTTCTTTTTTATAAAGATTTTATTTATCTATTTGACAAAGAGAGAGAGAGAGAGAGATCACAAGTAGGCAGAGAGGCAGGCAGAGAGAGAAAGGGGGAAGCAGGTTCCCTGCCGAGCAGAGAGCCCGATGCGGGGTTTGATCCCAGGACCCTGAGATCATGACCCGAGCCCAAGGTAGAGGCTTTAACCCACCGAGCCACTCAGACGCCCCGAGAGAGAGAATCTTTTTTTTTTTGTTTTTTTGTTTTTTTGAGAGAGAATCTTAAGCAAGCTCCACACTCAGCACAGAGCCTGATGTAGGGTTCAATCTCATGACCCTGAGATAATGACCTGAGCTGAAATCAAGAGTCAAATGCTTAACTGACTGAGCTACCAGGCACCCCAGGAATCATTTTGTTTTTAAACATTTTTTTTAAAGATTTTATTTATTTATTAGGATAGAGAGAGAGTGAGAGAGAGCATGAGAAGGGAGAAGGTCAGAGTGAGAAGCGGACTCCCCATGGAGCTGGGAGCCCGATGTGGGACTCGATCCCGGGACTCCGGGATCATGACCTGAGCCGAAGGCAGTCGCTCAACCAACTGCGCTACCCAGGGGCCCTCATTTTGTTTTTAAATTGGATGGATCATACCATTTTTTTAAAAGAATTTCTTTATTTGACAGAAAGAGGGAGCACAGGCAGAGGGAGCGGCAGAAGCAGGCTCTTACTGAGCAGGAAGCCTGATGCGGGACTCAATCCTAGGACCCTGGGATCATGACCTGAGCCAAGGAGAGACACCTAACCAACTGAGGCACCCAGGCACCCTTGATCATACTGTTTTTGAGTTATATTGGTCCCCAGCCACCACTACCCCTCTACAACCACACTTTACCCCTTTTAGGCTGCTTCTTACACTCATAACTTTTAGAGAAAACTTTCAGTAAGGTAAATCTAAGCAATAGAGAGTTAAATATGCACAAGAATGCTGGAAGTAATATGAAAGCTTTTTGTGGCTTAAGACTAGAGATAGTAGGGGTGCCTGGGTGGCTCAGTTGGTTAAGCCTCTGCCTTCAGCTCAGGTCATGGTCCCAGGGTTCTGGGGATCGATTGGCCTCTCTGCTCAGTAGGGAGCCTGCTTCTCCCTTTCCCTCTGCCCCTCCTTGCCCTGCTCATACTCTCTCTCTCTCTCTTATGTATATAAATAAAATCCTTACAAAAAAAAAAAACAAAAAAAACAAAGCAAAACTAGAGGTAGCATGTCTATAGTGATAGGTCTGAGAACACTCATTCATCAATAAATATTCAGTGAGCTCTTGGGAATTCCTAGATGAACCAGACACTGCTTCCTTAAGAATTGCTCTTAAGACCAACAAAAATAACCATAAGATGAGGTAGAAATGATGCTAGTGGGGATGGGTTGAGTGGCGGTGGTCAGGCAAGGATGAGGTTCTCATTATCAGGGAAGGCTTTCCTGAAAAGGCGGCCTTTTCAGGAAAGGAGGAGTTTAATATGGGCAAAGGGATCCAGCCTCAATGAACCCCCTACCCATTCATCATATACATTGGCTACAGATCTGGTTTAGGTTAGAGCCACATTTTGAGGCCATGGAACATAGCAATGCTTGCATGGCTGTTGTAGGGACTGGGTCCACTGGCAATATTTATTTAACAGCTGCTCTCATTTGCCACAGTGTGTAACTGGAATGAGATGGCAATTTGGTTTTTAATCCTGTTGCAAATTGACCAGTGCTTAGCTCATTCTTGAAAGATCCTTTGAAAAGTAAAATTCAAGGCTTGGGTTTTCCCCAGTTTATCAGCAGAGTATGAGAACATTGTGGAGAACTTTTGGGTAGAAAATCTGGACGGAAAGACAGATTAGAAATAAAGAATATCTTTAAACCCATATCTCGTTTGGATCAGTTTCCACAAACAGCAAAATGTTACCTATACCTTTAAATGAAAGAAGTGGAAAAGGGTAGTCAAAGCCAACTTCAATAATAATTAGACTATTATTTAAAAGAAATACGAGAATTTCTTCACCGATACTAGTTTCTGGCTCTTTAGAAATGAGAAATATTTCTACATTTATAATGAAACTATGGCCATCTTCATATATACTCTACAAGACATTATTAAAGAACAGCTGAGCTTTTAATCTTTGTGACAAATGTAATAAGCACGGTAAGGCAATTATTAGGCAGAGATCTGGTACAGAATGTCCAAACCAAATGTACTAGTGGCCTTCCTGATGATCCTCATTCCATTGCCAGCGAGCCACTGGCTTTGGGTTGGCAGCCTCTGCCTCCTTTTCACTTTTACTAAAAATTAAACTGGTAGCTTCCATGGAGGTGTAGGGCCACGGTTTCTACCATCTATATACAGATCACAGCAAAGAGCTGTAAAGAGAGATTTCAGCCAGTGTCCACATCCTCCCTGGCACTTTCAAATAAGAGACAGATCAAAACGAAAGGCACTGATAGACAGCCAGCAGCCAGATCTCATTCGCTTTGATCCAAGTAACCCAATTCGCCATCAGTGGGATCGAGACAGGCTGGGAGCCCACAGCCCTGGTGCTAGTATTGATCACCTGTCTTCCCCAGCAGCCTGCAGCAGCTCCTTTCCTTTTGTTTTGTGAGAAGGCAGAACCACTTAGTGCAGAAGCAGGGCCGCCTGGGAGATTCCTGCTGATACTTGGAGAGGGGGCTTAGTCAGGATATTCAACATTGTGGAGGTTCTAATTAATGCCTTCAGCTCTTTTTGCTTTATTAAGTTGCATCAGTGTTAACTTTTGGGGGGCCTGGGGACACTGCTGAAGTTATTCCTGCCTGTGGCACTTACAGTGATTAAGTAGAGGGAGGGAAGGGGCCACCAGTGTGGAGATACCAGGATTCTAGAAAACAGACTTCATGTAGCAGGCTGCTCTTCTAGGCCTAGGATGGATCTCAAGAAAAAGGTCTTCTGTGTTCCTCCTATCTAGCAATCCTTACCTGTTTATAAGTTTACTGCAGAATCAATTTTTGTAAGCACTTAACATTACATAAAAAAACATCGGACGCCTGGGTAGCTCAGTCGGTTAAGCATCTGCCTTCGGCTCAGGTCCTGATCCCAGGGTCCTGAGATCCAGCTCCACATGGGGCTCTCTGCTCAGCTGGGAGCCTGCTTCTCCCCTGCCTCTGCCTGCTGCTCCCCCTGCTTGTGCTCTCTCTCTCTCTCTGATAAATAAATAAACAAAAATCTTTAAAAAAACAAAACACCAACAACAAAAATTACCACCACATAGAAACACCTGGGATCTTTGTGTCATCTTTCATAACCTCATGTTTTAACGGTAAGTAAATTTTCAGAGATTTAGTATGGCACTCTGTTTTACTTTTAGTCTGTAACTCCATATAAACTTTAGAAGACTGGTTTATACTTAGAAAGTGCTAAATATTTGTTAAATGAAGTAGGTGAATCGGATTTGATATATTGCCAGTTTATTTTTTTGGTAATGGACGATAATTTTTCATTTTTTAGAATGCTTGTTTGTCCTATATATACTGACATGTAAAACATATAAGATAGTTAACCTTTTGTTTTTTTCCTTTAGGTCTACCATTTCATCCCGTTCTCTCTTTAAAGTAATCTGAATTATTGTTCTTTCAGAGCAATCCTCCTTCAAGTTTCCCCTTCCCTCTTTCTTTCTTACACTCTAAGGCTGTATTTTGATCTAAATAGTCCTAAATTTTAGTTTCTGAGAAATGTAAGAGAAGAGAGAAATCAAAGAGGGAAGAGCACATGAGTTATTTCCTAAATCTAGGAAATTTCTGTAAGAACAACTTCAAAGTCGTAGCCAGCAACAAATCAAACAGTTTGAAACAGAAATGAATATTGTGTTTTCATTCTGGCCAAATACATGATGTCCTTCTAATGCTGCCAGTGAGTCTCCCTTTGTGTTTGTGTGTGAAATAAAAACCAGTTTATGATTTTACAGGTAACCTAGTGCCAAGATTGCAAAATAGAGCGTAAACAGTCTGTAAGAATACATAAATGTGAGAACGTCTGTCTGGGTGCACATGTGTGAGATTTGCATTTTGGTACACATCAGATTTCCATTTTGGTACTTTTGGACATTCTCATGTGAATTCCCCAAAAAGCTGGTGAGCCTTTTTGTTCAATCACTCCTGTGTTGTCATAATGAGTCTGATGATCAAAAGAGATAGGAGATTTCTAAAGCACAGTACTTCAAAACCCCACGTCACTCTGGAACATGACACAGCACAATAAAACAAAAGCCTAACATCTGGAAAGAATACGTGGAATACCTAAGATGTTTTAAAAAAAAAACATTTAAAGTTGGAATATTTAAAAAATACAAATGAGGAATTAAAACGTTACTTTACCCAACAGACTTCGATTCTTTTCTTGATATTTGAATAGCAAGAGAGGGGAATTTCATTCATGTAAATAACTGAAACTGTACTTCCTGACTGAGTTTGCATAGAGCATTCATACTTGGCTATGTGTACAGCCATCCTTTTGGAGTCTGCTCTTGGGAATAGCTCTGTATTTTCAATCTCCTGGGCGGCAGAAAGGCATCATCGTGATACGTGTGGATCTTGGCATCAGTGTTGGGGTTCCCATGCTGGTTCTGCCACTTACTGGCTGCTTGACTTCAGGCAGGAGAGTTGAGCCTTCGGAGTCTTGGTTTCTTCATCTATAAAATGAGGGAAATACTAGTACTTACCTTAGAGAGATTATGAGAATCAAATAAAACAAAGCACGTAGTTCAATAGCTAGCTGTCAGTGCTCATACAAACTCAGTAAATAGCTGTGATCTGATCTCGGGCATAACTAAATATGTTAGCTCTCTCAGGTAGTTCCTAATTGTGTGATAATGGATTTTAGTTGTTAAAAGACATTCAAACAAAAATAAATGAAATAGGTTTGGTTTGGTTTGGTTTTGTATTAGGATGAGGAAACAGGGACATTTTCTAGTACTCCTGCAGTCTCTCTACGTGGGTGAAGCCACCAGTCCTGCAGTATTGCTTTTCTTTCCCAAGGATATTGTTGGTGGCTGCAATACATCTGGGTGACGTGTGGAAATAGTAAATGGAACTTTAGGATTGCTTTTCTCCTCTCTCAGAATTACTATAATCATGTGGTTTATATCCCCTTCATTTCATTTATCCATCCACTCTCCCATCCATCCATCCACCCAGCCAGCCAGCCAGCCAGCCAGCCGTCTACCCATTTGTCCAACTGTCCATCCCCTACTAGGTGGTAGGCATTGGAGATATGACATGAATTAGATACAGTCCTTGTTCCTAAGGAGCTCACAAGAGGGCCATGGTGGAGTTCAGGGAAGGGGGTGGTAGTGTGACGCCAGACACTTGAGGAGATAATAATTCTACAAGGATATCAATGTAAGGATTATGATATACTTAGGATTTTGTGGAAACAGGGACACCACAGACTTCCCACATTGGATTTTAACATTCACCATCTTAGTACGAAGAGCTTTTTCTCTGATGATTTATTTTTATCAACATGCAAATAAAATTGAAATGTTCCACAAATTAGATCAAGGCCCTTTGTTGCTTACAGAAATACAATTGTTTAGAAAATACATTGTTTGGAAAATGTAGTTTTCTAAAAAAATTGTTTAGAAATACAATTTAGTTTTTCCCTGCAAGTCCAACCTTCTCAGTCATATTTAAAACATAATGTGTACATGTATTACTGTTAATATGTGAGAGCAGACTAATGTCTCACCAGGGCCTGTGGCTGCAGCATGTTTAATGTGGACCAGACACTCAGAAGATCCAGCTGAGGTACAGTTAATTTGGTGAATTAAACCTTTGGAGCTTCATTGTTTGTGTGTGTGTGTGTGTGTGTGTATTCACAGTGGAGATAGAGTAGGAACACTTATGTTTTCATTTATTTGGACTTTAGTCAGCTAATTAGTATTTTATTAGTCCATCCCTTATAACACAAGGGCTTTGGGTCATGTTCTTATACTCCTTTTTAGGCTGCTACTATGGTGTCTGTTTGTGTCATAAATCATTGCAAGTAAATTTCTTTTGTTAGATGCTAAGTGGTAATTTGAATAAGGGCCATCATCATCATCATTGCTGTTGTTATTATTTTTATCAGGGCTTGAACATGTGAGAAAAGAAAAGAAAATCCTGTGGTCTTCATGAGATCCTGCTCCGTTATACTTAAAATATTTAAATTAACACTGATTCACACTGATTTGAATAACGTTCACATCTATTCAAAGAATGATTGCTATAGAAATCTAGCTCTAACCCATCCTATCTTTACAGTGGTTCTCTGGTATTTATTTTTAAAACAGTATCAAATTACGAGACACTTAAAGCCTGTATCCCCAATGGTTGTGAAACCAAACTACATTCGGTTGTAGTTGGAAGAAAATTAACGAAACAGCCTGGATTTCAGTTTGTAGTCCACAAGACTTATGTTTTTGTGTTTTTAATGTTTTCATGAATAGATTTATCTTTGATATGCTTTATAGCATCGATGATTCACTTCTGTGACATAAAATAAATAAATACAGAATAAGAAATGTGGGTTTCTGAATTTCTTGGTGGTCGGTAGATATTAGTACTTTCGTAACCTTAACAGTTGAAATAATAAAAAGAAAAAAAATTGGTGCGGATTGAGTGGCAGCACACATTGTGTAGCAACAAATGAATTTATGTGGCTTTCATCTCCTGTACATTAGGACTGAGACATAACCTAGGGAATTCTCAAATCCTTACTCTCTGATTTTGAACGTGGAAAGAGACCTAGTGTGTGATACCCATCATCTATTGTCTTCTTGTCTTTCCTGTTTCCTGAAGCTCAGATAACAACCATACTGTTTCCCATTTTTATATTACACAGGGATGAGGCAAAGCTCCAAACCATAGAGCAATGCAAGAGAGAAGAGAGGGTGCCTGATACGCTGGAGGGCCCCCAAAGGCTCACAAGACACACAGGAAGGAGCTGCCTTTCTCCTCATGTGGTCTGACAGTAACACCGTGAATGCTTTCTGACCTTTTCACTACCAGGAAGAGAGGGCAGAGAGAGTAGGAAGAGGCAACATAGCTCATTTGTTCATTCATTACTCACTTATTCAGCTAATATTTCTTGAATGCTTATGGTGTGCCAATCACCAAGGTTGGTCCTGGAATTTGAAGATGAATAAGTCACCATCCTTGCCTTCAAGGTGTTTCAGTCTATCGGGGAGAGATGTAAACCAGTAATTAAACTCGCTAAAGCAATTATTATAATGGGGAACATCTGTGAATAGAAAACAGCACAGATATGGAGGCCAATCACACTCACACCCTGTTGTGAAAGCTTCGTGACCCAGAAGAAGGGGGTGCCGACTGCCTATGTTTCTTCATCTGTTAGGAAAGGGGAACATCTTCTACCTTGCAGTAAATGTTTGTCAAGTGCCCAACAGAGGGCTTGGCATTGGGTAAAAGGCACAGTGCAGGTGTGCCTCAGGAGCTAATGCAGGTCTCAGGGCAGTGGGTCCCTTGAGTCCTAAGTCCCAAGTCACACGTGCAAGAATGGTCTTCATGGGAACATGGGCCGAGCACTAGCAAGGAGTTGCCACTGACAGAATTTAGTCCTTATCCCCCAGCTGGTCATTGTCACTAGGTAGTAAGATTTTAAAAGAAAACAACTTTGGCTGACAGCTCAAAAAATCCTGTTTTCCTTGTTGTCCAATTTCTGACACTTTAATGAGTTCCACGTGACTCTCATTTTGCCACTTAGCTCCTTGTTTACTCGAAGAACCCTGCACTTCTACTAGTCCCTTTCTCTTCTAGGCCTTCCATAGCTTTTTCCTCTTGCCCTTCTTGCCACTCTTGGCTTCAGTGTTATTTGAAGAGTATTAAGTTTTGAAGTTACAGTATATATATTATAATAAAAATGAATTGTAAGAAACAGAATTTGTTTGGTCATTGCTGCCTTTTTGTGAACAAAAAGCTATTGGTTAATGTTATGGAGCTCTTACTGTTGGGCACCACTGATGCATCATATCAGTGCTTCTCGGACTTTAGCATAAATACGCGTCACCTGGGGAATCTTGTTAAAAGGGAGGCTCTGAGTCTTCGGTTTGTGGGTGGAGACTGAGCGTTTTCTTTTCTAGCAACCTCTTGGATGGTGCTGCAGGCCCGTAAACTGCGTTTTTGAAGAGCGAGGCCTTGTGTTGTTTATTTGATCCTGACAACAGCGACACTACGAGGGATTATTTTTCCTATTTTACACATGTCGAAACTGAAGGTTAGAGGCATTATGTAATTTTCTCAAGGTTATGTTGCTATGAAATGAAACTAACCAAGCTGAAGCTCTAAGCCTAGCTTTGCCTCTTGGTATAGTGTATGTTATCTGGGTTTTGGAAATGTCCTCGAAACTCAAGGGTGGCTTCATGTTCCTGAAATGGAATTTTTACCTCTAGTTTTTTTTTTTTTTAAATGCAACTTTTCCAATTTAATTTCTCTTTATGCAGGATTGTGTGTTATATGGTGATTCAGATATGTTGGATTTTGTTTCTAAAAATATGTAAAGTTTAGTAAGACTTATTTGCCAAAATTGTAGTTTAGGAAACATGGTGCCATTGATGTAATCTGGATTGAACACAAGGGGAAATTGCTTGGGAAGGATACATGTAAGGAAAGGAAATCCTCCGGTTGATTTATTGTTTTAACGGTCATTGTACACAGTGTGCTGCGACTCTCACAGACTAATGGAAAAGGGCACAGTCTCTGTCCTTAATAGACCAGATATACTTAAATTTTTTTCACCTTCTTATAAAAGTAATATAGTTCATAGTAGGAAACTTGAGCTACGGAAGTATAATAAAATACAAAAACCCCTAAAATCCCAGTTCTTAGTTTCAAAACTGAAAAGGATATACCTTGAAAGGGCGAACCACGACCATATTTATACAGAACAGTAACAGTTCAATGTGGTAATATCTTGCCATGAATAGTTTAAGCATTGGTTTTGGTTTTGAGGGGCAGTGGGAGTAAAAGCGGCCCAGTTAGGAGTCCCCAAAGGATGTAAGAAACGTGAATGCGCTGCTTCAGGCAGGTCTCAGTTCTGGGGGTATGTTCCAGCTTTGCTAAGGGTCCCAGAGTTGGGCCTGAAATGCACAGCTGAGGACCTATGCTAATTGCTCTCCAACCTGGTCCGGGTCACCGGCGCATGCGCAGTTGGCCGCTTGCGCTCCGAGGGCGTCTCACCGGCCTATTTCTCCCCCGCCGCTTAATGTGCTGTCAGGACTGCGGCAATGAGCAGTTACGCGTCTGAGAGGGAAACTGTCTCTAAGTGAAAAACACCTGGCGTCGAAATAGGCTCGGGCGTTAAGGGCAAGTTTCTGCAGGCGTTTCCACACACACTTTGAAGGTGCCAGAAACCTCCTTACTAGCAACTAACTTGGAGACAGAGGAAGAGTGTCTTCCTGCAGGAAGGCAATTTAGGGGCTAGAATGGGAAGCGGAGAGGGGTGACGATCTCTAAAACTTCCAGCACGGCGTTCTCAAGATGCTCTGGGCCCTTTTGTTTCTCTGGCGAGTCCTGGTGCCCCAATTAATCTTTCGCTCCCTTCGGACCCTTTAAAAAAAAAATTACAGCCCCCATCGAGGGGGGAGTGTCTCAGTAGGAACCCCTCTGTATTACAGTGTTCAGCCCACTTTCCCCAGATCGGGAAGCCGACCCGAGGGGAAATCCCCAGACGCTCGCGTGGAGGTAGGGGTGGGGGTGTACGCTCCGCAAACCTGCGGGCGCGAGGGGTCTGGAGCACTAGGCACCCCGCCCCGGGAACCGGCCCTCGGCTGGGGGGGGGGGGGCGGCGGCGCTCTCCCACCGCGCCTTTGGGGACTAGCAGACGGCTGCGAGACCGGCCGGGGCGCTGGGCATGCTCAGTCGCCGTGTGCCGGGCTCGAGAGTTGGGAGCCTGTGCGCCGCCGCCGAGCCGGCTGGGGCGCACAGAGAGCGCGCGGGACTCGCTGCAGCGGCGGCCGGGCGAGAAGGAGCCGGGCCGGGACCGGACCTGAGCCCCGCGCGGAGCTCCCGACCCGCCGGCCGCGGCGCCTGCTCCCCCGCACCCTTGCAGGGCAGGGGCCCGCCGCGGCTGGCGTCGGCGGGGTGTGGAGGAACCGCGGCGGCCGCCGCCGCATCCTCGCCGCCTGCCCCGGCCGGGCCGCGTCCCTGAACCGTCGGGCATGGAGCCGTGGAAGCAGTGCGCGCAGTGGCTCATCCACTGCAAGGTGCTGCCCGCCAACCACCGGGTGACCTGGGACTCGGCGCAGGTATTCGACCTGGCGCAGACCCTCCGCGATGGAGTCCTGCTCTGCCAGCTGCTCAACAATCTCCGGGCGCACTCCATCAACCTGAAGGAGATTAACCTGAGGCCGCAGATGTCCCAGGTAAGGGAGCCGGCGCGGGCGCCTCCGCCTCCAGCCGGCATCTCCCATTAATCATCCGGCTAATTTCTTTGTGTAAATGCAAACATCTAGGTGCGCTCAGCTCGCTCTGCCTCCCAGCCTTCTGCTTTGGGGATCGCTTCGGCTTTTCGTACTTTGGCTTGAAACGGTTTAGGTGGTTTAGGTCTTTAGCAGAGTGCTGAAGTCCTGTGTCCGGAGATGGTATGAGGATTTCGTAAAGACTTTCTGTGAGGCAGGGGGAAAAATAAACTGTGTTAGGGTGCCCTTCACCTACTTTCGTTCGTTTGTGCGTGTGTAAGGTAACAAAAGGAATTTGATCCAGCTCTTTTACAATAACAATGGCGAGGGATAAACTCAGATGCTGGGATGATTTTGGTTTTAGTCTGTTTTTACTTTGCGTTTCATCCCCATGTTTTCTTAAAAGAGGAACCATAACATAAATGACTCTAGGAAGTGGAGGGCGTTCCGTTACCGTTATCTGTACAAGAATGACACTGGTCAAAGGGAGGAAAAGGGAGCACCGTGCAGCGGTTGTCCCCGAAAGCCCCCTGAGCTTGTGGCCAGCTGGCGAGCTAGACTTTGTTTACAGCTCTTATTAAGCCATGTGAGAAGGAGAGAGTCCAACCTCCCCCAACAGCGACAGGAAACAAGAGGTTTCTCTAGAGATTGTGCTTTCCTTCATTCAGGGCTTAGGTGGCAGGGTGCACGCTTGGCTCCTCCTTGCCTGGACGTGCCTTTTCGAGGGGTTAACACACACACACACACACACACACACAGGGAGGCTGTGTGCATCCTACAGTCAACTCAAAAGTCACAGCTCAGAGGAATAGTAGTTTCGTGGTCCTGTTAGAAAGTTTCCACGCAGAAAGATAGTAAACACTATTCACATCTCTTCTCCTTGTGATGTGAAAAAAATCATCTTCAACTTAAAAGGCAGGAGTCTTCCCCTCCAGGATATATTTTAATCACTAATACTGAATGATAGTGCCTTAACTACTTAGCAGCTAAAGCAGTGCCTTTTACAATGGAACTGACTTGATAAAGTTGAGTAATTACGTATTTTAAGTTAGAGCACACACATTCATCTCTTCATGTCAGTGTTTCACCAGGGTCTCTCTGCACCCAAAATTCTGCATCCCTTACCTATCCGACTTTGGTTGGCTGGTTAGCAGTCTCCTAGACAGAACACGTTCGTAAGGGGTGAGAACTATATGATGATAGAAGCGAGATAAGATATTTTCTACTTTCCCATAATCCTGGGTGATGATTGCCTAATCTGAGAACCCCTAAAGAGTTGTCTCAATTCTGGATATACTGTTAAGGTGGGTTTTTTTTGTTGTTGTTTTTTATTTGAGAGAGAGCAACAGCACAAGCAGGTGGAGGGGCAGAGGGAGAAACAGATTCGCCACTGAGCAGGGAGCTGGACGATTTGGGACTGGTGTGGGACTTGCTTCCAGGACTCTGGGATCATGATTGGAGCCAAAGGCAGAGGCTTAACCGCCTGAGCCACCCAAGGGCCCAATGTTAACGGTTTAACAGACATTTCCCTTAAGGTGGAAGCTGCTGTTCTGAGCGAAGTTCTATAGGGAGCTGCAGTTGGTGGAGTTTACAGATAACCGTTTTCCACCTGGCTTATGGCCTCAGGAGGCAGTATGGGTCAGGATGCTTTGGCCTGCCAGCAGGGAATATAGTACTGTGTGCACTTCCTGAAACTTGAGTTTACTGGAACCCGTGGGGCTTGTTCAGTGAGTCTTGAGTAATAGTTTTCTCTGGACAGCTGAGGATCTCCCTCTTTTTTGATCTTCTAACCTTTATTTGAAAGTTAAAAGTGGATGAAAATCTTCTCAAACATGTTTTTTGCTCTTCGTTGAATATAGTCAATGTAATCTTCTTGATCACTGAGGAGCATCATTACTGAAAATGGAGCACATAGGAGGCTCTAAGAACTTGATTCCCTACTGGGGGTACCACAATGAACACATCAGTATCCTTGCCCTAAAGGAATTATTACTATGTTGTCAGATAAGCCACCAGGTTATAATGAGGTAAACAGCTGAATGACTTTCCGTAGGCTATTTTGCTATTGGATCCTTAATCCTGTCTAGTCCTGAGCTTTCTGGTTCCAAATTCAATGCAATTTTCTCTGTAATGTCGTGTGAGTGAGGGCTTCTCGCAGAAGTGAACCCCTGAAGGCTAGTACCTGAATGTGATGATGGCTGTCCTTCTTTCTTGGCTCTTGACCACATTGCACAGAGAGAAGGTTGCTGTACAGCTGATTGCTGGACAGATGAGTTTGTATTGTCCATTTTGTCAGTAAATCCTTAAGTGACACTGTTTAACGGTTTCATTAAACAAGGTGACCTATTTAACATGCTTACAGTGCCCAGCACTTAATGTGTTCACTATTAGTAAAATTACTAAAACATTTTTTCCTGCTATCATATTAAGAGTAATAGGTTGCAATCAAAAATTTAAAACAATTGCAAGGTGTTTAAACCCCTTTGGGCTGACCTCTCTATTTCTGCATCGAACTCCTCCCGTCTTAACGGCTTCTGGTTGTAAGACTCCTACCCCATCAGCAATATTCATATTATATAGTGAATAACCCAATAACCTAGTGAAATCCTGACAGGCATCCCAGCAGACTTCATTCCTCTGAATTTAGAGACGTCACTATTAGTACTTGTGGCTTTTGTTGTTTCTGGTATCTGAGTCATTGCTTCCAGCTGATTTAGGTTTTATGGAAGATACTAATTTGAATTTACTTATAGTACATGATATTCTTGGCTAGGAAATAACTAGAAGTTTTCACTTCAGAGTCTTGAGTCATTTGAGACTGAACAAATAGGTAAAAAGGAAATACTAGTTTGTTGGTGTTTTGCATATTGGTGGTTTTTAATTATCCTGTAAGAGTCTGTAAAATGAGTAGCCTCTGTTACTAAGAGTACTTGAGTGATTTCCATTCTCTTAAGATTTGCCTTATACCTAGTTCGCTTTTAAAAAAAAAAAAAAAAAAACCAGAAACACAGCAAATAATTACTCAACTATAGGTTTGAATCTTGAGGTTTTTTTTTTTTTTTTTTTGAATCTTGAGGTTTTAAGTTATATTTCTAAATAGAATTATAAATGGGATCCCAGTCTCATATTCTTCCTGGCTGTGCATATCTGCTTCTTTTTAGTCTTGCTATGTTGGTAAAAGATCTTCAGTTCAGAAATAAGTACTTTTTTTTTTTTTTTTCTTTTACATGGCACCTGGGTGGCTCAGTCGGTTAAGCATCTGTCTGCCTTTGGCTCAGGTCATGATTCTAGCATCCTGGGTTTGAGCCCCACATTGGGACTTTCTGATCAGCAGGGAGTCTGCCTCTCCCTCTGCCTCTGCCCTTCCACACTGCTACTCCCCCAACTCATGCTCTCTCTCAAAACAAATTTTTTAAAAAGTACTTATTTAAAACCCTGATTTAGAATTTGTTTAAAATGAATTAAAGAGCTATACACTAATCAGTATTTATTCACCCATTTAACACGTTCCTTTTTTTTTTAAATTTTTTTATTAACATATAATGTATTATTTACCCCAGGGTACAGGTCTGTGAATCATCAGGCTTACACATTTCACAGCATTTGCCATAGCACATACCCTCCCCGATGTCCATAACCCTATCCACCCCCCCACCTCCCAGCAACCCTTAGTTTGTTTCGTAACACGTTCCTTTTATAAAGAATGAATAAAACCTAGATGATGGAAAGTCCAAGAAATTTGGCATCTGGGTTTATTTTTCATCCGAAAGGGTGTTCTAGTTAGGATGTAAAGCACATGAACAGCTTTGGGGGAGGAGAGCCTAACTGTGATAGTTGTATAGAGGAGAGAGGGTGCATTGTGGAAGGGCATGGGTTGTAGCCTTGATGTCATTTTTAGTCGTTAGGAAGGTCTCTGTGAATGCCTGTAACCAATCCTAGATCTGTCGATGAGATTATCTTAGTCTCTGTGTTTTGTAATGGAAAATTTTTATTCTCTACCCTGAGAGTAATACACTTGAAATTACTGGCCACTGTGTATGGTATTGGTGAATTTTGAATTGTCTTAAAATGAACTATTCAGGCCTTCAGTGTTCTTTCAACAAATATCTGGTTTTATGTGCCAGGCATTGTTGTAGATACTGGCTTGGGGCAATAAACAAAAGCAACAAAATTCTTGCCCTAAAAGGATTTATATTTTAGTGAGGGAAATGGACAGTAAAGAAATGACATATAATATGTCCTATGAAGAGATTTCAACCCAGTAAGGGCCTAGAAAAAATGTGATTTTCATGGAATTTATTTCATGGAATTTATTTCATGGAATTTATTTCATGGAATTTATTTCATGGAATTTATTTCATGGAATTTATTTCATGGAATTTATTTCATGGAATTTATTTCATGGAATTTATTTCATGGAATTTATTTCATGGAAT
>CM052798.1:81967207-81995018 GCA_028533885.1 Nasua narica | reverse complement strand
ACAAATACTCAAGTGTTAATGATCTTTTACTGTGATTATTACTACTGCTTCTGCAGAAGCCTGCAAGGCCGAGTGTTAAAATTTTCCATGAATTCTCCTTGTTACACCACCATGAAGCAGTCACTGTTATCCCCGTGTGAGAGCTACTCTCCAAGGCTGAGAGGAGTTTAGGATTTGTACTGGCAGTTGCAGGTGCAGCCATGATTCGAAATAGAAAGTTTAAAGCAAACTGAGTTCCTTCAGCAAGGCTTCTGGCACATCTGAATCTGAATTGTAGGGAGTCTCGCCCCCCCCCGCCCCCCCCCGCCTCACTGTATTTTCTTGTAGCCTTTTCTTTAGAGGAATGTTCTCAGATTGGTTTTGTGGTTATCAATAATAGCCCCTCCATACTAGGTACTGAGTAATTTTGGTTTCAGAGCATTGAATGTAGCAACTGGATGATCTTACACATTTATCCTATGCCGTGTAAAGTAGGAGATAGACCTGACCGGTTTATGATGGGGATAAGAAATAAAATCGGGTAGAAAAACTGAGAACAGTTAATGCGAGAGCAGAATGAGTGTAGCTGGTCCTTTTTTGGCCTTTTAATACTGTGCCTGGTAACCCTGGTCCTGAGTGTGTGGTTTTTATGCTGTACTCCAGAGTGGGGTCAGAAGTGCTTACATTTCTCTGGGCAGCAGGAACATCATTGTTGTAAATAGCAGACAATCAAATAGTTGTCTCTTTTCTTTTCTTTATTTTTTTTCTGTATTATAGCCATTCTTGTAAATGCATAGATACCTATTTACAATGTTAGAATATTAAACCTCCCCTCCATGAACATGGATCCTACATTTTGTGAACGCTAGTCACAAGTTTGCATTTTGCCTTTCTCCCCTTTTAATCATTTAGTGGACAGAACCATGAACAGCAAAGAAGTAGATACTTTGGGTTTTCATTTAGAAAATCGCTTTAGAATTCTACGTTGCTATCTGCATGTGCTTTCAAAATCTGTGTTGCAAGAGTTGTAGTCAGCCTTTGAGGTGCTTGCTTAACAGGAAGCCATCAGGATATGCTGCTCACATGGGAGTTCTTTAAAGGGTCAATTAATATGGAATAGTCAATGATAGACTTGGTACCCACCTTCTATGATTTTCAAAGTACTTGTCTTAAAATAGATCAGTAACAGCTGGCTTGAATAAACAAGCATCTTGCCTCTGTGCCCACTAATGTCAGCAGCCTTTTCCTGGGAGCATGGGGCAATATGGTTTAATGAAAAGGCTTCAGGCCAGGAGTCAGGGGACCTGAAGGGTGCAACTCTGTCTCTGATGTGTGGCTCTTATCATATAGCTGCTTCTCTTTGTCTCTGCCTTCCATCCCTAAGCTATAATAGCAAATACTGACATATCAATAATATGCTGAATAGCAGCTAACACTTCTAATGCATATTTATACCTCATTAAGAAGGCATTATGGTTTCATGAAGAGAGCTTTGGGGCAAGACAGAAATGTCCCAGCTCTGGCATGGGACTTGATGACTTAGGGAAAATTACTTTAGTTATAAAGTCTCCATTTCCTCATAGCCAAGAAATCGTAAAACCTACTTTGCAGGATTGTGGGGAAAATTAAATAATTGGTGTACAATGCTTGGGGCATAGTAGGTACTCAGCAAGATTTTACTTCCTTCCTCCTCTCACACATCCTTGATCCTCGTGAGTGTAAGAGCCAGGAAGAACAAGATGTTATCACTGCCCTACAGAGAAGGAAATTGAGGTGAGCACTGGCTAAAGGACTTTGCTCAAGGTCCCACAGACGGGAAGTGGTGAAGACAGGACTTGAGTCCACTTGTCCTAATTCCAAATGCTGTGAAGTTTATCATTCCTGCTACCAAGCTGAGTGCTTAGATGGTGCATCGTGTGAGGAAATGCTTGGGAACACATTCAGGAAACCAGGCCTGCCCTGCAGGTGCGCAGTGATGCTGTATTACTTTGCAGTGAAGCTTAATGGATTTCAAATAGAAATGTCTGAACTCATGAAACCAGTTCTCACTTCAAGAGTCTGATCTAGTTCACGGATTATTTACTTGTTGGTAATTTCCTAGCTCTTCTGCTTTCTGTGTGGTTCTGTTTTTATGGCAATTTGTGCATACGAATATGTTCATTAAGCCATCAGTTTGTCTACTAAATATTAGATTTTATAGTAGGTACTGAGGATTCAAAGGTAAATAAAACTCAGTCCTTAATCCAGTGTGTCTTTTAGTCTACACAGCATGGCCTTTACTTCAGACATGCCTTTTAAAAAACCAGGATGGGGTTGGGGGAGGGAGACGGGAAATAGAGTGATCATGGCAAATGCTTGGTGTAGGGGGTAGTGCATTTTTGGATGCATTGATAATCTTGCTGATGTGTGCAGTGTGAATGTGTGTGCCTGTCTCAAGATGTTTTTGTCCTCCCCATAGACTTTTGTCTAGAATATTCTCTGCAGGGTCCTGGAGTCTTCAAGATAAATTAAAAGAACTTTGGGGCCAGGAGAAAGCAGAGTGACCTCAGAGTCAGGTTTTTGCAAGAATGCAGAAAGGAAGTAAGTCATTGGATGCTACAAGGCAGGTGCAAAAGTGCACGCAGCTGGGTAAGCGAGATGAGACCAGGAAGAAGACAGAGGCATGAGTGGTTACAGGAGAGGAAGAAGGCTTGAGAAAGAAAATGGGCGGGGAGAGTGTGTGTGAGATGAAGAATGGGCAAAGACAGTCCATCCTCAGCGATGTCTCCAGTGGGACAGTAACTCTGAGCATTGGTGAAATATCCTCCATAACATTAATGCTGGACTATGGCTGCACCATTTGCATTTGGCGTGAAGACGTTAAGTTATAGGACTTTGGTGCATAGCCTGCAGTATGAGATGATGGCCTGTTCTCTTGAATATCTTAAATGCTGAGGGAACAGAGACCATATAGAGAGATTCAGACTACATAAGGGACATCTATAGCATTATGCAAAGCCTTCTCTTTTCTGCCTCTAACCTCCTGTCTGGCCACCTCTCAGTCCCTCACACCTACCTTAACCATCCATTATGCCTGTGCTCTTGGTTGGCTGACACCTCTTCCTTTTGCTTCATTTGTTTTTGGCTGCATACTCCTGAGTCCTGCTCGAATATGTGGTCAAACTTTCCCCATTCCTCCCCGTTTCCCTTCACCTTCTGTGACCTCAGATGGGGCAGTCACCCTGCCCTTCGGTGCCCTCACAGGCTTTCCAGCTCTTGCTTCCAAGCCAGAGAGGGTTGTTGGAGCAACTCACTCACCAGCCTGTAGGTACTGCCCAGCTTCACTGTAGCTGGCCATGGTGCTCATCATTGCCTCTTTGCTGTGCTTCCTGTCACCCTCTTGGCTCCTTATTCCCCTCGTTAGACTCCAGATCTCTAAATTCCAGGCATGGAGTCCCCAGCTCCCCCTCAGTCCTTGCAGGTTCACATGGTTTTTATTATTACCCCCCCCCAGTCTTCCTGAGTCTTGTCCTCAGTCTGTCTCATCCACCCCCCCAATGGTGGTGGCCACTGTGACTGTTACTAGGAGCTGTAACAAACTTTAAAAGTTATATTGATGCACATACTTATGCCGCCTTCTTGGGTGGGGGGAGAGTTTTGGGTGTTGAAGAGAATGTGTAATAAATTAGAAGCCCAGAGAGGATCAGGTGTTAGGAAAACCTTGATTCTGGGAAATTGGACACCACACACGAGAGGTGGTCTCTTGGTTTGTGGTCTGCAGAGGCCAGTGGCGTACTTGAGTGAACATCCCCTGACGAACCAGAAACTCAAGTCACCTTTCTCAGTTTTTTTTCTTTTCTTTTCTTTTTTTTTTTTTTTAAGATTTTATTTATTTGACAGAGAGAGATCACAAGCAGGCAGAGAGGGGAAAGAAGGCTCCCACCAAGCAGAGAGCCCGACACGGGGCTTGATCCCAGGACCGTGAGATCATGACCTGAGCCGAAGGCAGAGGCCTTAACCCACTGAGCCACCCAGGCGCCCTCCTTTCTCAGTTTCTGGTGGCAACAGGCTGCCTGTCCCCTCTTGCAGCCAGCTTACAGCGTGTTTTTTTGCAAGCTTTTTATGAGGGGGTGGGTAATACTACCATTCAGTTAAGACAACTTTTCCTTAATTATGCACGCGGTGCCAGACAGAGAAAGGGTAATTCTGTCACATTGATACTCCAAAAAGTAGATTTGGCAGAAAATTACTAAATTCCCTGGCATCTGACTTGCAGATACGAAAAAGCATTTGTTGGCTAAAGGGAGTTAGCTTAGACCACAGTCAGCCACATAAGAAATGCTTGAGTTGAGATTTACGATGATAGAGTACTTGAAAATAGAACCTTGTGTTTTCCCATAAACTGTACTTGGGGATTCAGTAGAACATGGCAATTTATCCTCAGTGAGGAGGAAGCAGGAAATCTCTGGAGTTCAGAAAGAACGCTAACATGAAAGATCTGGGTGCTTCCAGAGACCCCATTTAAGGAGAGAATGTGTCATAATTGCTGTTAAGATCAGTTTGATTCCTGTAAATCCTAAGATGTGAAGCTGGACTCTCGGGAGTATTTGGCTCCGGTGGTTAAATCCTCATTGAATCCTCAATCTTTCTTAATATATAGTTCCATTTAATGACCTCAGTGAAAAGTAATGAGAATTTGGTAAAGGATCTAATTTTTTCTTTAGTGTTTAATAAATGGTTCACCAGTTTCAATGATGCATATAAATTTCTCACTTAGCTAGCCCTAAGCTATTTGCCCATTTGGCAATTACGCTGTGTTTTATGTAAAATGAGCTAAATGAAGAAATACCTTTAATAATAGAATAATACCCTCGTCTCTCTAAAGAAATGAAACAGATTTCTTACATTCTTTGGAAATGCAATAAGCTTAACTTCATTTACACTAACCATTAGAGAGTTCCTAGATTCTGACTTAAAACCTTAAGAACTTTTCATTAATACACTATTCTCATAAACTCATGAGGCAACATTGTATCGTTGAAAGCACCTGGGCCTTGAGTATATCAACCTGGCTTGGGATCCTGGCTATGCCACTTACAATCCTGGGCCCTCTGATCTTGATGTTTACACATTTATAAAATATCTATTTGCAACGTTGTAAGGATGAAACTAACTGCAATAATGCACATTTGGTATTTAGCCCTTAGTAGGTACTCAATAAACGTGCCATTTCTTGTCCTTAATAAGCCTGTTTTCTTAAATCCAGGGAGATTACAGGTTGCAAGTTAAAACGAGAAAGAGGGACAGTTAAACGTTAAATTGACAGTAAATAAAAATAATAATTGAAGTAAACGGTAAAAGTAAAAATTGAATTAAAGTGAAAATTGAAGTAAAACAAAACAAAAAAACCCCCTGTAATTCATGGACTCAAAAACCATATTAACCTTGAACTGTGGAGAAATGCAGCCGAACTGATCACCGTAGTGCCCTAGGCTCTGGGGATGGATGGTCCTGTTTGGCTCAGTATAGCAACTGATTGTATTGTTGCAGGAGTTAAACAGTTTCGGAGCTGGAGAAGTCCTTAGAGGTAATCTCAGCGCAGCTTTTAAAAAGGGGTGGTCTGGGGGCGCCTGGGTGGTCCAGACAGTTCAGCGTCTGCCTTTGTCTCGGGTCGTGATCTCAGGGTCCTGGGATCGAGTCCTATGTCTGGCTTCTTGCTCAGAGGGGAGCTTGCTTCTCCCTCTCACTCTCCGTCTCTGCTAGCTCTCCCTCTCTCGCAAATAAATAAAAATTAAAAAAAAAAAGGGGGGGGCGGTCTGAGCCCTCTGATGATGGAATGATTTGCCCAAGGTTACTTGGTTTCCTCATTAACTCCATTACTTCTCTTAGAATACTTAAGACACAGGTCCTCAAGAGAAGTTTAAATCATGTTAATCCTTAAAAATAAAAACAAAATATTTGGGAAAGATGGGAAAATGATCAAGTTCAGAATTGCTCGTGTGAGGTACTTCTTATGAAGGCCTCACTCTCTTGTCTTGAGCTCTCTCTCCTTTCCTCTCTACCTCCCTCTATTCATCCATCCCTTGGATCTAGTAGTAGAGGGGAATCTTTGAGAATAGGGATATACAGTGTCATATTTTTGGAGCTCAGAAAGTCCTGGGAAAATTGACAAAGCATTGGGCGCCTGGATGGCTCAGTTGGTTAAGCGACTGCCTGCAGCTCAGGTCATGATCCCAGAGTCCTGGGATCGAGTCCCACATCAGGCTCCCAACTCCATGGGGAGTCTGCTTCTCCCTCTGACATTCTCCCCTCTCATGCTCTCTCACTGTCTCTATCTCAAATAAATAAATAAATAATTTAAAAAATTGACAAAGCATTGAAAAATTGACTCCTGAACAACATGGGGCTTAGGGCTACTGATCCCCTGTCCATTTGAAATCTGTATAATTTTGGACTATCCCCAAATTTAACTACTAATAACCTGTTAATCAGAAGCCCTACTAATAACAGTTGCTTAGCACATATTTTGTATTCTCATTCTACTGTATTCTTAAAGTAAGCTAGAGGAAAGAGTGTTGAGAAAATCATAAGGAAAATAAAGTCCTGCACATGTATGTATGTAAAAAATCTGCATACAAGTAGATCCATGGTCAAACCTATATTCCAGGGTCAATTATAAAAAAACAATTGTGAAATGAGAGATGGGTTGCTTAAAGGAGTAAACCTTCACAGTCCAGAAACTTAGCTACCCAGAAGTACTCCATTCCTAAGCTGGCTGGGGTTTTTGCTGTTTAAAGCCAGATAAGTGTGTCACATTCCCAAGAACGAATATTTATGGTAACATCAAAACATGTTATTTCTCCGAAAATCATGCGTCCCATGAAATCGTGGACCGCTTGGTCTTCAGCTTTGTTTTTACCCTTAGTACCTAGCATAGAATGAGCGCTCCTAGGAATTCATTCAATACTTATTCATTCTTAACACCAACTTTAATACGGGTTGAACGAGAATGCCAGATTTTATGTCCCTTATCTTAATTACAGGCTGCAAAAACAATGTAATTCATACTTGGCCAGTTTTTTTTTTTTTTTTTTTTTTTTTTTTTTTTTTTTTAACAACAGGCAGCTTGGTATATTGAAAGAATGTGGATTTTAGCATCAGACAGGCCTGAGTTCAAATCCCTTCTCACTAGATGAGCAGCTGCGGGCACATCCCTTCATCTCTCAGCATGTTAGTTTCTTTGCTTGTGAAATAGGGATAATTCTTCCTGCACAGTGTTGTGGAGAGCAAGTGAGCTCAGAGAGGTGAAATGTCTTGCATAGCCCTCGGGGCATGGTAGGCACTTAGTCATAATTTGTGACCCTTTTCTTCTTCCACCTCATCTTTTCGTAGTATAGGGCTTTCCCCGCAGTCCTTTAGGAATAACAACATTCTGTTCATCTTGGGTAAGTTTTCTCTTATGTTGCATTCTTTCTGCCTTTGTTTTATTTAGGCTAATCTAAAGGCTTTAGAGTATTATGACTTGAAGAGTGATTTAACTTAGTTTTATCTACTTGTTGGTGATTTCATATTTGACAACTGTGATAAAACAAGAGAAAACAATCTACCAGGAATTGCTAGATTCCCATTCAAATTCTGGCTCTAGCACTGAATAGCTTTGTGATCTCTGAGCCTCTGTTGGCTTGGTTTCTCTGAACCTTCATTTTCTCCTTCACAAAGGGGTTGGCATTATATACTGGAAAGAACATGGGCCTTACAGGTAACATTCTGGATGTGCTACTAAAAAGCTGTATGATTTAGGGTAGGGTCTGTCACTTCTCTCTGTTCCCTCAGTGGCCTCCTGAGAATAACACTGTCTACACTATAGCTTGTCATGAGGATTAGATCATGTATGACAAGTTCCTGCCTCTCAGCTTTGCACATCATAAACTTTTTTTTTTTTAAAGATTTTATTTATTTATTTATTAGGAAAGAGAGAGAGTGAGAGAGAGCATGAAAGGGAGAAGGTCAGTGAGAAGCGGACTCCCCATGGAGCTGGGAACCCGATGTGGGACTCGATCTCGGGACTCCGGGATCATGACCTGAGCCGAAGGCAGTTGCTTAACCAACTGAGCCACCCAGGCGCCCAACTTTTGTTTTGTTTCGTTTTGTTTTTTTTTGCACATCGTAAACTTTGAATCAGCAAGTGGCAATGACAGTCCTTCCACTAAATACGATTAAGATTAGTATTAGTAATGCTTATTTCCTTACCGATTTGAGAGATTATCCAAGAACATAATGACTATAGCTTACAGATTTTAGGAAAGACTCAGTAATATGCTCAGGATTGTGTAGGAAGTGATAATGGAGTAGTATGTAGCTGTGAAAATAATCAGTAGTCCACTTGATAGGCTCACTGTTGATGTAGTCAGTCACTTGGGTTACTTCCAGTTACTTTATAGATAGCATGACTTTAAGTGTCTGTGTATCTATTACTCCCAAAATTTGGATTACTTGCTTTCAACTTTATTTTCCGAAGTGAATCTTCTAGGTGAAAGGTTATAAACCTTTTGTAGCTCTTGGTAATAATGCCGCCTGATGGTTGCAGAAAAGTATTTCTAACTGACTTAACGGCAAATTTCTAAAGCTTGGTATCTAAAGTTTTGGTATCATTTAGGTTTGGTTGTTAATTAATGGATGACTGAGTAAACTAACCTCATTAAATCTGTTTTTTCACCTGTAAAATGGATGCAAGTAGCCACCTTACGATATGTGTCTTAGTACTTAGTTGGTGCAAAGTATTTACTGCTCAGCCTTTCCTGTCTTGTTTGAAGCTATCTGTGCTCCGTCACCCGCTGCCCCCTCTCCCGTCACTTGGCCCATTGCCTTCTAATTGTGTACATTCTACTTCATGCCAGTGCATTCTCCCAACTGCATCTTCATAATGTTAACATACACATACCCATCCACATCATGTGAACCTTTTTATAATTCTTAAAATGCTTCCTCATCTCTGAGGGTGAAGAAGGCCCTTGGAGACCTGACGTTGTTGTCCTCTGGAGCTCCAATTCCCTTCTGTCTCGCTCATTCTGCTGCAGCCATGTTATCTTTCCACTCCCGGAATTTGTCACCCTATCTTTTTTTTCCTCTAGACTTGGAGTTTGCCATTTGCCAAAAACCGGTTCCTTGGTTTTTAAATTCTCCATTTATACAACGCATCATCCTTAGAAATAATTGTGTTAGGAGTTGATGTTCCTGCTACACCTAAGCCTCATGATGGCAGACCCCCCCACCTAGATTTATTCTGGGGACAAGCACAACGCCCAGCACATAGTGCTGAATAAATTTTTGGGAATGTATAAATATAATAACTTATTGGTGATAGGTATATGATAACTTATTAGCAATAAATATGAAAAAAGAATTTTAGGTATACTTTGTTAAGCCTTTGATTGCAAGTTACTTCATGAAATGAAATATTGAAGTGTTTTCCAAAGACTTCTTAAAAACCTAAGTATGGTTTTATAATTTAGACCTTGCCTTTTTTTTTTTTTTTTTTTTAGATCTTGCCTAATTTTGTCTTACATAATCTTCCATGTTAACAAGGGCAAGTCGGAAGAGAAGAGGGCAAATACTTACAGCAATCATAATTTAGCATCAAGTAGTCTTTCATCTTTGCCAACACTCTTCATCTAAGAACTGTAATAACATTACCTGAACCATCCAGGAGGCTGGACAGAAAATCATCTTAACCCAAATGGCAGCAGGACTAAATGACAAAGATGAGCATTCCTAAAAGATTAAACTATGCCTGATCATTTCCTGGCACTTGAGAACTCCAGCCATTTTGGTTTGCATTTCCCAGACAGGTAGCCTATTTTGTATTACATCGTTAGCCTCCCCAAATTGACAACTGTGCTTCCTTCATTCAGAAGGCGAGTTCGGTTTTTTTTCCCACTCACTCCTCTATTTTAACAGTTGTAGAACTCCTATTGTATTCAAAGCTCTGATTCAGCACTAAGATCTTCCTCACTCAGTAGGAAGGGGAGCACTTACTACTTCCACTCTTGGGGACTGGGAAACTTGTGGTGTTCTCGTCCACAGGCAAGTGGCTTGACCAGGCACAGTTGTTTGTGATGGGCATTTAGGCCTTAGCCAGTGCAGGGTGCACTGATCCTAGCTGGGTTTTGTGGGTGGGCTGAGGCACTTAAACTTGGGGTTTTGTGGCTTCTGCTTGGATTGGTGCTGTAGGTGAGGAAGAAGGTGTTGATCCTCTTAGTTATTTGGTGTGGACTAGCATTTGCTGCTTTTATGTGTTGTAGCTAAAGCTGCTGGACAGGACTTTGTACTGCAAAAGTGATGATATTTCGAGAAGGCTGTTGTGTGAGGTTCCTCCTTTAAGTTGTGTGAATGAGGCCAAGATAGGAAGTGATAAACTGGCTTTACCACATTCAGTTAATTTTTATACCATCCCAAAGGAAGGCCCTGGAGGGATGAATTTTCTGTAATTGTGTAGTTTATCTGAGATCGTTAGAGACCACTGATCCTACAACCCACATCAACCGACCCACCACAAACAGACCAAGAAAGCACGCCCTCTGCAGAGAGACTTTGTCTAAGAGTCAAGCAGCTGATGGAACAGTGCTAATACTGTTCCAGGGGAGAGAAGTATTTAATACTTAAAAGGAAGTCCCTCCACACCGAAACATGAGTTAACTTTGCTCTGGATTTGTGATTTGTTTAAGTTCAGGCCGTTGGATCCTAGAACTGTGGTTTCCAGTTTTTATTAGGAAGAGTTGCAGATTTTATTCGGAAAAAGTCAAAAGGAATGGAAACCTCCTTAGTTAAATATATGCTGTGTTCTTGATTTTAGATAGATGAGTCCATGAAACAATTGTAAACCCAAATATTAAGATGATTACTAAGGATAGAGATTGGTGTCTTTTTTTCTTTTTTTCTTTTTTTTTTAAAGGAATTCAAGGAGGAATTGGAGTGGTTTGGCCTTATCAGAAAGGGAGCAGACTGAAAAAACTAATAAAGCCAAGAGAAAGGTTCAGAGATGTGAGATAGGAAAGGAAGAGGAGATCTTAAGCCAGGATGGACAGATATAAAAAGGAAAAGAGATTCACTCTAACAGCACTACTTAGAAAGGGTAATGGGCTTACAGAAATAAAGCAGAGGAGCCGAACGTCTTTCACAAATTCCGGGAGATTGCAAAATGACCCTCTAAAGATTCAGCCAGAGTCTGAAGTAGAACAGCTGGAAACTTGCATCATGTGTGTACGTAAAGATTCTGGCCAGTAAAGGTTGAAATGCAAGGGACTTTCTTTTCACTGTAGAGCCTGGCAAGTGTTTACATGTGGCACCTTCTATGTATATTTTCTGTTCTACTGGGCATGTGGTGACGGCCCTGGGATAGCAGTACCAACCAGTAAAAGGAAATTTGCATTTAAGAGGGAAAACTCTGAGTTAGGAGCATAAAATCCTGAAGAGTTTGCGGAGTTTCAAGGTGACCAGTTGCTGTCATTGGACAAGCAGGTATCACCTGTAGCCTGAAAGCTCAGGCCCAGCTTCTTCATGGAGTTAGACTTGCAGGAGAAGGCCTGGGAAAGATGAGGCACATTATAGATTCAATATGGCCTGGTGGGAGTAATGTCCCGGCTGGTGCTATCTAAGTGTTCATTTCCACCCAGGTGTGATCTCTCTAAGGTGGACGAGAAGGAGGGGGAGCCTTTGAGTCTTTCTCAGAAGAAAATAGGATTGGCAGAGACAAATGTGAGGGGTTAAGCCCGACTTGTGGCAAAAAAGGTAGTGAGGACCTGGTCCTAAAAACAGGCAGGAATTCTGTGTCTGGAGTGGTCTGTGCAGAGGTGTAGGTCTTCACAGGCCACCAGAGACATAGCCTTCAGAAACAAGGGACAGATGTAGAATCTGTTTGGATAGAAGGCTGTCCAGCAGCAAGTACGCAGAAAAAGCAGTTGAAGGACATGCTGTGGCCCAACACCGAAAATTCCTGGTTCTTTCTGAAAGCTTAGGAAGGTGCTGACTCTACTAGGCAGAGTATCCAGTCAGCACCTGAGCACCAGGAATGCGGGGTTCAGGGACGAACTGGAAGATAAGTTTTGAGCATGCCGGTGTGGAAAGAAAGATTCCCTAGTTCAGGCTTGAGGGGACTGGGGCTGCCATCATTGTAGACTAATAAATTTGGAACAAGACAGGGCTACCTCCGTGCCACTCAGAGAGAAGATACTGTGTCCTTCAAGCGTACAAGTGCACAGGGCCAAAATTAACCTGCTTAGAGATGTCCCCCAGCTGAGGGTTTTCTGTTGTTTTGTTTTCGTGGTAAAATACATGTGACCTCAGACTGAACCATCTAACTGTACAGTTGTGTGGCATTGAACATACTCATTGTTGTGCAGCCTTAACCACCTATGCAAACTTGTCGGTACCCATTACACAATAACCCCTCCCCACCCCCCAGGCCCTGGCAGCTACCATTTGTTTTCCATCTCTCTGAATCTGACTATTCTAGGTCCCTCATGTAAGCAGAATCATACCATGTTTGTACTTTTGTGATGGGCTGGTTTCACTTAGCATGATATCCTAAAAATCAATCCATGTTGAAGCATTTCCTTCGTGAAGACCAAGTAATAATCTACCGTATATAAACTGCATTTTGTTTATCCATTCATCTATCGATGGATAGTTGTCCCCTTGGCATAACATTGGAGGCTTCCTGGCAAAAGATCATGCTTGTTGTTGGTGGGTTTTTTTTTTTTTTGTCCTACATCTCTCTCAGTATGCCCTGGAGTTTCTACTAGTCTCTTTGGAAGCCTGTCAGTGGATCTTGATTATGCCAAGTTGCAGAGAGACATTTTCTTGGGGTAGCTGCTCCAAGGTCTGAGGATTGAGTTTTCTTTTCGATTTGATATGTGTGGGACCAGTGACCTGTGGCTCTTTAGAAGTGGGGGCATATCAAAAAGACGGGAAATAAAGTTGAATCAATATCAGATCCCAAAGGGACTTTTATTTTCTATGACAGCTTAAAGCTACTCAAAAACAAACCGCTGCCACACTACGTAGGCATCCAAGAACTCCTCCAGGTGGGAGTGGACAGAATGGGAAATTTGAAAGGGCGAATTTGGCCTTTAACAGTGGACTTGAGATACCTCGCATGTCTTAGGTCAAAATCCTCTCTGCCTAGCCTCTTAGTCCAGCCACTGCTGCAGTGACCAGTTCTGTGCAGGGGTCCATGAACTTCACGGGTGCACCTGGAGAGCCCTTTGCTTGGGGACCTCTGTACCTTTTGTCTTCTTACTCAGGGTTCCTTACTTAGGGGTCCATGGATCTTGTTGGACATGTATGTGCAACTGTGAAGTGTTGAGTCAACAGGGAATTTGCCGCATTTAACCAATGGGGGATGGGAGTGTGGGATAAATGCCTCCTTTCCACCCAGAGAGGACATCTTAGAGGCACTCTTTATTGGGTTCCTTAGGATGTTGAGTGATCTTGAGCATCTGGCTCAATAGTAATGGTCAGCTGAGGAATGTACCCTTATATTTTTCTTCCTTTTTTCCCCAGCTCCAACCCCCTGTTCCCTCACTCCTGCTCTGAGATCACTTGCCAAACTAGATAAGTCCATGCAAGTTTTTTGTTTCCTACCTGCTTTTCTGGGGAAACTCCAACCAAGATTGGACTTCGCATGTATATAAGCAAGATACTTCAAGTTCAGAATTAAATTCCTTTGGGAAACATCTGTGGACTTCGATTTGCAAGGTGCTTTAATTTTTGGACTTAATTTTTGGGTTGAGAAACTCAGACTGGAAGGCTTATATTTAAATTTGGGAGTGATTTGCTGCGTTTTATTTTTTAGTTATATTAGTATTGTAATTAAATTCATTGCAGAATACTTGGTGACCTATGTTGAACAACATGGCCGGGCATAGTGTGGAATCTGAATAGAGAGTGGATTTCAACTTGGGATTCAGCATGGCCTTGGCATTATTCTATTTGATAGTTGTCTGATTTGTTTTAAAATCTTACCCCTCGAGTACTATAATCCTGAGCAACTACCCAGATGACAGTGGTTGGTATTAGAAAGTGGGTTTGATCTGGGGGACTGATCTTTCGCTTCTTTGAGGTACAGCCACACCTCTGGTATCCCAGAAATCTAATGAGGAAGGAAAAAAAAATTCAAGTGGATGTTAAGGAGAACATCAATCTTTTCACAAGGGGGGACTTCCATTTGAACAACATCCCTGGCTTTTCCTTTTTCTCCAGTAGGTGAATGATCTATCTGATTTGTAATCTCTTTGGGATCAGGAGTTGGGCCTATGTGACAGCCCTCTATGGGCCTTTTTCAGAGCTACCTGCCTGCAGAGAAGATACATTCTGGTCTGTTCTCTGCCATTAAGGTCGCTTATGGAGTAGAATATGCCCCCTGGGGGTGTTTTTAAGTTGTAAGAGTCGTATTAGTGAGCTCATTTGGTGGCACACCTGAGCCCTTTCTCCTAATAAAGTTAAGAATAAAAAGGTGGCCTTTATTTTTTATCTCTGACTCAGACATCTACCTCTCATTTGGTTTTAGAGTCCATTGGAGAAAAGGAGTATACATTGGATCCCATAAGTTCGCAACATTTGAGTATTTGAGGCTAAATGGCTAAGGGGCATTCATGTGGTGTCACTGTGGTAGGGACATTTAAGCCAATTTTTGAAATTATAAAAATGGAAGTGATTGGTGTCAGGGGAGGCAGGGCCTTTCAGGAAGAATGAATGTGCCCATATATATAGGTAAAATGTATGTGGGATTTAATATAGTGAGTATAATTGATCTAGGAAAACAGGGGCACCCCAAACTATCCATACTTAATTCCTCCTTATTGGTGGTGGTTTTTGCTTTGTTTTGAGGAGCTGATTAACATGGTAATTGGCTTATTTATTTTATTTTATTTTTGACTACTCAGTGTTAAAATAGCAATTTCACTTGCAGTTTTGTTGAGCATGCTAAAGGAACCTCATGTTACATAAGGGACAAAACTTCTGTTACCATTTTTCTCTTGTACTGTACATCCTGACTGGATACCCAGTACATAGGGCAATCTTCAGGTCACCAAGGCTACAAATCTATGGGACATGAGATGGTAGCACACAATGGGTTCAGTGCTATGAGATAAGCCCAGAGCACTTGTGTGCTATTATCTAAACAGGAAACATGGAAGGAAGGAACAGCTGTTTCTGGACTGGGCACATCCCCAGACTGGAACTCACTGCTTAGAGTGCAGGAATCGCTTTTCCCTCCATGCCCACTTCCTCTTCTTTCTCCTGTTCCCTCCCTTTCCTAACCACACCCCTGCCTCTGCAGAGGACAGCTATTGCCATCTTACGGGAATTCATTCTCTGTCTCCAAATATCCCTAATGTCCTCCTATGCTCCCCTGTCCAAGAATCAAGATCCGTGAGAGCCTCAGGCCCTGCTGTTCCCATCTGGCAGCCCCTTCCCTCCTCAGCCTTGTTAGGGCAGGGGTTCCCTAGGCCCTGTGCCTGAAGTGTGGAGGGGAGAGGCCTCTCTTCAAGTTGGTTAGCTGCTCTTGTTGTTCACGAATCCTTTTCTTTTGAATCATTGTTTCCTCATTTGCATTCCCCTTATCCCTTCCTCAAACCTAATCCTCCTCAAATCTGTTGATACTTGAGAGGTCCAGGATGGTTATAGCCCACAAATGCCCATTCCCTCGCTTCCCATGAGAGTTAGGACTTAGGTTCACATCAGACATACCAAGAAGATGGCAGTCATACTGTGGTGTGATAAGAGTGCATTTTAATGTGTTGAAAAGGTGAAGCCAAAAGTATTTCACTTTTCAAACCAAACCAAACAAAAAAACCTTGAGAGAGCTGCTAGCTCAAGAGCTTGATCACCTTAGCCTTGTTGATGTGGGAAAATGCATTCTAAATTCCACAGAATAGAAATCTTAATAGATGATACTTAAATTTTTTTTTTGTTGTTAAATTGGGGCCGACTTAAACCTGTACAGGTAAGAATATAATATATTGTATCACAATAATTGGGATGATAAGCCTCATCCAGAGTCTTTTAAAATTTTATGAAGTGGATAGATCTGCCTTCAAAAACCTTACAACCTTTAAGAGCTCTCTTGGCCATAATGTTTGTAAGTAGGGTAATATATTTTCTTTAGCATTGCTTTAACATAGTGACTGGGAGGTAAACAGCCAAGAAACAGTTGTAGGCATTCCCTGTTTTTTGCATTCGACATAAATTTGTTGAATGCTTTTTCTTACATGAAGGTGTTCTCTCCCATTTAAGATGAAGAATTACATGGTCCTTTGCCTCGAAGTCATAGAGTACACAGGAGGGAAATGACATCCTGGTATTTGGTAGGCAGAGATGGAAGTTTGGTTTGAACTCTTGTGCTGATACTTAAAGCTGCTGCAGTCACGAGCTGCACACGGGGCATTGGTTCCCCAGTCAGCGTGGAAGGAACCAATTCATCATGTGGTGGTTTCATCCCTGCCTCTGTAAGGAACACCTCCGTGATAGTGATGCCTTTTGGGTAAATAATCACATATATTGTGATCTCTTTGAAATCTTCAAATACTGTGATTTTTGTGGCTTACATGTGCATTATTAACATAATTACGGTATGAATGATGGAGCTTTTTTTCTCCCCAGGGTGGGTGGAGGTGGTGGTTGTGTGTAGACTCTGTCCCACGTGTTAGTAAGGTGTGGCCATCTCGGTAACCACTGTGGTCCCCCCCACTGCGCACAGTCTTTGGAAATCTGGTTGGTAGCCTTAAGACAGCAAAAAGGAGGCACACTCAATTGTCCTTCTTAGAGAAGGACAGTGTATGGAGTCACAAGATCAGTTGAGGTAGGAGCGGTCTGTGATGCCGGTTTATCTCTTCTACGGTATGGATGATGTGTAAGCTCATAAATTCCAACCTGGAAAGGAAGTGCAGGGAAGTCTGCTCTCAAGAGGTCCTTGTTCTACCAATGATTTCTTTGGAACCCTTGGCAGTCCTTGGCTTTCTTCCCTCCAGCATTTTTCTCCAACTTGAAATTCAGGCTTAGTGCACTGCAGTAAGCCACAGTCAAGCTTGTGGCTACTCCAGGAGCTGAGCTGTGACTCATTGATGACTCACTTGGCCAGCTTGCGTTTCCTTACAGTCAATTATTCAAATGAATGCAACAACCAAAAGCACAAGTTGCGAAGCTAATGAAAGGATAGTGATTCGTGTAGTGTCACTGCTATTTCTCTAGATGGGCCTATTTTTAAAATACTCTTATTCTTAATTTTATTCTAATATGGACTTATATTTTTTAAATTCTATAAGAAAAATTTGTTAGTGTTAGAATTTAGATTTGCCTTTTTGGTTCTAATCTAATCCTATTCTAGTTCTAATCCTATGCCCAACCTACTCATATAGTAAATACAGTATTTTTTTTATTGATAAAATGGTGTTAATTCACATTTAGGCCTTAGAGGTTTTCTAGTTAAGTACTGTAATGGAAGTTGGACTAAGGCATTAGTTGATCAAGTTATTTTCAGATTTATTTTCCAGGTTTTTTTTCTTATTGGTACACTTTCAAACTACTTCAGCAAATCACATTTTTAAAATTCTTCAAATCTAGGAACTTTAATTATGTCCTTCACTAATTCCCCCAGCCCATCATAGAATTCTATTACAAAAGGGCCTAAATGTGCCCTTATCTCTCACTTATTTAAAAAAAACAAAACAAAACAAAAACCAACTCATCTTCTACATTTTCGAATTTAGCAACACATGGTGTTTGGATACTTTGAACTTCTTGTTGTCACTGCTTCTCTGCTATTGCTGAAATTCCAATTCTCATTTTTCTTTTCATTCTCACATGGTCTTCCTGCCTCTGGGTTTTCCAGTCTCCAGATGGAATGAATTTTTTCCTAAAGCTTTCGTTTTGTTTGATATTTCTGTAGTGAAATACTTCAATGTCCTCAGGATAAAATCCAACATATTTAACTCCTCAAAGCCCTGTCCACATTACTGGCTTCATCACTTGCCTCCCATTCGCTCGTGGCCTGATAGGCTGTGTCCCCTTTCATCTGTCACTGTGTAGGCTATTCCTTAGAACATGAGCACCTTCCCCTTCCAATCTGTGGGCTAACTCCCACATGTCTTTGGAACTCGGCACTGGTGATGGCCTTGGCTGGTGGCTGCTGTGTCAGGGGTGCTCCTGGAGCACGTCTTCTTTGTCATGGCAGGTCCCCCACACCCTACTGTCCCTGCCTCTCTGTAGCTGGACTCTGAACTTCTCCAGGGCAGAAATGGATGGTTGCTTCTTTCTATAGCTTTCTGTAACTGCAGAGATTGAGTTAATGCTTGCTGTCGTTGTGATGGGGAAACATATTCCTGATTTCCAGACTGAAGACCAAGTTTGCGTATTGGTCAGACCCTCCTCTTATTACTTACTTTGCCTCTCCCGGACTATTTTGCTACCTGTGAGCTGTAGGAGAAATTACAGTGGTCTCTACACTGTGGATGATGCTACTTCTTCTCTTGACTCCTGTAGAATTGTGAGTTTACCACTTCTAATAAACCTTGTCATTCTGAGTTGTAGTGGCTGCCTTAAGTGTAAAGTGTTTTTCTAGGTTTTTTTTTTTTTTTCCTTAGGAGCTTAGTGTATATTGAATAGAATGGAGTAAATCATGTTTCACTTGATTACTTTAAAAAGTCTAGGGAATAGGAATAGTGCAGCTGTTATTGCCCAAGAAGAAACCTTAGGAATTTATCTTGAAAGTACAGTCCTACCAAAATTCTCATCGACAGATTGGCTGATTAAAAAAAAAAAAAAAATTGCTAACTATAACCCGTCTCCATCAGTTAGTTTACTCCATGAGATGTGAATATATTGTATGGAGGAAAGTGATGGAGGAAATTTAGATGCTATTCTTACTAGTGTGTGATGGATTCTTAGACAAACTAAGTGTCTTGGGAGATACTTTTTTTGCCCTCCTATAGTCTATTCAGAACTATACTCCTGTAGTTAGGCTTCTTTCTCTCTTCTTTCCTTTCTTTCGAGAGTGAGCACATGAGCATCAGCAGGGGTGAAGGAGGGAGAGGGAAAGGACAGAGGGAGAAGGAGACTCGTTGCTGAGCAGGGAGCCCTACATGGGGCTGATCCAATCTCAGGACCCTGAGATCATGACCTCAGCTGAAGGCAGATGCTTAACCCACTGAGCCACCCAGGTGCCCCTCACCTTTAAAGTTTTTTTTGTTTTAAATTTTTCTTTATAATGCTTTTTCTCATTTGCCTTGGGGCCTTAGCTACATTATGTTCAGAATATGTTTTTCTCCTAATAGCAACCCAGTGACTTACTAAATCTGAGAGCATATGGATTCAGTCAGAAATCTTCTGAATGTGATATTTGGAAAAGCTAAAAACATGTAATTAAAATTGAAGTGGTTAACTCACCATAACTTGTTTTTTGGGACACAGATTTTTATTCCTAGAGAATTTTTTGATGTGTAAAATGGGTACAGTTTTTAACGGAGCTGTTTTTGACTTCTTGGATAAAACTGTGCTTGAATTAGGAGTCATTCCTCCTGGGGACACATATTTGCCTGAAATAGAGATTAAGGAATCATTACTATGATTCAGTAGTTATGGCTCAAAAATTTGACATATGAAAGATGGCTCAGCCAAATAATTCCACATATGTGGCTCAAAATATAATCCCACATATGAAAGAAGCACACAGAATTTTCGTTTTCTGTTTCTATAGGTGAAAGAATGGCAAAATATTCTGCTCTAAGAGTTGTAGTCCAGATCCACATTTTTCAGGATTCTTTGTTAGCAGCTAAAGGATTTATGGTTCTAAACTAAAGAGAGTTATAGCTGTTTCTTGTCCTAGAGATGACATCCAGGAAAGTCTGGAGTTCTGCAATATTTGTATCTATCTGTTTGATAAGATAACTTCAGAAAGCTTATTCTTACTACTTTTAAAAGGATATCAATATTTTAAAAATGCAGTAAACATAGAGCTATTATAGTCCCAAGAGAAGCATATAAGGCTCTTCCAAATTTTCCTTGAATAAATCGAAATTTCTTGAATTGTAATTAAGAGACTTTTGATCATGGTCATAAGGATAATGTCAATAATCATGTTGTATTTGCTATTAACAAGGCAGTTCTGAGACCAGTGATACTGTTCTCCTATTTTAATCTGATTACTTTGGTGAGCCAAGCTTCTGCTGAAGGCCGAAGAAAATGGAATGTATACACTGTTCTTACTTATGACTGCGGGAATGTTGCTTTAGATAGTGTATGCTGTATTTTTTTTTTTTTGCATTTTTTAAGTGATGAGGTTCACACTTGGTTTCAATTAAAATTTAAAGCATTTGCAATTGCAATTACAAGAAAATGGTAGATGAGCCTTAACTTTTTCCCCCTCCTCTTCCTAGTCTCTAAACTTGGAAGTGAGCTAGTTAATGTGGATCAACTCTGAGGACATTTGTCTCCATAATTTGAAATGAGCAGATTTTAAAGAACACTTGGGTCCAAGATACCTTCTGCCAATAAAGGTAGAGGAGTACAAGCAGTTTCTGGACAGAGATGTTCTTTTTTAGTGAAAAACCACCACCATCCTGCCATCAACAACACGGAACATCTTTTTTTTTTTTTAAAGATTTTATTTATTTCCTAGAGAGAGAGAGACTGAGAATGAGAGGGGAGAAGGTCAGAGGGAGAAGCAGACTTCCCGCAGAGCCGGGAGTCCAATATGGGACTCGATCCCGGGACTCCGGGATCATGACCTGAACCGAAGGCAGTCGCTTAACCAACTGAGCCACCCAGGCGCCCAACAATATGGAACATCTTAAAGCTCTCGCAAGGGCGCCTGGATAGCTCAATGGAATAAAGCCTCTGCCTTTGCTCAGGTCACGATCTCAGGGTCCTGGGATCAAGCCCCCCATCAGGCTCCCTGTCAGGCTCCCTGCTCAGCAAGGAGCCTGCTCCCTTGCCCCTGCCTGCCTCTCTGCCTACTTGTGATCTCTCTCTCTCTGCCAAATAAATAAAATCTTTAAAAAACAAACACAGCAAACCTCAAATAGGAGTACTGTAAATGAATGAGACAAGTAACACCTAACCCCTTCGTTTCCCCAAACTGAACAGTCTCTACAAAAAGCTGTTTACCTCTAAGCCTCAAAATGTTAAGAGCTTATAGATATATTCACACACTTGTAATTTTGTTGTAGGTTTTTCACACAGGCAAATTCTAGTCCATGTGGGGATGCGTGTTCCTCAACACTAGTATAGGTACTTGTTTCCCTTTGGTGCTTTAACAAGTGACTACCATCTTAGTGGCTTTAAACAACCCAAGTTATCATATAGTTCTGGAGTCCCTAAGTCCAAAATCGGCTTGGGCTAAAGACAAGGTGGTTTGGGCAGGACTAGTTCCTTCCGGAGGCCTGAGGGCAGAGACCGTTGCCTGGCCTCCTTGAGCTTCTAGTGGCCTCCACATCCTTGGCCCTGGGGCCCTGCCTTTTCTCTAGTGTATCCCTTCAGTGTCTGCTTGGTCTTCACATCTCTTCTGTGCTCAGATATCACTCTGCCTCCCATTCTGTAGAGACGCTTGTGATTGCATTGAGGATCCACATAGATGATCCAGGATGATCTGACTGGTGCGAGATCCTTTGAGCTAATCCTGTCTGCAGAGTTCTTTGCCCCATTCAGTCCTATTCACACAGGTTCTAGGAGTTAGGATGTGGGTGTATTGGGGGCCTTTATGTGGCCCTACCAGAGAATACTCAGCAAGGGTTTCACGCCTTAGTCCCTGCACAGCTGGGTCTACCAAATCCTACTTCATAGTTGCTGGTTTTGTTCCTTTCAAATCCCCTCAAATCTGCTGTGGCTCTGCACACTTTTTTAAGGTTGTCCATGCAAACGACCCTTCCTCCCTGTCTCCATCCCTCCCGGCAGAGGACTTTTACCAGCTCACCAAATCAGTCTCTTCTGCTCCCTCTCCAGTGTCACTTGCCTTGAACTCCCTAGAAGTTACATGGGAATATCCATCTTGGCACTAGTATGGCCTGTCTAGTACTACAATCTGCATGCCTTTTGTTAGCTGTTAGGCTGAGTTAAAGTTGTCACTAGCATATGAAATAAGGGCAGGTGGAGGAAACAAACCAGTTGACATGGTCAAGGGTGTGGGCTCAGGGTTACCTCGACCTTTTGGTCTCTACCTTTTGTGAATAGTGCCGTTATGGACATGTTCTACTACAGTATAACGTTTGCACACTTTTCTGTATGTCGGTAGCTCACTGAATTGTCACGAACTGACTCATGTATATAATTAGCATCGACTGTTACCAGCACCCCAGAATCCTACCTTTGTCCCCTTCCTCAAAGGCACTCCTGTTTTGATCTTAGCTATACGGATGATTTTTTTCTTGTCCCTTTATACTTCATATAAATGGAACCACCCATAATGTACTCTTTTGTTTCTGGCATCTTTTGCCCAATATCATGTTAGGAGATTTATCCACATTGTTTCTTGCAGTGCTGTTTTCTCATCTTATGAATATATTACAGTATTCTACTTTTTCCAATTTTTGGTGTTAGGCATAGTGTTGCTTTGCACATCCTGTATGTATATTATGGTGGACATATGTGCACATTTCTGTTGGGTGTAGACTGGGAAGAGCTTTCTCCTAAAACTCTATATGTACTATTATCCCAGCTAGCATTTGCCAGTTTCTCCAATTACTCTCCTCAATTTCTTTGCATTCCTCAGTGTTACTTAATATTTATAAGATGGGTACTATCCCATCTGCCACCGCCGCCTTAAAATCTATAAAGAAACAGGATAAGCCGTTTCACCATAGCTTCAACTTTCTGAATAAGAATGAAGGCATTATTTATAGCTGCTGTCAATGAAATGAATGTAGTTATGTAGCTTTTTACAGCTTAAATTTTTTAAAGTGTATATTGTACTTACATGATAAATTCAAAGGCCATAGATATTTTCAGTGATTTGCTGGGAAGTTGGCAGGAGTTGAGAGTGAAGAAACAGTATTTCCTTGTTGCTGACATGGCAACTTTTATGCTGTCAGAGGCCTGTTAGCCATCCAGAAAATCAGAAGACATTTTAAAATTCTATAGGCTAATAGTTTTTGTCATAATATTGACTGAAAAGTAAAATTGGTTATCAAGTTAACTGGATATCATTTAGTAACAGTCAAAATTTTTTTATGTGGTCAGAATTTTTAACCATTCACTTAGTTATGGGTATTAAGTGCTGGAATAGGAATTAAATTTTTTTTCTTAATTTTAAAAACAAAGTTGATAGTGACACTTAGGAAATCCCTATCTTCTAGGCCATATTGTAAGAACAAAATGTAGAGTAATATATTTAATTATTTACAAGGTGACTTGTATAGGTATATATCCATATAAATCTTTAAAAAGTGAAAGACACAGCATAAATCTGAGTGTGCCTAGCATATTGTGCTTTCTTTTAGATAGAACAGTTTCACTTTTTAATTTAGTAAGATTTGTCTCAAAATATCCCTTGATATCCTACTGCTGGGGTAAATAGCTGGGTTTTTTTCTTTTTTTTTTTTTTTCCCCTGGATTCTGAGAGAAGACATTTCTACTCCCAGGGTTATTTATGTCTAACTGCCAAAGAAATAAGGATTATGATACAACTTCTGACAACCCCCCCCCTTTTTTTAAAGATTAATTTGAAAGAGAGGGAATTGGGAGAGAGGCTTCAGGCAGACTCCCCCTTGAGCATACAGCCCAAAACGTCGTAGGGCCTTGATCCCACAAGCGACGAGATCATGACCTCTGCTGAAACCAAGAATTGGATGCTTAACCGACTGAACAATTCAGGTGCCCCCAACAACCCTTCTCAGAAGAACTTACTGTCTCTTATGTGGGGTCATATTTGTGAGGCAGGGGGAAGGCTGGCTTACACACAAAAAGCTAAGACATGAAGTAACTAGGTAACGGTTTTCCTTTGTTAACTAGTGTTGTAGCCAGGAACAGTGCTAATATTTCTAATGTCTTATACTTGTAATACCTTCTTACTATTCCTTTTTCTTTTTTTTCTTTAGATTTGAAAAATCAAAACTGTATATACAATGCCTTCCTATTTGCGAATTCTTCTAGAATGTTAGAGTAGATAATTTTAGAGACTAAATATTTGGAGGATTAAAAAGATCATTGTATGTGTTAACAAAACAGTTACCTCCATAATTTCCATTTAGGATTTTGTTTTTCACCTGGATGCTTTGAAATTAGGAATGTATTCCTAAGTGATGACTGGTTACTGTGTGATGGCTCAGTTGTCAGACAAGTCCTATGTTTGAGTAGAATGAACTTCTCTACTGCCTTCTAGAACTTTGTTGGTGCAGGTCTTATGTATAGTTCTGGGACTTAGTATTTTAAGCACACTTCTTTTTCTTGAAATTTTGCTCATTTGAGAGAGAGCAAGAGAGTGAGAGCATGTGTGAGAGAGCAGCGCAGTGGGAGGAGGGAGAGGCAGACTCCCCCGCTGAGCTGGGAGCCCAATGTGGGGCTCCATCCCAAGACCTAGAGATTATGACCTGAGCCGAAGGCAGGTGCTTAACCATCTGAGCCACTCACGTGCTTCAGGCCAACATTCTTGCTGGTGGTTTCTATATTTTAATCACCTATAGCTCTCTTAAAACTTAAAGGCGGGGTGGGGGGGTGAGTCATATTCCTTTCCTAATTCCCTGTCTTCTGCAGTACGAGAAGTGCTGTAGGACAGGCATAAGCAAAGTATTATGGCATGTTTAAGGGAGGGGCAGGATGAAGTTTGAAGATTGGAGGTGAGTGTTGATATGTAGGAACGTGCCTGGTGGACCCAGGCAAGAGCACAGGCATAAAGGAATGATTCATGGTGTCTAAAGGCAGGCTGTGAGTTACCGCTGGGGCAGATGGGATTGTAATAACCACATAGGGCATGTGTATAAACTTGATGTTTTGGGAAGTAGGTTGTCATGGAAGCAGTTTAAGTAGCGGAATAATACAACTGGAGATTTTTCTTGAATAATCAAAGAGCAGTGTGAAGGTGAATTGCAGTAGGGATGGGAGCCAGTTGACAGTTTTATGACATCTGTACAAATTACAATTAAGACATGAGCATTTTGTTGATATGTACATAATGCAGTGTAAGCTATTTTGAGAAGAAAATGTAAATCTTCTGTTCTCAACTAACTTAAAAGCTGGAAGGGAGAAGATGTGTGTGTGTGTGTGTGTGTGTGTGTGTGTCTGTGTGCGCACACACAAACACAAGTCATAAGGGAATATGTGAACATCACTATAAGAGGTGCCATCTGCTGGAAAATTCAGTAAAGGGAGGATTCCTTCTGACCAGAGGGGAGGGAAGTGTATTTGCTTTGCATTCACTTTAAATTTAAAAAAATTACTAAAAATTACAGAAAGTGATTTTGCAGTAAAACAAGGGGTAGGTGGGGAACTACTTTATTAGAAGTAGAAAAGAGTTCAAACTCCAGTGGGTAGCATTTCTGATTTAAAAATTGATTTGATTATCCATATACTTAAACATTTTTGAAGATCTTCAGAGCTTTTTAGATGAGCAAATGCCCTGTCTGTCCCTTCAAGGCAATAGTTGATGGACATGTTTATTACCCTTAAATGGTATCAAGTTAGTGTTAACTATGATTTATAGTTGGCATTTCTCCTAGGTATCTTGTTTTTTTTTTTTTTTTAATCCTTTTTTACTCTTCATTTAGTGGAGAAGAGTTTTGTGTTTCTTATTTGTCCTGAAGTTTTGATAGTGTATGGCCATGTTTATACCTTTGTTGTAGGTAGTCATCGTAGTGAACTTCTGTTCTTTTATTTAGCGTTTCAATTGCTAAACAAACCTTTGTGGGATAAACCCCTTAAATGGTAGCATTGAACCCATACTGTTCTCATTTTATCACATACTTTACACTGAGCCTAGTAGTTGAGAGCATCTTGCTACCTTCCCCTCTCCCCAAGTTATCTATCTAGAAGTTTTCACACAGTGCTCAGCAAAAAAAGAATGGCTATTTCCTGTCTAGTTTAAATACAAACTAAAGCAGTGCCTGGGTGGCTCAGTGGATTAAAGCCTCTGCCTTCAGCTCAGGTCATGATTTCAGGGTCCTGAGATCGAGCCCCGCATCAGGCTCTCTGCTCAGCGGGGAGCCTGCTTCCCACTCTGTCTCTGCCTGCCTTTCTGCCTGCTTGTGATCTCTCTCTCTGTGTCAAATAAATAAAACTTTTTTTTTTAAAGATTTTATTTATTTATTAGAGAGACTGAGAATGAGAGGGGAGAAGGTCAGAGGGAGAAGCAGACTTTCAGCAGAGCTGGGAGTCCGATATGGGACTCGATCCCGGGACTCCGGGATCATGACCTGAGCCGAAGGCAGTCGCCTAACCAACTGAGCCACCCAGGTGCCCTAAATAAAACTTTTTTTAAAAAATTAAAAAAAAAATACAAACTGAAGACACTGTAACTGTTTCTATAATACGGAGACAAATGTAAAGAAGACCCCGTATTATGAAAAGAAAGATTATCACTGATCCTTCCCATCCCCTGACTTTCAAGTGATTTTAAGGAATTCTTAAATAAGAAAGTCATCTTAACAGATGGCAAGCAGTGATAATTTCTTCACTCACTGATTTCTTTTTTTCTATTTTTCTATATCAAATATTTAAGTTTTCTGAGCTCGGTTTCTGGGACACTGATTCTGCTTCTCTTAACTTTGTCTGTTTTTGTTAGGGCACTAGGTGGTTTGTTGTGGTTTTATAAGATGGTTTAAATGTTGACTTATATGACGTTATTGAAGGAAAAATTCCATATGTCTTCGTATAAGCATGTTAGTATTTACAAATCAAAACCACGATAATATACCACCTTACACCCGTTAGAATGGCAAAAATTAACAAGACAGGAAACAAAAATACTGGCAAGGATAGGGAGAAAGGGGAACCCTCTTAAACTGTTGGTGGGAATGCAAGCTGGTGCAGCCACTCAGGAAGACAGTATGGAGGTTCGTCAAGACATTAAAAATAGAGCTACCTTTTTACCTAAATAAAAATGAGTAGTAGATGCTTCTAAGTTAAAATGTGTATTTTAAGACCTACAGCAAACATTAAGAAAATAACTCAAGATGCATGGTTTAAAAATGATTAAGGGACTCAAAATATCACACTGGAAGATAATCACTTAATTTAAAAGAATTCACTTAAATTTAAAAGAAATGAAGAGAATTAAAAAAAAAAACCATGAGGCCTACAGAAAAAAACCAAAAGGGCAGATGTAAATCCAACCATATCAATAATATTGGGGCGCCTGGGTGGCTCAGTGGGTTAAAGCCTCTGCCTTCAGCTCAGGTCATGATCTCAGGGTCCTGGGATTAAGTCCCGCATCTGGCTCTCTGCTCAGCGGGGAGCCTGCTTTCCTCTTCTCTATCTGTCTGCCTCTCTGCCTACTTGTGATCTCTCTCTCTCTGTCAAAAAAATAAAGTCTTAAAAAAAACCCAATATATTCAATAATATTAAATGTGAACATAGTAACCCAATCAAAAAAAATAGAGCTACCTATGACCTATTCCTCAAGACATTAAAAATGGAGCTACCTATGACCCAGCAATTGGAGTACTAGGTATTTACCCCAAAGGTACAGATACAGTGAAATGAAGGGACACATGTACCTCAATGTTAAAGCTGTATTGTCTACAATAGCTGAACTGTGGGAGGAGCCAAGAATCCCTTCAACAGATGAATGGGTAAAGATGTGGGGGTGGTGGGTGGGTGGGTGGGTGTATGTGTGTGTTAGCCATCAGAAAGGATGAATACCCACCACTTG
>CM052798.1:81925535-81966707 GCA_028533885.1 Nasua narica | reverse complement strand
AATCTGTAAGTGCTTAGCATAGTGCTTACACATAGTAATTAATAAATGTTATCAATAGTAATAATAGTGGATTTAATTAATTGGACCTTGATTAATTCCTGGCAGTTCTTACTTTTATTCAAATAATCCTCAATTGATTTGGAATGTGAAGCTGATCAAGCTTGGTATTTGAAAGACTGTTATGGAATACTTATATATTTTTTCCACTGTTAAAGATTGCTCACCCTCCTGTAAAGAAGATAGAAACAGTGTCTGTAAATGACAGAGGGGCTGGGTACACCTGTTGCATTATGACTTTGAAAGGAATGGTTGCAAACCACCTAGAAGAGTTCTGTGAAGTTAAAACTGTGTTCTATAATTGTATAGTCTTGATCGTATGTTTAAAGCAGCAAGAAAAATAAGATTCCACCAAGACTTTCTAGGGCATTCTCAACATTCTAAATAAAAATTTAAGTGAATTTCCATACTTTAAGTTACGGAAGTGGAATTTGTCACTTATTTGTCTCTATTGGATTAATATGGGTTTAACAGATTATGTGATTTACTTTTGATACTGAAAATATTAAGGGCTGAAAAAATCATGACTTTTTTTTCCAGTCTCTGCCTATCATTATTTAACTTCTGTTGCATTTATAATCTTTTAGTGGAATTAGGAACCAATAGCTGTTACAGTCTGTTAATATAAATGCTCTTACAATGTTTTACTTGTGATACCTGCCTTTGGAGTAACTGAAAGAGGATGTGAAGCATCACTGAATTATTTTTTTAACCATTTGGAGAATAGTTTTCACGTGTTAGATGTCCTTGGATAGGCTCTTTTGGCGAAGTCTTCGAAATCAAAGCAAACAGGGTAATACAACCTCTCAAAAAAATTAAAGTGTTGCTCAGTGAAGTCAGTAAAAATAGCTGCAATATATGAATTATTTTGAAAAGTAATTGTTTTGATAGCAAGTGATTATTTTTCTTTTAGCCCTTAGTAGTAATACCAACTTGCGAAACCGTTTTCCCTGATTTCTTTTAATAGTGTACAGTGCATAATTTTTGGAGGTGACTGGCGTCATTTATACAAATGGTAGTCGTCATTTGTGTAAAGCAAGTATTTGTTATTTTGCTGAGACATGTAGGGAAATTCTACCTTATACTGAATAATATCAGTATTTTTTTAGGTGGGTAGAGGGAGAGTCTCCTGGTTGGAGTGCATTACCGAAGGCAGCACATGTTCGTTAAAAAGCCAGAAGATAACGAGCAAGTAGAAAAAGGTCACTTAAAAATCTTACCTATTAGAGAAAATGGATTCCTTTTTTGGATAAAAGAGGAAAACAAACCACTGTGTCTTAGAAGGGGGAGGTTTAATGTAGTGATGTTACAGGGAGTGAAAATTGGCAATAACTGATACTAATTTGAAGAATTTGAGAATTACTGGAATCACAGGAAGCTGCCCCCCAATAGCTCAACCACCTGCAACCCCAAAGTGAATGATTGCTACCTAAGAGCTTTATCCAGAAGCTGCACATGTCAGTCTAACACATGAACTTACCTCTATCCACTACTGTTGGAGGAGTTTCTGGCTGCTTATATCCAGCCTTTTAACTTTCACAGGAATACCTCTTAACAACAGAGCCCAACCCAAAACCTTCTGACAAGGAAGCTGGGAAATGGAGCGCCCAGAGGAATACATGTTAATATCCATCCATGTGTCCATTGGATATGATTTGTAATAAAAGTGTAAAGGGAGATTTTAAACATGGTGCTTTCAAATTTGCTATAATTAACACACTGAAGTTACATTTTTGGCTATAATTCTCTACAATTACTATGTATATTTGGGGATCCGTCTAGAGTAAGAGGAGTTTAATTGAGGAAATGTTTTCAAATGTAGTTAAACTATCATGAATGCTAATTTAATTATTGTTACATCTCGTAACATTTATGACCTTTAATGTAAGTTTATTAACTTCAATTTGGAATCTTAATAATTCTGAGATACTCCCCCCTCCTCCCCATTCCCCAGCCTCCGGCCTGCTATTTTCTATAGGCCTGTGCACATCTCACTGGCCCTGGGCATTGTGTCCCTAGTTCCTAACAGCATGACTCTCTGAGGACTTCAAGGACAAAGATAGTGAATGGGATATGGTCGTTAGGAGCGGAATTAAATGGAAGAATGCTGTGAAATTAAAGATTATGCTCTATAATTTTATAGTCTTACTAATCTATTTCAAGCAGCAATGAAAATGAAAGTGCAAATTAGTGAAGTTTGAGATCTCAGCGTCGTTCTTAAAGCTACATGGTCTTGGGCCAGTTGCTTAAAATGAGAAAGATACAATTTTACTATGAATTTCTAGGTGATTCAACATAAAGCACATGGTGAGCTCTCAATAAAGGTCAACTAAGTAGGTAGAGGTGTGATTTCTGACTTGTGGTGCTCACTGCATTTATTGGGGTGCATTCTATCCACTGCATTGTGTTGGACTAAGGAAGTGGGTCCAGTTTTGCCCTTCTGCTGCCCTGGAGGGATGGGGATGGACAGAGGCTCCAGGAGAGCCTGTGTAGTGTGGGAATCTCTGGTTGGTTGGGTGATAATGATAGCTTTCCTTCTTATGAATTACATTTGAAGTTGGAATTCACAAGTGTTTTTTTCCCCAAATATGTTTATTTTTCAGTGTTACAAGATTGATGGTTCATGCACCACACCCAGTGCTCCATGCAATACGTGCCCTTCTCAATACCCACCACCAGGCTCACCCAACCCCCCACTCCCTTCTCTCCAAACCCCCCAGTTTGTTGCTCAGAGTCCACAGCCTCTCCTGGTTCATCACCCCCTCCGATTTCCCCCATTCACCCTTCCCTTCCTTTGCACAATGCCCTACATGAATTTCCTTATGCTCCACACATAAGTGAGATCATAAGGTAATGGACTCCCTCTGCTTGACTTACTGCACTCTGCATAATCTCTTCTAGTCCCGTCCATGTTGATGGAAAAGTTGGATATTCATCCTTTCTGATGGAGGCATAATATTCCATTGTATAGATGTACCACATCTTCCTTATGCATTCATCTGTTGAAGGCCATATTGGTTCTTTCCACAGTTTAGCGATTGTGGCCATTGCTGCTATGAACATTGGGGTACATGTGGCCCTTCTTTGTACTGCATCTGCTTCTTTGGGGTAAATACCGAGTAGTGCAATGGCAGGGTCATAGAGTAGTTCTATTTTTAATTTCTTGAGGAATCTCCACGCTGTTTTCCAAAGTGGCTGCACCAACTTGCATTCCCACCAACAGTGGAGGAGGGTTCCCCTTTCTCCACATCCTCTCCAGCATTTGTTGTTTACTGTCTTGTTGACAAAAAAGTCTTTTACACATGTTAATTACATAGAGAGAATGCCGGTGTCTTCTAACAGTTTTCTTGGGTCCTGGAACTACACTGATGTTTTTACCTCACGCCTTTGGTGAAATGATGGAGTCCTGAAGGGTGTATGTGTGTGTGTGTGTGTGTGTGTGTGTGTGTGTGTGTGTGTGAGAGAGAGAGAGAGAGAGAGAGAGAGTGAGAGAGAGAGAGAGAGAGAGAGAAATGAGAGGGTGTTGATACCAGCACAGTCTGCTGTTCGGTAATTTGAGTGCTAGGAAAGGAAAAAGGAATGTATAAACTGTCAAGGGGAAGATACTTTACATGAAGAAAGAAATCACATAATATCTTGAGCAGTAAAGCTTAATACCAGTACAAAACTAATAGTGCTTCTCTGTCCTAGCAGTAGAATAAGAAAAAAATTCTTAACTGCAGCTAAATTGATTTATGCTTTAAACTAGGAAATGGTTAAAGTTGACTGTCAGAAGTGAACTTGGATATTTCACATGGTATTTGGATTAAATGGCATTAACCATAAAATAAACAGCTGTTAGTTTTGAATAGGCCTGCCCAGAGATAGGAGGTAGTGGTGATAGTTGTCTTTCTTTTTTTTTTTTTTTTTCAATTTTTTTTTTTCGACAGATCAAAAGTAGGCAGCAGAGAGGCAGGCAGAGGGAGAGGAGGAAGTGGGCTCCCCGCCGATCATAGAGCCTGATTCAGGGGTTGATCGCACGAGCCTGAGATGATGACCTGAGCTGAAGGCTGAGGCTTAACGCACTGAGCTACCCAGATGCCCCGCCTTTATTTTTTTAAAGTATTTTTTAAACTTATTGCTAAAGAGAATAGGGTCTCTGGCTTGTTATGTGGGCTTTGATAGATAATCAGATTTTGCACAAATAAACCTTAAATGCATATCTCCTGTGTTAGTGATACATCAGATGTTTGTCATTTACATAGCAGTTTTAAATTATGATTATAATTCTTACTATAATCACTCAGGCTCTCTTCAGGAATGTAATGGGAAGTGCTCTTAAGCAGTTATCATTGACTAGACACTTGATCACATCCTTGGATCTTTCCATCTCTCTGCCATTCTGTCTTCCTCTTTTGCTTTTGGATCATTAGAGACCAATTCATTAGGGGTCCTGAGCCAGATACTAAGTATTTCAACATGGCTTCAGTCATCTTAAACAAGACCCCCGAGTTGTGGAGCTCGCTTTGACATATGACATTGTGCTGTGGGCCCTTTCCAATATCCAGAAAGGAGGCCTGGGGAAGCCACCTGTGATTCTGAGGCCTGGGCTTGGTTGTGGCTCCGAGCCACCACCACAAGCCCTCTGTGTTTCTGAATGTGGCGGTGATGGGCTGGGTTGGCTGCCAGGTCTCCTTCCTAGTTCTTCTAGGGGATCATTAGTGGATCTGCTAGGAAAGTCCTTCATCCTTGTTGCTAAGACCTCAGGGAATCAGAAAACGATGAGCAGCCTCTGACCTAGGTGATTTCCTCTTATGATAGAGGAACAGCATTTTGGTAATTGCCACATTCTCCCTTGTCTTCAGTAGATGCTTGTGATTCGAGCAACTCTACAACACCAGCTTTTATCCAGTGTTTGCGTGGTAGCCGTGCTTGGCTTTGACTGTATTAGTTTGTTATTACATGTATCCTTAACATTTCCTTACAGGGAGGGAATACTTAGTTTTTCTCTTTTCTGTCTCTCGCTTTTTTTTTTTTCTAGAAATGGCTGTATTTTATTAGAAAGATGAGAGTTTGTGTCTTAGAAAGCAATATGAAAACTAGCAGCAAAACTTTATCTGAAATGAAATGATTATTTCATAAAGTCAATAAAACTGAATGAACTGAAAAATCAATGTGCTTTATAAAATGTGCCTTTTAGATTACTCCTTATATCACTGTAGTGAGTATATTGGCTCAGTGGATTGCAATCTGGATGTCAACATAGTTGCATTTATAAAACTACTCTCAAATTGTTTGGTTGCAACGTAATCACTTCAGTAGGTAGTGGGGAAGCTTCGTTGTTCTAGAGTGATTTTTCAGTCTAGTCAGAGATAAACTGAAGACTACCTAGAAAAGAAAAAAACGACATAAAAACTCGTGGTAGCATATGCCAGTGGTTAACTATGTGCTACTGGAATTGAGAGTATTTGATGATGGCTATGATTTGGGTAGGAATGCTTCATCATGCAATGGTATATATGGAATGAGGGTTGACCTAAAGACAGGAGGAGGAATTCTAGGGAAGGCTGGCATATCAGATAGTGTAACGCGGAAGGGCACTCACTGCATTTCAAGGGTCTCATTCAAGATGTCTCATCACAGACATCACAAATTGGTAGGTTTGTGACAATTTTCAGGTAGATAGTCTACATTTGAACTGCTTTGGTTTCTTGATGTTACTTGAACAGATCAGGTAGGTTTTTAGGGCCTTTGTTCCAGCTGTTCTGCCTTGAATGTTTGCTCCGTAGATATCCATGTGGTCAATTCCTTCACCTACTTAAAGCCTTCACTCAGATGGTACCTTCAGGATAATGCTTACTCTGTCCACCCCACTTAAAAATTTCCTTGATCCGCCTCGTCATATTAACCATGATACAACATTGACTTGTAAATGTTGAATATAATGAGCATGTGAGGGCAATCTGGCTGTGACATGTGTCACCTCATTCATTGTCAGCGTTGATTTGGATGATCTGGCTGGCTAGGTGGGTATTCCCTCTCTCCCTCATTGTTCCCTCTGCATCCCTCCTGAAGCTGCATGCTCTGTGGGAAAGGACCACCTTTGTCGATAGAGGACTATTCTTTGCTCAAGGGTACATGAGTAGCCATGCTGCTCTGCTGGAACCAAACAAGCTCTCAAGGTCCATTTGTAGGAGAATGCCGCTTAATCAAGCTTCTGGGACTCCAGACACATCCAAACGAGGTGCTGCATGTGGCAGTTTGCCTTTCTTAAAAAAAATTTGCGTGTAATGAATAATTACATTATACTTAAGTTAAGCATTCCCCTCCTCTCACTTGAAGTCTCATGATAGCAGAGAATTTTTTCTTGTATGCACTTTTTTACATTGGTATATCCTGAGTGCATGGCCCATCACTTTGGTACACAGGAGATACTGTGTACTGTATCTGTAAAATACAGTATCAAAAAATACTGTATCAAAAAATACTGAGGTATTTTTTGAATGAATGGATGAGTGGAACAAGGAGGTTGGAAGCTTTCTAGCTTAGATCTCAGGAATGGTGACGCTGTTACCTAAGATAAGGTGTGCGTGTGTGTGTGTGTGTGCGTGCGCGTGAGTGTGATGGTGGGAGACATAACTGTTTTTCCAATGCGGATTTCAGTTTGGGATATATTAGAGGGAACTTACAGCAGGTGGTATCAGTGGGGACTACAGATAAGACATCTGGACTTACTCGGGAGCATTTGAAGTCATGACTGAGAGTGTATGCCTGGGAAAACGGAGAGCTATGGATGGAACCCTGATGAGGGACATTTACAGAATGAAAAGAGTAGGAGGCAGTAGGGGAAACTGTGACACAGTAGTCAGTAGGAAGAAATTACAGAGGAAGTGTGGTCCTGAAGACCATGGAAAAAGGTAGTGATCCCCTTAGAAAATCAAATAAGAAAAGTAATAAAAATTCGGCCGCCAGATTTGGCAATTGGAAGGTCATTGATTGGTGATGGATTTTGTTTGTTGGATGGTGTGAATAGCATGGGGGGTTGGTACAGGAAAAGAACCAAGAACATGAAGACTCTACTCTTCCATTGTTCACGATGGGCACTACACCTGTTGGACATCATTTAATCACACTATATGTTTGTATTTAGACTCCCATCTCTGCATGAGGTAGCAATATGTCCTTCTTCAACAAAATCAGTGCCTTTGCTCCGGTTTCTCGGAGATGGAAATAAAGTATCTTGAGAAAGAGTGCCTGTTCTGGTTCATACAATGGGGCCGTGTGAGCAGTGTCTACTCAGTGGCTGGGAGCCGAGACAGCTCCACAAGTTCTTGCTGGAACTCAGTTGTTTTTTTTTTTTTTTCTATAGAAGAGATGTATGGCAAGAGAAACCTGTTACCTATAGATTCTGGTAAAGATAGCCTCTGATTTTTGGCTCCTTCTCAGCTCATCTAATGAAAATACTAGAGTATCCAGCCTGCAGGGTGATGAGACAAGAAGGGAAAGTGGAGGAATACCGTGAGACAGTTGAAAAGGATTGACAGCATCTGGAGAGGGCTTAAGTGTGACAGAAAGAGAGTCAAGGATGATTTCAAGGTCATATAGGTGGAGGAAGAAGCAATATACGTATTTCTTCTTTAACACAAATGGAGATGTTGGTTCTCAGGAAATAATGAGTTTCGTTTTAGCTGTGCTTAGTTCGAGATGGCTGGGGGAAGTTAGGATAGGAATTTTTGGTAGAGTTTTTGAACAAACTTAGAGGAATCAGTTTTGCCTGTTACTAGTTGAAGTGATGAGATGATGCTAAAGCTACCCAGTGCTAGCTGATCTAGTATTTAAATGACTGCCCTCATTAGTCTTCGTGTCACCCTGTGAGACTGGCACTGTTATTTCTATTTGAGATTGGAGAGATTTTCTTGTTTGCCTGGAATCTAATAGCTTAACAGTAATAAAACTAGAGGCCAAGCAAGGTTGAGGAGACAGCCCTCCTCCTGAACTACTGATCCCCTCTGCTTCCTTGGCTGTCACCTGGGGGGTGATGAGGGAGCCTTGGGGAATATCAAACCGCCAGCACCTATAGCACTGCGATTTTTCACAGCCTTTGTGTTATGTTCATTACTTCAAAGATTATTTGGTTACACTTCTGTTGCAGCTGCAGGCATTTTTTGCTGTTGGAATCCTTTTGGAGATGCTGATTTTCTTAAAGATCCAAGGGGCTTTTTCGAACAGAAAAACTGTTCAGGTATTTTTTTTTCTATTTTTAAAGATTTTATTTATTTATTTGACAGAGATCACAAGTAGGCAGAGAGGCAGGCAGAGAGAGAGGGGGAAGCAGGCTCCCTGCCGAGCTGAGAGCCTGATGGGGGGCTTTATTCCAGGACCCTGAGACCATGACCTGAGCCGAAGGCAGAGGCTTTAACCCACTGAGCCACCCAGGCACCCCCCCGGTATCTTTTTAAAACTAAATATGCTTCCTTTTTTATTTTGTTTTCCTCAACAGCACATTTCCATGCTTTCACTTTGATTTTTTTTTTCCTTTTTGTGTTTTGCCTGACCTTGTTGAGGAGGAGGGGAGATAGACCTCAAGCCCTGCCTAGTCAGTTAAAACAGTTTCACCCTGGAGATGATCTCATTTCATTTCTCTACAGGTTTGACCTAATATGTGGCTTAATAATAAATAAATCCTTAAAAATAAGGGCTGGTACCTGGGTGGCTCAGTCGGTTGAGCATCCGACTCTTGATTTTGGCGTAGGTCACTATCTTGGGGCTCTGCTCTGTGTGGAGGATGTTTAAGATTCTCTCTCTCGGGCGCCTGGGTGGCTCACTTGGTTGAGCAGCTACCTTTAGCTCAGGTCATGATCCATGAGTTCTGGGATCGAGTCCCACATTGGGCTCTCAGCTCCACGGGGAGTCTGCTTCTTCCTCTAACTTTCTATCCTCTCATGCTCTCTCTCACTTTATCTGTCTCTCAAATAAATAAATAAAATCTTAAAAAAAAATTCTCTCTCTCCCCCTCTGCTTTGTCCCAATCAGACTCACACCTTCTGTCTAATCTTAAAAAATTGGCTTAATCCAGATAGTTAGACATTGGGATTTGCCCTTTAATGTAGTAATACCAGTATCCATAGCTGGGAAATTATTAAGTTCTGTTTGGTATGGCAAACATGAGTATGACTAGTATATAAGCAAGTTGCCTTATTTCAGGAGATTATACAAATGTCAGTAAGGTTGGTTTTTTGTTTTGATTTTAACCTTATTGGTATCTTATTGGTCTTCTCTATATGATTTATTATGGCTGTTGATATTATACTTTGTATAATTTCATAAGTATTTGGCATAATTCTGTAAACATTTTCCTGAAGGTTTGAATATATAGGATCTCAGGTTACTCTAAAATGTGTAGAATACAAGAGAAAATGATAAATATCTACATATAGATTAAATCATATTAAAGAGATTAAATCATAGAGGAAATTCATCTACAGCACCCCTATGTAAGAGTTCCTAAGTGGTACTTCTGTGTGTGGCCGTAGTGAAAGGGCAGGAGGGGGGGGCACCTGGGTGGCTCAGTGTATTAAAGCCTCTGCCTTCGGCTCAGGTCATGATCTCAGAGTCCTGGGATCGAGCCCCACATCGGGCTCTCTGCCCAGCGGGGAGCCTGCTTCCCCCCATCTCTCTCTGCCTGCCTCTGCCTACTTGTCACTCTATCGCTCTCTGTCGTCAAATAAATAAATAAAATATTAAAAAAAAAGACAGGGCAGGGGGGGTTATTAGCAAAAAGATATAATTTATTCTTCCTGAATGTGAAAAAACCTCATACAATCATCACATTTAGACAAATGACATAGAATGGAAGATGAGCAAGGTTATTTTAAGAGTGGTAAGTACATGGTGACGATTACATTTCCATCTGTTACACTGATCATGTAAAGTGCTTTTGTACACTTAATCACAGATGGCCTTTTTTATTAATCACTTTAGAAACTTAGCTCAGAAAACGAGGTTAAACCTTTAGAAACTCTCAGGTCAGTCTCCTGTCCTTTGGTGTGGAAGGTTAGAGTTAATCTATAACTGAGTTTCTCAAACTTCATCAATTCATGGCATTTTATGGCATATTAAATGTCTGATTTTTTCTTTTCCCACTTTACCCCTCAGCCAAAATAACAGCAAAACAAAAAACCATAGCATTTTTGCTTTTAAGTAGTTAGCTGTAGACTTCGTAATAGCCATTTGAAAAAAGAATAACATGTAAATTGAAAGGAAAAACTTTATTTAAGAAAATACCTGCAGTAATTTACTAATGAGTTATTTACTGTTTACATATGCCTGATGGGCACTGCAAAACTTCTCACCTCTTCAAACAAGATTACACACCACCATACCCTCCTTTCTGTTCCACATTGATGGAGGTACTATATTTACTTTTTGATCATAGCAACTGACGAATAGCCAACTTCACAAAGATAGGTCTTTGGAAGGAATGTAGTGTGATCTAGTGTTGAATCTTCATACTGATTTGGGCCAGTGGTCCATGCAATGTCTGAGTATTCCTGTGACTTTTTATTTATTTTTTAATTTAAGATCTTTCTCTTTTTTTTTTTAAAGATTTTACTTATTTATTTGAGAGAGAGCATGAGAGGGGAGAAGGTCAGAGGGAGAAGCAGACTCCCCGTGGAGCCGGGAGCCTGATGTGGGACTCGATCCTGGGACTCCGGGATCATGACCTGAGCTGAAGGCAGTTGCCCAACTAACTGAACCACCCAGGCGCCCTAAATTTAAGATCTCTTATCCTATCTCTGAGTTTACTGTGGTGTTTCAGGGCACTTTGGTGCATAATTTGGGTTCCAAAGATCAATAATCTTAGACCAGGTAGATCATGGGAGAGAGACTAGAAATTACTTGCCTCCTAGTGCTGTGTGATAACGTAGGTAAATCATCAGTTACAATATCTGGATGCCCAGCGGATATAAACTATCTTTCCCTTGTCCTGTCAACAGCTTTTATAGCCATGTTTTCCTCCCTTCACAGTCTGACTTATATTTACAATCTAGTAGTCTTTACTAAGTACAGCATCATATGATTTATTGCCACTTGTTTGATTTTATTTGTAAGCAGGTGACTTGGTTATTACTAAGGCACTGCTATAGAGCGATTGGCTTTATAAAAACTTTTTTTATATAAACATAAGGGGCAAAGAAATATTCGTTAATAGCAGACTGAGTATATACTATTTCCCTGAGTTTAATCAAATGACAGCAACAAAGAGTTGTGTGCAAGATTTAAGTCTGGTAGGTTCACAGAGGTCACGTAGTCCTTGATGTGAACCTTATTGTAACCTGTTAATGGAGTGATAGCTTTCTTATGCCATGATGAAGACAGCTATTTCAGAATGGCATTTATAGGGCCATTTAGAAAAACAGAGTGCTTATTTTAGCTTCATTTGTGGTGTAGAGGCAGTGATCATTCTGTATCATGACTGCACTCATCAATGCTCATCATGCTCTCACATTTTAATGACTTAATAGATTGGTCATGGGTCTGATAGAGTATGGCACCTTCAATATTTATAAGGTGTGACATTTCATGTGTATGTCAAGGAGACAATTTCTTATCTCCATTACTAGTGAAGGCCTGAAAACAACTTTGAGGCCCTGCACTGAAGGCTTCTAGGAACTAACACATTTTCTAGAAGAATGTGGGTGAAATATCGCATTTGTATTCAGTAGTGGGGGCATTCAGCCTACTGAGTGTGTGTGATGACCTTGTGACTACACTCCACCATGTCTTCACATATACTCTGTTAGTTTTTAGTGGGTTGCCTAAGTATTAGAGCTTGTATGGTACGTACAAATGGATGTCTACGTCTAAATGTTTCTTTCACATTATTGAAAATATCAAGTGTTGAGTTTTACTTTGCATTGTGTCTAATGCAGTTTTGAGTTTCTTGAAAAGTAGAGGAATTTGAGCTCATTTTAGTGAGTTACAAATGTTTGCTTGATAATCATGCTGCAAATAGATGAACATACAGAACAAATAGAAATTTTATGGAAAAAGAACTGTTGAAAGATGGAAGGAGGTTCCTGAAGAGATCAGGTTTCAACCAGTCAAGATACAGATCAAAGTAAGCCTTCATGTTTTCTGCTTACCTATTCTAGGAAAAGCCAAAGCATCTGTGTTAGATCTGTGTTCAAAACCCAGCTTCACCTGTTATTATTAGTTTGGCTTTGGACAGGTTATTTCACCTGTCTAACCACATGTACCAATATAGAAAACAGAAACAGACCTGTTTCATAGAATGATCCCCACAGTTAAATTAATAGCACAGAGGATCTCATTCAGCCCTGATACGTCTACTGCCTAAGGAAGTTCACCGAGCTAACTCTCTGTCCTTCAGAGCTCACACATAGCTCCATATTTGTCAAGCCTTCCCTGAGCTCTCCCGTTTGAGTTAACGGTCATCTTCCTTGTTCCCATAGCCATGAGCACATCCTTATGATGGCACCTAGCAAATTGTACTGGAACGATTTTTTTCTGTATCCTCCAGTGGGCTGTACGGTCCTTGAGGAGAGAACCCAGTTTTTTAGTGCCTTGCACCGAATTTAATAAGTGCTCAGGAATGATAGGGAGTGGTTATCTGCCTACTGAACGACCACTTCCCCCTGCTAGCTCGCTGCAGGCTCTGTGTTAATAGGTCTGTGTGACCGTGCTCTGGACCCCCTGCCCTGTGCTCCCCAGCACTGCAGGCAAGAACTGGATGCTTGTAGAATTCAGTTGTAGGAAATAATTACATTGAAAAAAGTTCTCTGGGAAACTTTTCTGACCCCACCCTTCCAAACAGAATAATCATTCTATTGTTTGTGCCCTCCGAGAACCATGTACAGACTTCCATCCTCTCCATCATTTACTTGAATTCTCTTCTTGAACTCCTATTGATTTGTGTCTGCTTTCCTGGTGGATAATAAACTCCTCGAAGGTTGGTGTTGGGTATTGTTCCTGTTTGCATTCTCAGGACCCAGGGTGTTTGTGGTTGGTCTGAGTGCATCAGACCATCTCAGTCTGAAAGGTCGATCTGTTGATTTTGTTAGGATGAAGAATCTTCTCATGACTTAAAGCTTAAAAAATTAATCTGTTCTTTTCAGTGTTACAAGATTAATTAAAATTAAAATTAAAAATAAAATATATTTGGGGAAAAAATTGATCGGCACTGTAGAGGATAGTGTAAAAGATGTATTAGGAGTTTCCTCGTGGGACAAACTCAAATATAACATACGGTTATTTATATTCACATGTCGTATATAATGTGTCCACATTCTACCTGATAAATTTTATGGAAGATGTATTTTCTGTAGATGGTATTTAAAACGCATCTCCTATAAAACAAAACTCCCCAAGTACTATGAAGTATGTGAGTTGTTAAATGCAATAAAACATAATAGACCAGAAATCTGCTGTTTCTCCATTGCTCTGCAGGGACCCTAGAAGTTGAAAGCTTTATTTTGGAAAAGTGATCTTTGTTAACAGGGTAAACCAATATATTAGGTAACCATGCACTTGTAGAGATTCTTGTCTACCAGGCTTGGTGTGTAGGGTAGAAAAACCATGCTTCACTCAGAAGGCCACTGGGAGGGGTGCCTGAGTGGCTCAGTGGGTTAAAGCCTCTGCCTTCAGCTCAGGTCATGATCTCAGGGTCCTGGGATTGAGCCCCGCATGGGGCTCTCTGCTCAGCAGGGAGCCTGCTTCTTTGCCTGCTTGTAATCTCTCTCTCTCTCTGTGTCAAATAAATAGTATTAAAAAAAAAAAAAAAGCTACTGGGCATGGTGGGAAACATCAGTTTCTCACGTTATTTTTTCCTCACATTTTTTCATACTTGTAGATGAAGGACATATTTATAAAAGTACTCTCTACTTACAGAGAAAGTAGAAATACGATGAACTCTCACTACCCGAAGATAGCCATTACTGAATTGATTGCATGTAGTTCCACACGTGTATACACACGTATAGGCATGTTATGGACGTGTGTTCAGATGCTCACACCCACCCATCTGTATCTTACAAAATGAGGTTGTACAATAGTTAATGAGTTGTCTGCTTTCTTTTTAAACTTACTGTGCATGATATTTATCTGTTTTTCCAACTATGACATCCTTCTTTATTTTTTTTTTTTTTTAGGATATATTTAGAGAGTGAGCACGAGTGGGGGAAGGGGCAGAGAGAGAGGGAGAGAGAAAATCTCAAGCAGACTGCCTGCTGAGTGGGGATCCAGATGCAGGGCTTTATCCCACGACCCTGGGATTATGACCCAAGCTGGACATTCAACTGACTGAGCCACTCAGCTGCCCCAACTTCCTAAGAATTTTTAACGAAGAAAATGTCTAAGATGTGGCATACAAAAGTGGTTCTGAGACTCTGGGTTTTATTCACCTGTGTGGGGGAAAAGAGTACTGGACGACTTCTGCAAGTAAGAGCAGTGATAAAAGTCAACTAAGCTGTCGCAAAGTCTAGTTTCGAAAAGGAGAGGTCTGATGGTAGCACACAGGTGTGAGCCGGGCATCCTCTCAGAGTGCCAGATGCTCCAGTACCACCGCAAGGGTGAACGGCTCTGAGGAACCACCGCGGCTGCACTTAGTTGGCAGGGTGTTCGCATGTGATGTGGCGCAGAGGCCAGGTGGTGGCTCTTGGTCCAGGACAAAAGCCTCTGGGTTTAGTGGGACCATGAGGTCCCTGTTGCCTCACAGTGAGCATCTTCCTGCCTCGATCTCTTCCCTTTCTCCTGGGCTGGCTTTGTCTGGTCCCTATCTGCTCCTGCCCATCCAGGTTGCTGGTGTTCCTCCTTCTGTTGCTTTACCTGTTTCTTGTTCCTGTCTTATTCTGCTTTTTTTCCCCCCCGCCTTTCTCTGTTTTTCTGATTCTTAGGGTTTTCCCTGCTTAGAAAAGTTGATCTTTAAAGACACTGTTTCCTTATGTTGTCAGTGAAGTAATCAAAGGCACTTATTACTAAGTTGTTCACATTTATCACATATTTCTCTAGCCAGTGTCTTCCTCCCCCCTCCTCCCCAGGGGAGTTCTCAGTACAGTGGTGGTCACTTTGGGTCTTCAGCACTTAGGGGCAGTTGTCTTAGCTCCTTCCTCACTGTTCCTTGGATCAAATATGGTTTTCTCTGTATTAATTGAATTCTTAATGTAAATTATAGACTTCTTTGGGTCAGTGCGTTTTCCTCTCTCCTTGTATCCGAGTGCAGAGCAGTGTCTTACACAGAGTAAATTTCTTTTCCTGTCTATTTCTGGGGACTGGATCTTTAAGAACCTTATCAATGTTTAGAGTCAAAACACTTGAGTCCCACATGGCCTACATTATGGGCTAAGTTGCCAATGTATCTGGTTTCCTCTCTTTAATACATGATAAAAAAAACCAGTAGGTTATATGTTAGATGGGTCCAAAAAGGTGTTCCAAACAGAATCTGACATTCCGATAGAGATCACTTTTTTAGAGCTTGGCATTCAATCATTAGGGATACAGTCTTTTCAAAGATAGTATTAAAAGCACCATGTAAAAGACATCCTCCTGTACACTCCTTTATCCTTTATTCAAATATATTAGGCTTGGGTTATGATTAGATTTCTTGTGGTAGGAGATTCTGTATTTAGGAATTAAAGGACTCTATAGCAAACATAGATTATAGGGGAGCAAATTTGAGTAAACAGCTGAAAGTTTTAAATAACTTGTTTCTTCCATTGACTAAGATCAAATAATGAGAGTCGTACACTGGGCACCTGGGTAGCTCAGTCATTAAGCTTCTGCCTTCGGCTCAGGTCATGGTCTCAGGCTCCTGGGATTGAGCCCCCACATTGGGCTCCCTTACTCAGCAGGGAGCCTGCTTCTTCCTCTCTGTCTCTCTGTTGCTTCTCTCTCTGCTTGTGCTCTGTCAAATATTAAAAAAAAAAAATAGTACCCTAAGTAAAGAGAGTATACCTGATATTTTGGGTATCAAATTTCTAATATTGGCTGCTATATGATTTGATGAATGAGGAAAATAGTGATCCCAGTGATGGTGGAAGATGGATAGCTCTTGAGTGGGGATGGGATTGGGGCATCGTGCATGCTCATTCTTTTCCAAAGGTTCAGTTCTTAAGGACTTGCTCATGTAAATTGAGTCTCTAAGTGGAGAGCTTTACCAATTGATTTTTCTTTTTTTGACTTAAGTTCAATAGCCAACGTATAGTACATTATTAGTTCTTGATATAATGTTCAGTGATTCATTAGTTGTGTATAACACCCAGTGCTCGTCACGTCATGTGTCCTCCTTAATGCCCATGACCCAGTTATCCCATCCCCCCACCCACCTCCCCTTTTGCAACCCTCAGTTTGTTTCTTGGAGTCAAGAGTCTCAAATGGTTTGTCTCCTTCCTATTTCTTCAGCTCTCCCCTCACCCCTATTGTCTTCTGCACTATTTCTTATATTCCACATATGAGTGAAACCATAGGGTAATTGTCTTTGATTGACTTATTTCACTTAGCATAATCCTCTCCAGTTCCATTCATGTCAATTGATTTATTAACACTTGATTTATGTCCAGAATGTTCTGGCAAATGCAGGTTGCCTTACTAATATTTTACAGAAATGGCTCTGTGGTTCTGCAGCTCTCTGGCTCCCCAAATTGAATGTTATATGTCCGTGTTGTTCTGGTGGTATCAGTCTTGCATATCTATGTCCTTGTGGGGAGATGTGTAGCATCCCGTCTGGTAGGGAGTCAATTTATACATGGAGTTCCACACGAAAATGGTTCCCCTTTGGAACAGATGCATGACCTTTTTTTTTTTTTTCCTCACCTCACTAAATACCCATTGATGCAACAACAGTTTCCTGGTGTTACTGCTAATTGCTTCATGGGTAAATTCCCACAAGCTTCATATGCACGGTAACAAAGCATTTTGGTATTCCTGTGTGATTCATGTTGACTAGATATAAAGTGTAACTGTTGTGCAGAAGTGTGCAAAAGCTGTATGTAACTGATTTTTGAGGAATGAGGATACCTGATCAAGGTGCGTTTACTAACAAAATGTAAATAGAAGATTATTTTTATTATAAATCTTCCAAAAGTGTACAGAAATCAGTGAAGGAGCCAGTCACCTAAAATTTCCTTTTCTCTGTTGTTAGAATATCTAAAAGTATGACGTGGTGAGTAGAATAGTAACTATGAAGTCGAAGCTTCAGTTTGAATCCCTGCTCCTTCACTTGCTGGCTGCTGACAGACAGCAAGAGTTTAACCTTTCCCTGCCTATGTTTCCTCTTCTGTAAAGTGCGGATAGTTTGCTCAAGGATTTTTGTGAGTGACTGTGTGTGTGTGTGTGTGTGTATGCACACACTTACGCTTAGAATAGTGCCTAGTATATAGTAAGACCTGTATAAATGTTCTGCTAATTATTCAAATTTTTGCGTTATCTTTACACAGACAACAAGTGGTGTGAAGGAACACATGTATAAGTACAATATCAGTAGAATCCAGATGTTCATTGTGGTTTTCTTCACTTTGAGGAAGTCAGGTTGACTTTAGCTTCCTTTTTTCATCCTGTAGGTAAGAGTCCAGTGCCTCTGTAAGAAGTCTCTGGAGCCTTGAGGCTTAAATTCTCAGTTATGGCAGCCCCAGTTCATGCTTCTGCTCGCTCAATTCTTTTGTTCTCCACATCTCAAACTGACTGAGACAATTGGTGCCTTCCTCTTGGTTTCTCTTTGCTCCCCCAGCCTCTCACAATAGGCACTTGGATTGGTGATAGCACACTTTATGGGAGGTTAAGGCCATGGAGGGGGGAGGGGCTTGAATCATTGGTAAATAATTTACAGCACCTTTTATATTAAGCATAATATCTAATAGTCGAGAAGACAAAGTTTACATATGATAAAGAAATTCTAAGTGTGTGGTAGACTGGCACCTTCAGGCCACAAGGACAGCAGAGATAGTTTATCTTCTCTTGCCATTGTGGGTACCTCTGTGGAGAGAACATTAGGGAAGATACATTTGATAATTGCATTAAATTGTGAGCATATTGTTTGAAACTTAAGATGTCGTTCAGGCTCTTTTCCATAGTTGACAGGTAAAACACTGTAGTATTTGACATCTGCCATTAAAATTAAGATTTACTACAAAAACATTTATTGTCTTAAAATTTTAATTATGGAGAGAGTAATAAAACGAGCTTTTCACCCCCCTCATCTCTGTTCACTCAACCCCATTTTTTGGGGGTGTTTCCCTGGCAAGATTTAGGAATAACTTTATTTTTCCAAACTCTTAATTTCATCATAATGAAATTTCTTGTGCAATGAGATTCTACCGCTTTCAGTATTAATAAGATTTTGGCTCATTTTAATTGGGATGTCTGACAACCTCTGCTGAAATTTTCTGCAGTTAAGAGAAATGTCTCGTAGATTTTTTTCCCTAACAAAAATTAGTGCTGTCTCAAATTTCTATCTTTCTCCTACATTTTTTGAGTATTTACAATTGCCTTTTTATCTAGTTTCTCAGATTGACTCTGTGCAGTGAGAACTGAGATTTTTTTCCTCCAAGTTATTTATGTGTGAAAATTTAAAGGAATAAGCATTTAATATGCCATTACTTGGAGTGTGGGCCTTAGTGAATATTCCAACTTGAAATGCTAAGGAGTGTCCATTTATGGTTAACTATGGGAAATAATTGGACTATACGAGTGCTTTTGAAGAAGGGCCTCGGCAGCCATTAGATTGTTGCAGCCCAAATCAGTATTCTGTGTGCACCTTAACTGGCTTTGGTGCTACTTATTACACTCATTTGTGGGGAGATTTTTATCTTGATGTGCTGTTCTTGCATGGAGGCAGCTTTGACATTCATTTCATATAGAAGGTTCGTTAAATTGTGATCTCGTGGGGATATTAATGAAGGTAGCAGCCTACTTAGAAAAAGAGTTGGGTATGATGAGTAAGAACAATGCCATATTTGGTGCATCGTCTTTTAAAAATAGGTTCCGGTTAACTTTGTTCAAAAGATGACATGAATTCTATAAAAGTAGACTATTTATTTATTTTTTGTTTATTTTTTTTAAAAGATTTTATTTATGTATTAGGAAAGAGAGAGAGAGAGAGAGAGCATGAGAAGGAGAAGGTCAGAGTGAGAAGCGGACTCCCCGTGGAGCTGGGAACCCGATGTGGGACTCGATCTCGGGACTTCGGGATCATGACCTGAGCCGAAGGCAGTTGCTTAACCAATTAAGCCACCCAGGCGCCCAAAAGTAGATTATTTATAAGCAAATCTTTTACCCTGTGATTTTTTTTTTTAATCCTCTGATTTTTATTACAAAGTCCGAGATGAGTATTCCTGAGAATATAATTTCCTAGACCTATAAAGGAGGAAACATTTAACATTTGGTCTAGTGAAGTATTAACAGAAAATCATTTAAAATACTTTTTTAGAAGCTTGATCACAAAATAAGTCCCAAAATGAAATTGTGCTAGAATGAAAATGTTTAGTGATAAAATAACTGACTCATAGACCTGTCTTATCTGAGTTGTTTCTTTGTAGAATGATACTTGAGCTAAATTTAATAACTTTGACCAAGTTTTTTACTGTAAACACATTTTTTATTGTTGCACTTCCTGGTTTTGGCTTAAACTATGTCAGTTTCCATCTGGAATTATCTAGAAGATCTTTATATTAGCCAAGATCTCGAGGCCAGATAGCACTTGGCTAGTCCTAAATCTTATATAGGTAGATACCTGGGAAAGAGACAAAGCTAATACTGAAATACTAATGCTGGCTTTTAAAATGGGTATAGGACAAAACCCCGAAATTACGTGATATAATGGAAGTGTTAACTAATACTGTGATAATCGTTTTGTAATGATGTATCAAATTATTACACATTTTAAATTTATACAATGTTATGTATTAACATATCTGAGTGAAACTGGAGAAAAGTATTCTTCAGTGGGTACAGGAATGGGGGAAAATCTAAGAAAAGGCTATCATTGTCTTGTTTAGACTTCAGAGTATAGAATATAACCTTAACAAGCCTAATAGTTGATTTGTAGAAATTCAGGGAGAGATATTTACTTAGAAAGAAAGCTTACAGGAGAGTGGAAAGAATAGTAATGATCATTGCGTATCTGTAAGTCCTTAAGGTTACATGAAGATCCTTGAACTTTCTGAAAGAGGTTTGTCCGTCTTGTCCTGTATCTTTGGCATCTATCCTTATACTAAATTTGCATCTTTGGATGCAGCCTGTTTAACAAGGTACCTAGCCCTCTGTAGGCACTCAGCTAGTGCTTCGTGAACGCAATGAGTAATGGAACTTGAATTTCTTGTAGAGGATCTCAACTAATACAACAGACCTGTTAGGGAAATACGGTTATTCCCATTCTAAAATGGAGAAACCAAGACTCACATGGGTTAAATGACTGCCTAATAATGACAGTCCCACCAACAATGGCATTCCCTTATGACATATTAATCATATAAAATTAGGAATGTATTTTATTCAATTGGTAGGTCACTTGCCAATAAATAGCAATAAGCCAGGTTTAATGAACCTTTTGTACTAAAATTATTACGCTTCACATGAATAATTTCACTAGACTGAGTACTATCCTATGGAAAAAGATAAAATGATCTACATCTTATAGTTTGGGGTTTAGAAGTCAAGTAAACTTCCTCAGTTTCATTTGCCAGTGGGTGGATGATTTGAGCACAAGCCTATGTGATCCCTGAATGCATTCTTTTTTTTTTAAATTTTATTTATCTGACAGAAAGAGATCACAAATAGGCAGAGAAAGAGGGGGAAGCAGGCTCCCTGCTGAGCAGAGAGCCCCATGTGAGACTCAGTCCCAAGACCCTGAGATCATGACCCGAGCCAAAGGCAGAGGCCTTTTTTTTAAAGATTTTTTATTTATTAGAGAGAGAGAGAGAGAGACTAAGAATGAGAGGGGAGGAGGTCAGAGGGAGAAGCAGACTTCCCGCAGAGCTGGGAGTCCGATATGGGACTCGATCCCGGGACTCCGGGATCATGACCTGAGCCGAAGGCAGTTGCCCAACCAACTGAGCCACCCAGGCGCCCCAAAGGCAGAGGCTTTAACCCACTGAGCCACCCAGGAGCCCCCCTGAATCCATTCTTAACCCTTAAACTTCCTTATAGCCACACAATGCTTGATGGCAGAGTCAGGACTTGCATACAGGGTCGTTGTTCCTGGTTATTCCCCTGTGTATGCAGTGTGTATAGTATGTGCGTGTATGTACACATGTATACATGTTTGTGTATCTAGTCATGTCTATAGCACTTGCCTTGTTAGGCTATATTGAGGATATAGAGCAACCAACTCTTGTGCTAAAAGATTTGGTACATTTTTATAATGACATGATTAAAATGATAAACATCTGAGAAGGAATGATTAGCCTTATCAGGAGTTGTCAAGGAAACCTTAAAAGAGAAGCGTAATTTGATCTGGTGTTGTGAAGGATGAGGAATATTCTGAGGACAGGAAAAAGGAAGAATAACTATATAATCTATTATACAAGAACTTTTTCCTTAAAATGAAAAGGACACTACCAATAATTGCAGTAGGACAAAGGGCTTAAAGAGCATCCATGATAAATCATGACAGTGGTCTTCCCACAGAAATGCCACTCTAGGCAGAGTAACTACAATTGCAAACTAGTTTAAAAATCCTATAACACAGTATTGAATTGAACAAAATTAAAATCCCTCACAAAAACCTCCACATGTACTGTATAGGACTAGAGTGGCAATGGATATCTACTGCTGAAGAAATAGCCTATAATTATATACCTAGCAACAAGATAGTTTTAGAATGATCTAATAGAGAATTCTGGAATGATGTATGTAGTACAGTCTGCTCAAGAAATTGTATGACCTAAAAGTGTATCCAATCTCAGAAAAAATGGCTGAGATGGGTACAGACTTGGAGACTGGAGGAATAAAGGTGTTATAGATTTAGGAATTGCCTATTACATTCTTTATTATTATCAAAATAACAATAGTATTTTTCACAGAACTTAGAAAAAATAATAAGATTTGTATGGAACCATAAAGACCCCAGATAACAAAAGTAATCCCAAGAAAGAAAAACAAGCTTGGAAGTATCATAATTCCAGATTTTAAGATAGGCTACAAAGCTGTAGTAATCAAACAGTATGGTCCTGGCACAAAAATAGACACATAGATCAAAGGAATAGAATAAACCCAGAAATAAACTGATGTTCATGTGGTCAGTCTGTGACAAAGAAGGCAAGACTATACATTGGAGAAATGATAATCTCTTCAACAAATGGTGCTGGGGAAACTGGACACCTAACATGCAAAAGAGTGAATCTGAACCATTTTCTTACAGCATCTACAAAAATAAACTCAACATGGATTGAAGATCTAAATGGAAGAACTTTAAATCCATAAATATCCTAGAGGGGAACATAGGCAGTAAGTCTGACACTGGTTGTGGCAGCGGTTTTCTAACTATGTCTCCTAAGGCAAGTGAAATAAGCAAAATTAAACTATTGGGATTACATCAAAAAGCTTCTGCACAACAAAGGAAACCATCAAACTACTGATGGACGAGGATATTAGCAAATGATATATCCAATATGGGTTAATACCTAAAAATATAAAGAACTTACACAACTCTACACCAAAATCGCACAAATAATCCAATGAAAAAATGGACAGGAGCGGAATAGATGTTTTTCCAAACAAGACCTAAAGATGGCCAACAAACACATGAAAAAGATCTTTAACATTACTAATCATCCGGGAAATGCAAATCAAAACCACAGTGAGATGTTACCTCACACCAGTTAGAATGACTAGTATGAAAAGACAAAAAATTAAGGATGCTTGGTTGGCTTAGTCGGTTAAGACTGTGGCTCCGGTCATGAACCCAAGGTCCTGGGATTGAGTTCCACACTGGGCTCCTTGCTCAACGGGGAGCTTGCTTCTCTCTCTGCCTGCCACTCCCCCTGCTTGTGCTTACTGTCTCTCTCTCTCTGAGAAATAAAATCTTTTAAAAGAAAGACAAGACACAGCAAGTGTTGGTGAGGTTATGGAATAAAAAAGAACTTTTGTGCATTGTTGGGAATGTAAATTGGTGTAGCCACTGTGGAAAATATTTTTGGAGGTTTTTCAAAGCATTAGAAATAGAGATACCATATGATTCAATAATTCCACCAGTTATTTCAAAAGAAATAACTAATTTCCTTTAATTAGGAAGTAACTAATAAAGGAAAACACTAATTTGAAAAGATAAATGGACTTCTATGTTTACTTCAGTGTTATGTACAATAGCCAAGATAGGGAAGCCAACTAAGTGTCCATTGATAGTTAAATGGATAAAGAAGAGTGACACACACACACGCACACACACACACACACACTGGAATACATATATATACATACACACACACACATAATGTAATATCATTCAGCTTTTAAGAATGAAATCTTGCCATTTGCAACAACATGGGTGAATCTAGAGGGAATAATGCTAAGGGAAAAAAGTCAGGCTGAGAAAGACACTATATGATTTCACTCATGTGGAATCTAAAATGAACAAAAAGCCGAATCAGATTTATAAGTACAGAGAACAAACTGACTTCCAGAGGAGAGGGATGGACAAAATGGGTGAAGGAGACTGGGAGATACAGGCTTCCAGTTAGGAAATGAATAAGTTACAGAATTAAAAGGTAGAGCATAGGGAATACAATCAATGAATATTACAATAGTGTTGCATGATGACAGATGGTAGCTACACTTGTAAACATAGCATAATGAAGAGAAGTTGAATCACCGTGTTGTACACATGAAACAAATGTAACTAACGTTGTATGTCAACTACACTCAAATTTTTAAGAGGATGAAACATTTAATTCATTGGAAATAAGTTCACTGGAAAATTTGAAAGGAAGGACTCAAGGTATCTGACTGTGGAAGTTAACAGAACTTGGGTTGATACATCCATTTATTTATTTTTTAGATTCTTCTATTGCCATTTAAAAAAAACCTGTTAATGTGATATCGAGACGTGTGGGAACAGTGTGAGAAGTATTGGTGATTGGTTAACAGGTTTTTTAATGTATATATATATATATTTATTTTTAAAGATTTTATTTATTTATTTAACAGAGAGAGAACACAAGGAGGCAGAGAGGCAGGCAGAGGCAGAGAGAGGAGCAGGCTCCCTGCGGAGCAAGAAGCCCAATGCGGGACTCGATCCCAAGACGCTGGGATCATGACCTGAGCCAAAGGCAGCTGCTCAACCAACTGAGCCACCCAGGCGTCCCTTAATGTATATATATTTTAAACAGATTTTATTATCATTATCTATTATTTCAGAGAGACTGCGAGAACACAAGCAGTGGGCAGATAGGGGTGGGCAGAGGGAGAGAGCAAATCATAAGCAGGCCCCCCTGCAATGCAGAGCCCCATGTGGGGCTCAGTCTCACAACCCTGAGATCTGTGAGTTGAGCTGAAATCAAGAATTGGACACTAAGCAACTGGTTAGCAGGTTTTCTACAGAGTACAGATCTCTTAGTTATAAAGATGGCAGAATTTTTTGGAAGGCTAAAAAGTAGGGGGAAAAAAACCAAGGAAGATTTTCTATACTCAATTAGGATGTATTTTTACTTGGTTAAGTGTTTTACTTGGTTGATATTTTCAGGAGGAAATACTATGTAGAAATAGTGGCATTAACACAAGTTGTGTGTATGTGCATGTATATATAAACATATGAATAATATGTATGATACATACATGATACAGGTCAGGTATAAATCTGATCTTTAGTTCAGATCTTGTATTAAGAGTGTGTTTAATGCACACCCAGTATACTCTTACATAACTTGGAAAAACTACAACTCTAATAAAATAACTTGTGACATGGTAGGCAGAGCTAAAACCTGGAGCATAAATCATAAAGAAAACTGTCAGGTAGTAAAATCAAAAGTGAGAAGCATAATTTGCATATAACTTGGGGTGATACTAAATCGGGAGGAGTGTGGGTGCAGATAGAATAACAATTAGGTTAGAAATGTGGGGAGAAAATAGAATGTAATTTGGCACACAAAAAAAAACAATGTTTGATATATAGGTGAATAATTTGGTTCCAAAGTTATTTAGTCATTTCAAATTTGTTCAAAGTTACATAGAACATATGTAATCATGTGTAGAAGAAGCCTACTTGAAGACATTAAGAGATAAAGTAAGGGATGTTCTCTTTTGTAGGTGAGAAAAGAAAGAGGGGAAGATAGGTTGTATGGTCTAGAGCTAAGTATTAGGCTGATCTGAATAGAAATGGAAACATTTTGTTGTGATTGTTGGTTATTTTTAGAGAAGAGTGTTTTCTTCCAAAATGTATCTTGTCTTTTAATGCATCTTAAGTTGAAATTACTTGAGGAAGTATGTTACCCTTAATGTTTAGTTGCTTTCCTTGGGGCAGACTCCACCCACATTGCTTAGGCTGGCAGGTGCCTGAAGTCTGGTCTTACTGCTGCTGTAGAACCTATAGTTGCCTCCCGCCACAACCCCATGCTCAAGGATGCGGCATAGCTTGCCAGGGGACCCTGCCAGCAGGGGTGGATTGGACTCCACCCTTGACCTTGGGTTATTTACTGTGTCTCCATTTCTTATGAACTGAGTATAATAATACTGTCTTCCTCATAGGGTGGTTATAGTATTAAACTGAGCTAGTCTGTGGAAAGTGCTTAGTGTCCTACGGGGGACATACATGTTTATCACTTGCTATTGTTTGTAGAGTCAGAAGCCTTATGATGCACTGCCTTGTCCTCTCTGAGAAGTGAATCTTGAGTTGCATTTGGAATCTGGCCCTTGCCTAGTTTTCTAGCCATTTATCTCTCATGCTCTCTTCTCTGCACTGGCTGTGAAGGCCATGTGAACTACTGCATTTCCTCCCAAAAGCTAGGCCTTTGCTTCTCACCAGGTACCATTTATCATGACCTTTTGTTCATTCTTGAACACTCATTTCAGCCACTTGCTTGGAGGAATGAATTTTTTTTTTTCTTAAAGATTTTATTTGACAGAGAGAGAGGTCACAAGTAGGCAGAGAGGCAGGCAGAGAGAGAGAGAGGGGGAAGCAGGTTACCTGCTGAGCAGAGAGCCCGATGCGGGGCTCGATCCCAGGACCCTGAGATCATGACCTGAGGTGAAGGCAGAGGCTTTAACCCACTGAGCCAATCTTAACCTAGTCTTCATTGGGTGGGCATTCTTCGTTTGTGCTCCCACTAAACCTGGTGCTTGCCTCTCTACTTATTACACTGGAATGGAAATGCTCCTCTCATCCCCTGGAGGGCAGGACCTTGACCACCAGCTCCCTTGCTTGGGGCAGTATCTGCCCAGGAGGAGAGAGAGAATGCCATAGTTGTGAACGGCACGGACTTTGGACCTAGAGACAACAATTGAAACCTTGCCCCACAGCTTACCAGCCGTGTGACTTAAGGCCACTTAACTCACCTCTCTGTGCCTCAGTTGCCTCATCTGTAAGTGGGAATTCTAATAGTACCTACCTCATAGCATCAAGGACAGGGTAAATGAGGAGGGAGAGACTCCCCTCTGTTCTTTACTTCCTTTCCGGATCTCCTTGATGCTCCTATCCTGCTCTGGCTATACCATGAAGTGAGGTGGACAGAGGGGGCTAAGCAGCAAAGGAAGGAGAAGGTGGGAACTTCTCAGGGACTTGTGAGGACCTCTGTGGCTGCTTTCTCAGGTGACTATTTGTAGGGGAGTGAAGTACATGAGGTGGGGTTGCCTGCAATCAGACCTCTTCTGTATCCAGCTCTTTGCCTTTCAGAACAGACTCAAACACACTGTTCCATTCTCATTATCTGGATTCATGGATTTGCAGGGCTCATCTCTAAAAGCAACACTGCTGGGGTGCCTGGGTGGCTCAGTGGGTTAAAGTCCCTGCCTTTAGCTCAGGTCATGATCTCAGGGTCCTGGAACCGAGCCCCGCATGGGGCTCTCTGCTCAGCAGGGGGCCTGCTGCTGCTTCTCTCTCTGCCTGCTTGTGATCTCTCTCTGTCAAATAAATAAAATCTTAAAAAAAAAAAAAACAAAACAAAAGATAGAAGCAACACAGATTTGTGTCCAGAAGCTTTTTCCTCATTTTGAATGTTGTCTCTAATGAAGAATAACCACAGTTTCCCTCCTGTGGTAGCAGGGTCACAGGATCCTAATTCCTGCTTCATGGGGAGTGGCTTTGTGTGCCAGCGTGGTGTTCCAAGGATGCTCTACCTTGGGAGGACACTCCGTTTCTCACCTAGAAGAAGGGCACGGGAGACTGGTTTTCATCTCTGATGATTGCCTGTGTAGCCGGTGCCACCGTCGCCTGCTACCTACTTCCATTCCGCCAGAATTACTAGTACCGCTGCTTCTGCTGAACTGTTCCTACTACCACTCCCATGCTACTCACTGCTCCCATCACTGCTGTTGCTGACATATTCCTATGAGTACCTCCCTTCTACTATGATTATGACAGTCACTGCTGTTGGAGCTACATTGTTACTGTTCACACCACTATACAATCCTGACTTGTAGCTACTGCATTCTACTGTCTCTTAATGGTCCATGCAAAATGAAATGCCTTTTTTTGCATACCTATAATAGGGAACGCTGCAAGCAATTTTCATTCTTCTCTAGAATGTAGAGTGGGCTACTTTTAGTATGCTTTGGGTTAGCTGTATTCCAGATAACAATGTGGTTGAGTATGCCTTTTTCTCATGAAACACATTGACGTACAGTGCTTTCTTCAGCAGGTTGATGAACTTAGCAAAATAGATGTTTTGGGCTAATTTTTACCTCTGCCTTTCCCAGGCATTCAGTTTTTCAGTGCAAAGACTAGAAACACATAAGGAGAATTAAATGCTGTTTGTTAACCTTTTCTGGATCAAAGGGCTAATGCTGGGGCTGACAGATAACCTTTGTAAGTTGTTGCCAAGGGTGAGGGGTGTAGTGCTCCCTCTTGTGAGGACAAGGGCTGTTGAAAGCAGCAAAGGGCTTGTGTGTATGATGGTGACAGCTGGCCGGGAGTCTTGAAATCTGTTAGCAGGCTACCATTGAATATACTCCAGAGGCTGGCTACCCAGACTAGAAATGATGCCTAAGAACATAACTGCTTAATGATTTAAAACATTTATTTTACTCATAATTAAGATGACCAAATTAAAAAGTTCTTGGGGGTAATTTAATAAAGAGTACCTATTGATACACTAACATATAAGTGAGAGGGTATGATGACAATTTAATATAAAATTTCCCCATGAGTTCCCTGGCTACTAAGGAATGGTGGCTGTTTATTTTTTAAACACATAAACTGCATCATGAATCGTTGATTATTTATTAAAACCACTTGTCTGTTATAAAAGCTGTGTGGGTACATAGGTGAAATAAGATCCTGTGCACTGTTGAACTGATGGTAAGTGCAGCATTAGTTGATCATTACTTAGAAGGCATCTACGGATTTGATTTCTTTACAGAGCAGTGGTGATGGTGTCCCTTCTGTTGGGATCCACTGAGTCACAAGGGAAAAGGACAAAGTCCCTATACAAATACAAATAATTCTCTTTTGCCTTTCTTTTATTTTCTTTCCAAAAGCTGTAGAATTTAGCTCTTAATTTTAAAAGGCAGATGTAGAGGGACAGGGAAGATATGGCTAAAGGGACAGAAAGAGAAAACCCCAATAAGAGAGAAACTTGATTTCTTACCGTTTTCCTTCCATGCCTTGCTGCCTTCTAGTTCTGCAAGGATGATTGATTGGGAAGGGACGGAGGAGGAGTTCCGGTGATGGGGGTAGTAGGCAGAGCCTGACAAAGTCTAAGCTGAGGCTTGGCTCACAAAAGGAAACCTTAGTGTTTGTAGACAGGTGTCATCATGACCTCTTCTGTGTCTTTGAAGACTGTCAATCAGCGCATTAGCAGCCACTCACAATTCAAATTATGTTTAACTCTCAATTTCAGTCTCCCTTTCAACAGGATAATGAGTGTCCCATCAAGAAATGAGACCCCGAGGGGCGTTGGGGTGGCTCAATCAAACATCTGCCTTCAGCTCAGGTCATGATCTCGGGGTCCTGGGATTGAGCCCTGAGTTGGCTCCACACACAGTGGGGAGCCTGCTACTCCTCTGCCTTTGTCCCTCCCCCACTCATATTCTCTCTCTCTCTCTCTCTCTTTCTCATAAATAAATAAAATCTTGAAAAAAGAAATGAGACCCCGAGAACTTGTGTCTTTATCAGGCAGCTTTGACTGTTGGGAGTCCTTGTGAAAATTGCAGTAAGTCACTGAGTGTACACGGCCGTGAGGCTATATTAGAAATCATCAGCCTTCCCACAAGATACCATTTCTCCGTTGCGATTAAAATAGCTCATTTCACAACAGACTGTGAAGGTTTTTTCCTGTTACGTAGCGTCAGTTAACACAACTGGTCCATTTTTTGCTAACAACTTTAGAGAAGTAGATGCTTATTTTCTCAAAAAAGGGAAATGATCCTGCTTGTATTCATATCATTGAGCAAGTCAAAATGGTTCTTATGCACACAGAGAAAAAGGCAACCGTACACGTTATAAAGTGGGTAGAGGGAAGAGAAAGGTCGTCTCAGAGCTTTATAGCGAACTTTTGCAGTCTGACCTTTGACTGTTTCTGGAACATCACTATTACTAGCATGGAAGCGGTCTTGTGGGAGGCTGCGCCGGGAAAAGCCTCGTCTGTTGCGATAGCTATCAGGTGATGAAACGTTATCTAATCTGGAGAGCTCAGTATAATTTGACAGTGTCCTAGACCTTGGTGGTGTTAAAAGTTCTTTGAAGGTTATCTGCATTATTGAGTGCTTCTCTACCATTTTAATTCTTCACAACTTTAATTCTTCACAACTAAATAAGTAAGCTGCTCATGTGTTTCCAAGGGGCCGAGGGCGGGTGTGGTGGCTGAAGACTGGGACCTGTGCTGTTAGAATAGGTCACTTGTCACTAGATATCCCCGAGATGCTGCCTAGACGCTCTCTCGTTACTGGGTCTTTCCAGATGTGAAGACAAGAGCTAATTGTCTCCCAGCCGTGGCTCTTTTTCACACACCCTGTCTGCCAGCTGCTAAGCTACCATTTTCAGTTAGGGCCTTTACCGTAGGTGCACAGCCCATGACAGAGCTATGGATATAATTCCTACTTCTTCCCTCTTCTCTCTCTGCCCACCCCACACATATTCAATGACTGGGTATTTCCTTTCCATATTACTTCATGGGGTTTTTTCAGTTCTTCCTCCTACATCCTAGATCAAATCACCATAATCTTTTTATTAAATGAATATGACAGCATCCTAACTGTCCTGTCTTGCCCACCTAGCCCATATCATCTCCCTAATAAAGAGAAAAGAAAACATTTAATTTTACTGCATTTAAATTTACTGCAAAAGAAGCTAGAATAACACAGTAGGATGTGGGCTCTGTAGCAAGAAGGTCTGGATTTGAATCATGACACTATTTGGCAAATGCAGTTACATAACCTTGAGTAAACTCAGTATGCGTGAAAGAGAAAATGAAAACTTCCCTTACTGAGTTGTCATGAGGATTAAAGGACCTAAACCTTAGCGTAGAGCTTAGTATATAGCAAACACTCAAATTATAATGATACTCATAAAATGCAAGCTGAGTGTTCTACTTTCCTGTTTAAAACACTTGACCCTCACCATGTCTTCTAGGAGAAAGCCCACATCCCTTTGGCAAGCTTTGTAAGCCCCAACTCCCCTTTCCAGGTCCCCTTTCTAACCCAACTCTCACAGCTGCCCTCCAGAGGCTTGTGTCCATTCAGTGCCTTGTCTTGTGCTCCTACACATGCTGTGCTGTTGACCTGGTACTTCCTTGCACCTCAAGTCTGGCATCTTCCTTTCTCGTCCCTGAATGTCAATCACTCTTCCTGTTATTGTGGCTGACTCTAACCTCTCCTTCAGCTCTCCTCTCATCTGTCACTTAATCCAGAAAGCTGTCTCTGATACTCCAGGACTCCCAAGGAACCCTTGAACATTCCCTTCATGGCAGTTGCCACATACTGTGTAATTACTGATCTGGGTGCTCTGCCCCACCAGGGTAGCTCTTCTGAGGGCAGTTTGGGTCCTATTTGATTTTTAAAAATACCTTGTTCTTGGCAGTTTCATTCCATCAACATATGTTTAATAAATTAAAGAAAGCAGTACCCAATTGTAGAGATGCTTTATGAAGTTTTATGATGCCTAGTATACAATTTGCACCTCAGTAATACTTGTTAAATTAGAAAATGCTATTTAGACTTTATATACCCTCAATTTTGGTAATTATCTTGTGTATACACTTAATATTTAAAAAATCCTGAAGTTATTTAAAATTCTGATTCTTAAAATTTAAATCCTAAATTCTAAAAACTCCTAAGGTTATTTCCTATAAATTAAATGCAAAGTTGTATAATTTTTGATCAAACACTAGGTTTGGTTATGAAATAATGAGATATATTTGTCTTTGTGTATTGTAAATCATCTCTGAAGGCAGATGATACCTCAGATGATACAAAGGACAATCAAATGGGCACTAATCTAAAATAATTGATAAACTGGGGAGAAAAAACTTACACTAAAATAAGTGTCAAAACACCAATCACATCCCTAAGCATAAAACAAGCTCAGTGTTCATCAGTCGTCTTCAGTAAATTCAACTTTCCTTCATCTTAGCAGAGTAAGATAAGAGTTGTCTTATTAAGCAATCCACAAAAGTGTAGGATTATCTGAGTGGTGCATTAGAGATCATTTAGGCCAGTCTTGTTTATATTAACACTTCCTGTTGTGATAGATTGCTTAAGCAGAGGATGAAGTTACTGGTCTGTTTGATAAAACTGGCTCATGTAATCTGGGAGCAGCCCGGTGCTCAGACTTTTGCTTCTAAATACCATTTACCACATAAGTGGGAATGGAGTTGCTTGGAGAAATGGCTGATTCCAGAACTAGAGCAAAGAACATAAGATGTCAATTAGGGACAATTTAATATAAGAAAATGAAAATGTCGTTCTGTGAAAAGGACACAGGAAAGAGTTTGAAGGGACCCCCAAATGGCCAAATTTGGGATAATATGTATATAAAAAAAGTGATTTTTATACAAGTTAAAAAAAAAAAAAAGATGGGAGGGAAGGCAGTGAAAGCTCTTTTTGTAAAAATACCAGCTAATAATTATGGAAGGACCGATAGAATCAGAAAAATCACCATTTTGTAGTCCCAAGTGGAAAAAGCAAAGCAAGGGCTATTAGTGGATGGTAAGTCATGGTGAAAAATCATTGGGAAATAAAACATACCAAGTTAATACCCCTAAGATTTTTATTAATATAGAGGGGAACATATCCCTTTACAACAGATGTGGCAGTAAGCATCATAACCAAGCGATAAAGCTGGCACCAATAATAATGACTTAACATTTTGTATCTTTAAATGTTACGGAATATTAATTTCACAGTATGAAGTATTTTTGCCATAACTATTTAATTTGTATTTAGATTTAACTTTTGGTTCACTGGAAATACAAGTGATAGAGAAACAGTTTTAATGATACCATGAAAATAGTATGACAAATGAAAAATGTGGAACTTCCTATAAGACAGCTTGTCCAGACTCTTCAGAAAGTCAGCGTCTTAAAAGGCAGTGGGATTTCTCAATTAAAAGATAACTGCAAAAACAAAGCAACCAAATTCAATGAGTAAAATTTAATTGGATCCCACTGGGGGAGGACATAGCACAAGGAGACAGAGTGGGCAGTTGAGGAAATCTGAATATGGAATAGAAAATAGATAACATAGAATTGTTAATTAGGTGTGATAATTGTATGTAGGAAAATATCTTTATTACTAGGAGATGCATATTGAGCTATTTAGGAGTGAAGTATCGATATTTGTAACCTCCAAATATTTAAGCAAAATATATTTTATAAGGAGTTGGCATATAAAAGCACATATATAGGGGTGTTTGGGTGGTATACTCAGTAAAGTGTCCCACTCTTGATTTCAGCTTAGGTCATGATCTCAGGGTCTTGAGATCGAGCTCGGAGTTGGGCTCTGTGCTCAATGCAGAGTCTGCTTAAGATTCTCTCTCTGAGGGCACCTTGGTGGCTCATTTGGTTAAGCAACTGCCTTCGGCTCAGGTCATGATCCCGGAGTCCCGAGATCGAGTCCCACATCAGGTTCCCAGCTCCACGGGGAGTCCGCTTCTCACTCTGACCTTTTCCTTTTCATGCTCGCTCTCTCACTCTCTCTTTCCTAATAAATAAATAAGTAAAATTAAAAAAAAAAAAAAAAGATTCTCTCTCCGGGGCGCCTGGGTGGCTCAGGTCATAATCTCAGGGTCCTGGGATCGAGCCCCGCATCAGGCTCTCTGCTCGTCAGGGAGCCTGCTTCCCCCTTTCTCTCTGTCTGCCTCTCTGCCTGCTTGTGATCTCTCTCCTCTCTGTCAAATAAATAAATAAATAAAATCTTTATTAAAAAAAAAAATTGTCTCTCCCTCTCCCTCTGCTGCTCCCCCCCTCCCCCTGTGTGCTCATGCGTTCTCTCTCCTTAAAACAAGTCTTTAAAAGAAAAATAAAAGCACATAAACATGGCAGTATGTTCTAGTTGTTGGGTAGGTGGAGTGTTCATTGTACTATCCTCTCAATTTTTGGTTAGAAATTCTTAAAAATGAACTGGAAAAAGAACAAGCTCAGCATAATGAAAACAAAATCGAAGTCTTGACAGTGGCAGGCAGGTTGTCGGTCCCAGGTTGGCCAGTGCTTCTGCAGTGGTATAGGGGCCTTCTATCTCCATCCCTCAGCTTCGTTCCTGTGTGTTCACAGAGCTGAGCACCCGTGAACATCAAGTGAAATGTGATCCTAGTGATAGTAGCCAAACGGTGAAAATCTCCAAATAGGATTAATAGACAAGCTTGAGGCAGAGCCGCTCGTCACTTATTTTTAGCATTTCCAGTGTCTGCGATGTTGTAGGCATTCAAAAACTGTTGCCTGAGGAAATAACCTCCAGGGAAGACCAAATTTGAGGATCGCCTCTAAAAAGTGAGAGCATACCAGTGACCTTTTGCAAATCCAGTAAATATTTGTGGAATTTCATAGAATTAAACTAGTTAAGGGCCAAATAAGATTGGTTCCAGAAGTAAGGGGAAGACCTACTTGTAAATATGTATACAGTAATGACTACATCTGAGTTTCTTTTTTTTTTTTTTTTTTTTAGTTTTCAGAAAGAGTTGCTTTTCTGAGCACTTGGGTGGAAGTCTACTGTAGTTTTTCTTACTCAGGGTGAAATCGGGGTTTGGTGAGAAATAGTCAGAGGGTGGCATGGGCAATTATGCTTCCCCTTGGTGAGCTATGAGTTGGGCACTTAATTATGTAAAAAAATACTACAAGAGAGCAGTTGCATAATCCTCAAGAGAGTAATTATTGTCTATCTTGGCAGAATGCAAGGCTTTTAATCTGTAAATAAGCAATCCTATGTGGAAGAGCTACATGTAGAGTGATTCTGTGTTGTAAAGGTCTCTTATGAATCTTTTAAAGTGCAAGTAGTAACTTCATGCGCTGATTGGCTTCTGCCTTAGTGCTTCAAAGAGTTTATGATGCTTCCCCTGTGGTTTTAACCCCTCCTGAAATATTTAAGCCTCTGAGAAGGATTCCTATAAAGGGTCAAACTGCATCTGAGTTAAGCCTGTGAAAAATCTGAGTGTTTCAAATACCAAGGAAGTAAAATGTGCTTTCTGTAAATTAAGAAGCAAACGAATATGAAAAACAAAACAAAATAAAACATTGACAGTGCTTGAAAAAAGAAGTCTCATATTAGCTGATGGGTTTCTCACTTATTGGGGGATAATAGTCGTATGTGTGCTACTGCAACTCATATTTCCAAAAATAAGTGATTCACTTTCAGGGTATGTGTGTATTTTGCTTAGGTAGATCTGAGGCTTTGGAATACTGAAAGTAAATTGTTTTTAAAAATTGTCAATAGATCTGCCTTCCCTCTTGTTCATCCTAGTAGTGTGGATGAACTGAGCATTCTCTCTCCAAGTCAGACTTCCCCATGTGAGCAGCAGAGCCCCCTTCCCACCCCTTTGCCTACTCAAGAACCTTATTCATGTGACTCGCCTTCTCTATTGATGACCAACTTTCTCCTCTCTACTGAAATATTCTCAGCAAAATAAAAACATGTCATAACAGCTTCTATTGTTTTTAAAAAGGCCTTTTCTTGACTTCTCTTTCTGACTACCTCTTCAGTCCTCTGTTCCCCTTTGTAGCAAACTCCTTAAGAGTCTAGATTCTATATTCTCTTTTCACTTCCTCTCTTCCCATTGTCTCACGAACCTGCTCTACACACCGCACTCTACATGGAACATGCTTTTATCAAGGTGTACCCATAACCTTCACACTGCCGGATTCCATGGACAGGGCTTGGTCAAATCTTATCTATTATCAGCTAACAGTTTATCATTCTTTCTTTCTAGAAACACTTGCTTTACTTAAGGGAAAACCTGTTCTCCTGGTTATTACCCTTCCTCACTGGTCACTCGTGCTCAACCTCTTGGTGGGCTCTTTTCCTGATCTCCTAATATTACTCAGTCCAAGGTCCTTTCCTCTGTTTTCTCCCAAAGTCCTCTAAGGCAATATCATGGCTAAAAATGTTCTGTATACTCTAAAGACTCCCAAAATTATGTCTGGACTATATACCTGTATCCTGGACTGCAGACTTGTATATCCAGTTGCCTGCCCCACATCACACTGGATAACTAATAGGTATCTCAAATTTAACATAGTCAGAATGTAACATGTGGTCTTCCCATGGTTGTCTCTTAACCTCCTATCTGCTTTTCCTGTCTCCATGTTTGTTCTACCCACTTTTATTTATGTTAAAAACGGGAACCTGAAAGACCCCTGTAAAATATCAGGTCGTATCCCTCCTCTGCCCCAAAGCCTTCAGTGACTTTTGTCTTAGACAGAGTAAGAGCTGGTCCAACAAGGTCCTTGATCATCTGACTCCATTACCTTTCTAGCTCACCTCCTAACTTTCTACCTGTCACTCACTCTGCTCTAGCTACATTGGCCCCTTTCTTGAACACGCCTCAGATACTCCTGTCTCAGGGCTTTGCCATGGGATGCTACTTGAAGTTGGAATGCTGTGACCTGTACTTCTGCATGGCTTGTTCCTTCACCCCCTTCAAATCTCTGCTTATCTACTCTCTTTGCACTGACACCTTCTCTAACCGTTGATTTAAGCGCCCCACCCCACCACCAGTGTTCCTGGTCCCTCCACCTGGCTTTTTTTTTTTCTCCCCATTGCACTTACCAACACATGAAAATAAAATATTTCCTTTTTTTTTCTGTTGAGTTCTTTCTTGTGTGTCGTCTTGTATTAGAATGTAAGTTTCATGAGGGCAGGAATTTTGGGTACCCTGTTCAGAGAGGTATCACTTGTGCCCAAGGGGTACTCAGTAAGTACTGCTGAAGGATTAATTGAAAAGCAGTCTCAAAGGTTGGTTGGTTTTTTTTTTCTGCCTTGTCTTTTTTTAAATAGCATTCTGGGTGGACAGAGGATATAGAGCATTCAGAATGATTCACCATATTACTAATAGCTATTTCCTGTTCCTCAGTTTCTCTGTTTGAAGAACATAAGAACCTTCCTCTCAGCCTGCTGCGAGACCTTTGGAATGAGAAAGAATGAACTCTTTGAAGCATTTGACCTGTTTGATGTTCGTGACTTTGGAAAGGTAATCACATCTCATTTTCTATGTTTTCTTTTAGTGAAGAACATTTTATCAAGTAATTACCATTTTTTTGTTGAAGGAAGACATGTGACTTAAGTGGTCTTGGTATCTACATTATGTAATTAAATTTCACGTGTAGGTGACTTAGCAAAATAAATAACATTGTCCAAATGGGGCTAGAATTATTATTATTTTTAAAGATTTATTTATTCGTGAGAGAGAACAAGCATGAGTGAGTGATGGGAGGGGCAGAAGGAGAGAATCTTCAGACTTCCCCCTGAGTACGTAGTCCAACGCAGGGCTTGATTTCACCACCCATGAGATCATGACCTGAGCCCAAACCAACAGTCCGACGCTTAACTGACTGAGCCACCCCAGTGGCCCAAGACTAGAATTAATGTATTTAAAGCAGTATAAGGAGAGTCCTTTACCGAGAAGTAGCTGTTCCTATTAGCTACCTCAAAGGGTAGGACCACTGTTTTCCATCCTACAAATTCCCCTCCAGTCTTTTCTGTATCTGAAAGGTACCTAATTTTTGAAAGTGGAGAATGATCTGCCCCTCTTTCTATTTTGAGGGGCATCTATTTTGATGGGGCATCACCCCATCACTTTGGTAGGTGATGGGGAAGACATAAATCCAAAATATTTAAGATTGTTGAGTAATTCCCATTGGTTGGATTTCAGCAGATACATGTTAGCTTGTTGAACTTCAGTGATAATTGCCTCACGTAAATTATTCCAACATTTGTTGTTACTACTTGTATATACACCAAACACTTGTGTGTAATAGGTGACAGAAATTATTCTCTTAAATGCTGTGGTCATTTATTTTGAAGTGATTGGGCAGAAACAAACTTTTTGCATGTAAGAAGTCATAAAAGAGGTAATCAAGGTGACCTTATTTTAGCCTCTGATGACAGAATTGCATTATGAAAATAAGAACATAAGAATTAGGAAAAACAAAACTAAACTAAATAATATTGAGAAATTCGCCCTTACTCTTAAAATTCTGGTGCTAGTATTTTATCAAAAGGTTGTTTGACAGTGATACTTCATTTGATTTCTAAGATGTAATATTTTAGTTAGAAAGTGAAAACCAAGCAATGGATCAGTTTGCTTGAAAACGGGAATAAATTGCACAAACTTGAAACAGACCCATAAGAAATTTGATGCTGAAATTTGATGCAAGTATGGGTAAGCCAACTTGCCCAGGGAGAGAGAAGCCTTGACTTCTTGACCCAGAACTCCTTGGTCATCTTCTGGAAGTCACCAGTCTTCTCATTCATCAAACTGTTAGTTTGGAAGCCTTTGCAAAAGGAAATGAGTATAAGAGCATGGTTTCTAAGATGGTTTTTTCCTCTGGCAAGCTGTGATATAACAATTTTGAGGTCCAAAAAAGTGATGGAGGATAACATGGTAACAAATAAAAGCAACTGAAAACCAAGCCTGGTGGGGAGGTTGGTAGCATATTTGTCTGTGGCCAGGAAGTGAAGCCATGAAGACGATGGGGAATTAACTAGAATTCCAGGTAAGGTGGATGGTCCTCTAAGCTGTTAGCCCTAAAAAACATCTTAACATCTTAAAAAGATGTCTTTATTCTTTGACTCCTCCTCTATTTTTAAAAAACCTTTAATTTTCTTTTCACTCTTTTGGGGAAATGAAAACTGAAAATGAATTAGGGAAATGACAAATGAAAAAAAGACTAGACTTTTTAAAGCTTTTCAAGGAGCTCTTCATTTTTCATTCAGATTTGCAAGAAATGGCGTTGACAAAGACTGGGAAATCACCTAAATTCTTTGGAAACAAATGGCCTTGTTCTAGTGGAATACCACTGTGCACTTAAACAACGGAAGCTTTGTAGGAGTTGAGATAATAGAGTTGAATGTGAAGGAGTAAACTGTATGCTTCTCAAGGGTAAATGTGTTTCTGTCTACTTAAAATATTTTGGCAATGATAAGTCTGAAACAGAGTTAAGCTTGGGGATGTCATTGAGAATTTGATCCCGTACTTAGCACTCTAAAATCACATACATTTTTGCTACTACCAAGATTGGCATGGTATCTCATCCAAAAGTGTATCTGGCCTCAATAAACCACTAAAAGTTAATATAGGATGCTGTTTTATACTTTATCAGTGTTACTATCATTAAACAGTATTACTCTAAGCAAAACCATCAATCCCACCACTTCGAACTTTCAAGATAGTTGGTATCTTTTCAGTCTTTATATATATATATATATATACACACACACACGCACACATACACGTACACACATGTATACGTACATATACATATATATGCACACACTTATATATATGATCATTAATCCTCATAGTGGCCCTCTGAGATGTACTATTCACATCACCCATCTAGTAGGGATTGGAGCAGTGGTTTGAACCCAGAGCTGGCTGATTCTCCTGCTACTATGGTGCGAGCATTCACGTAGTGGTCCAGTCCTCTGCACATATTGACTCAATCTTTGTATCAGCCCCACCATGTAGGTACCATTATCATCCCTATTTACAGATCCTGGACTGTAAGTGACGGACAGTTCATGCAGTTCTTAATTTTTACATTTAAAAAATGTACATAGTGTGTTGATACAGAGAACAAATCATTCCTGGTGTTACTATAAATTTTAACAGGATGTATCCAGGTTAGAGTTTTTCTCTTTATTCCTTGGGATTTAATTAAATTTTCAATTAACATAAAAAGAAAAAATCTGTAACTACAGGCCCTTGTCTGCCTTGATTCATACAAATAACAAATCTAAAATTTATGTATATTTGGCACCTTTTTTTGCCTAGAAATATATTAATTGTAATAACGGTATTTAATGTAGCATTTTGAAGCTTTGAGAGTACTTCATATCACTGACTTTGAGTTTCATGATAGTCTTGTGAAGGAAACAAGCAAGTCTTCCCCTTTCTCAGATGTGGAAACTAAGAGATGGGGAGATTTAACAATGATTTTAAGGTCTCCTTGGTTAGGATCTGGATCAGACCTTCTGACTTCCCAGCCCTTTGTTTTTCTTGTCTGCCATCTATGTTTGGGTCTCGCTGCCATTTGAATGCACAGGAAGAAGGATGAACTCATGGGAGAAAACCAAAGGAACTAAAATAAGCACAAGTGCTCTGTGACTTGGCATCTAATTTTTTTTTAAGAAAGAGGGGAGAGATTTAGGATACTGCATGAACCTTTAGTGTAATAGGTGGTTGAAATTAAGAATTTTAACTGGATAAATGTTTCACAGGTTCTCATCATGCAGTCATTTTTGAGCTGACCTTTCCCCCGCTTCCCCTTTGTGGTGTAGTCTGCTCCTTAAGCTTTGTCTAAGTTCTCCCTTGGTTCTAGGTCCCAGTAGTCTGCCCTGAATCATAGGCTTTGATACGGGTAGATTTTCTTTTGGAAATAAGGAAAATCCTTGGAAAACTAAGGGAATTTATAAAATTAAAAAGTATAAGTGATCTGTCATTTGACCTGTAATTATTCTTTAGAGACGATTTAGCATACTACATATGTTAACACAAATGAACGAAAGTTTTAATTTTTGAGATCGTGAAGAGCACACACATTTTGTGCACTCTAGAGGGGCTGATAATACTTTTGCCTTTCCACATTACTTTTAGTTACTAGTATTGAGCTCTTTACCCAGTGTTAGGAGAATATTCATTTCAATTCAAACTCGTGTGTCAAGAAAGTTAGAATAGTTCTGAACGTTTTCTATAACCTGATTGGTTTTTCAAATCACATAGGGATGAGGAATGAGTTTAAGTTAGAAGGTTAACTTTTTTTAAGATTTTATTTATTAGAGCACGCATGTGCATAAGCAGGGGGAGTGTCAGAAAGAGAAGCAGACTCCCCACTGAACAGGGAACCCGATGCAGGGCTCGATCTCAGGACCCTGGGATTATGACCTGAGCGAAAGGTGGATGCTTAACTGACTGAGCCAGCCAGGCACCCAAGCTAACTTTCTATTAAAAAAGATCCATCGGGACGCCTGGGTGGCTCAGTTGGTTAAGCAGCTGCCTTTGGCTCAGGTCATGATCCCAGCGTCCTGGGATCAAGTCCCACTGGGGCTCCTTGCTCAGCAGGGAGCCTGCTCCTCTCTCTGCCTCCGCCTGTCTCTCTGCCTGCTTGTGTTCTCTCTCTCTCTCTCTCTCTGTTAAATAAATAAATCTTAAAAAAAAAAAAATCCATCTTGGGGTGCCTGGGTGGCTTAGTTGGTTAAGCGTCTGACTCTTGATTTCAGTTCAGTTCATGATCTCAGGGTTGTGAGATTAAACCACATGTCACGCTCTGTGCTGGGTGTGGAGCCTGCTTAAGATTGTCTGTCTCTCGGGGCGCCTGGGTGGCTCAGCTG
>CM052798.1:81911508-81925435 GCA_028533885.1 Nasua narica | reverse complement strand
CCCTCTGCCTCTCCCTGGCCCCAAAGCAATCATTTTCTGACTTTATAAAAAAAAAAAAATGAAGTTGTCTTAGTTGTCTTCTTTGCTGAAGAAATGTAATAAACCACTTCCTCTCCTAGAAAATTAGCAGTTATTTATTATAATACTTTTTACATTGCAACAGGCTCTGTAAATTTCCTCACTTCAATGCTGCATAAATGATCTTCTGTTCCTCTGTTCAAACTGTCATGTTCCGACTAAGGATTTTGCTGTTTGGAAAGGTTTCCTACTGAGCTGTCTGTTGGCACATTTACAGTGCGGAAGCACATGGGATTTTTCTTTAATGAGGCCATTTCTAGTGAGTAATAAAAATCCCGTGGCTGCTGTTGGCCAGATGAGTGAGGAAGTCAGCTCCTTCCTTTGGTTGCTCTGGGTGGTGTAAGGGCCTACTTCTTGCTACCCACAGTCTTGACATCTGTTGTTTCAAGCATTGTTAAGCACCTTTCAAGTGTAAGGTCATATGTTTTCTTGAATCAAAAAGAATCCTACCTCACCAAAAGTAGTTGTAGCTGATTTTAGTAGCGATCGGATAGTTGCAATGTGTTAGGGTTCAGGACAGACTGTCAAAAGGAAACCAGAGCATTTGTCTTCCAGGTGGGTTAGGGATATAGGTAAGAACATTACTGAGAGAGAGGTAATTTTGTGTTTGGGTTAAGAATATGGCTTCTCAGTTGGATCTTGGTTTGAGTTCTGGTTATACTCCTTACAAGTTTGTGATCTTGGACAAGTCACTTGGTTGAGCTTCAGTTCCTCTATTATAAATTGATGATAGGGAAATTATGTAAAGTGCTTAACAGCACTTAAACCTTAATGTAGGTTTAAAGTATATATTTGATAATTACTAGTTATTACTCTCATTGTTACTATTACAACTGTCATTCTTAGTGTTAATTGATAAAGGATTCAGAGGTAAACATAGGGGTTAAATTGTGAATTGAGTGCAAGAGTTAATGAGTTTGCAGGGGTGAGATGAGGAAATAAACTCTGTTCTTTCTAATGTGTCTTAGGGTTAATCTATTTTATCCTGCACAGCTGTCTTACTCCCTTTTGTGGGCCTGGATCTCCTTTGAGAAAGCACACTTTTCCAGCCGTGTAGCTTGGATGGTTTAATCAATTAGAATACCTCATCTCTTGGTAGGGCAGCATTTGGGGATTGGGCAAGTCACTAAGTTGGGACCAAGATGATGTGTTAAGACATTTTCAGGGACCGTTTTGTTGTGATAGCCTCCTGCTATGAGGCTTGGAAGAGCTGCAGCCATCTAAGTACCATATGGATTTTCAAAACAGACCCAGTTTATTGGAAACAGAGCTGAGGGGGATCCTACTGGCATTATGTGTGGCTGGAATAAAGCTGTGCCCAAAGCCAAATCCATACATCTCTGGATTTTTCCATGACATGGCTCAATATAGTCTTCATATATAGCCAGTTTTCCTTAGATTTCTCTCACTTTTGGTGGAGAGAACTGATTGACCTGAGTTTGTCGGTCATATGATTTCAGTGGTGTAGATAACTCTTTCTGTTACCAAAGTTCCACACAACTTGGAGACCATTGGTTAGCCTCTACATCTTTTATCATATGTAGAAAAGGAGATAGGAAGACTGAGTCTTAGAACATCTCTGTTTGGCAGTGTGTAAATAATTAAGTAGAAGTATAGTACCAGCTTTGTGGTAAATGCTTTCTGTTCCTTACCATTGACCCAAGCAGTATCTTGGATCTTCAGGTTTGAAAGAGACTAAGTCATCAGATCTCCTTCTCCAGTTTGTGCTCTACTGGGTCAAGCAAATGAACATGCATGCCTCTGCCGACTGGGAGCTCGCTTCCTCCTGCGGCCTCCAGCTCTATGTTATTGGCCCATACAGAAAGATCTGAAGATGACCTTAAAACCACAGGGTGAAAAGGACTGAAAGAGGCCTCCAGCACACTCACTGGGGGATGAGTAGGACTTGGAGATAATCGTTGATTTGGACAAAATGGTCCAAGAAGTCAGAAGATGGTACAGGATTCTGTGTGACCTCTGGTTTCTCACTTCGCTCCTCTGAACCTCAGGTTCTTCATTTATAAATGGAATAATAATTACTATCACACAGAATTTTTATGAAAACAGACTTTATGTAAAATCCTGGCGTAGTGCTCAGGAAATGAACCAATAGATCCAGTATGAAACCAGTAGTTTGGGTAGATGCAGATCATTCAGGGTTCTGAATGTGAGTGTGGGTAAAGTCAAAAAAGATTCTAGTGGTATTTTTTTGAAAGCTTATTTGGTTTGATACTTTCTGGCTCAAAGTATTAAAATTATAATACACATGTATGTATGCACACATATGGTTATTTATAACTTATATTTTCCTAGGTTTTTGTGTTAAAGATATGTTTAACTTCATCAGGTTCCCTGCTCAGCGGGAAACCTGCTTTCCCTTTCCTACTCCCCCTGTTCGTGTTCATGCTCTCGCTGTCTCTCTCTGTCAAAAAAAAATCTTAAAAAAAAAATTAATTTTACTTTATTTTCGTGCATAGAGATTAGTTGAGAGATCTGCAGGGAAACTTTTCCTGAAGGTAGTTGATACCTTCACACTAAATAAATGTTTTCTTCCCTCCAGGATATAAACCAAATTAGCAGCTACATCAGATTCAGGATAGGAAATGGTTTGGTTCTTCACCGTAAAATAAATTGCCATTTAAAAATAAATTTGAACTTGCTGAGAAAACCAAGGGATACGTGGTTAATGTAGAAAAAGGCTTGGAAATTGTGTAATGGAAAATCAAAACCGTCTATACCCTATCCACAAGAGGCATTAGTGTTGAGCACCCCAGCTCCCCCCACCCCCCGCCCCGCCCCCCCAGACCTGCTGTTCTCAGGCTGCTTTGACGTTGTGAGCTCAAATTTCTGGCCCATTTGTAATGCCTTATAACACATCTTATGATAATGTTTGCTTGGGCGTGTCTTACAGTTTGTGTGTTGTCACTTTTTCACCCTTCCCAGCCTGATTTGGACACCTCAGGGTGCATGTATAAAGGTACAAGGACCTCTTGTTGCCCAGCTGTGCTAGCCCAGGCTGGCCTCTCTCGACATTTATACCTGAATGCTGGTTAGTTTCCACATTCTTATCCATACTTCCAGTGCTTGTGGGTGGTGGGGAGCTTGCCCTCTGAAACTCCACATACATCCCAACACAGCAATACTTGGGAACCTGTAATTGGTTCCCTACTACCTGTGCATCTCCTTGGAACTTGACCTGGCTTTCCTGGCCCAAAGACCCATGAGCTTCGCGTGGATGCAGTTGGCTTCAGAGACCTCACGCTAGCATGGTTTGAAAGATTCATATTGGCAAGTGCATGTCATCGCATTGGTCAACTCTTAGAAATGTTTTTCATCTACCTGTATATAACTAGGATGAGTTATCCTGACACGTAACCATAATCTCTCTTTACAATTATTTTTTGAACTCCCACTCCTGAGAAGTTTCACATTTCTCAGTGTTTCTCATCCCAAATTATTCAAGAGTCCCTGGGGCTTTTGCAGTCACAGGACCCTAATCAGAACACCACAAGGAGCTCGACTTGCTGTGGATGGTCTAGCATGGCTCTGTTGAAGACTGGTCCCGCGAGGTTTCTTTAGTAGCTCTTGTTCTCTGATGCTGTCAGGCTCTTGCAGCTCCAGTGTGGCTCAGCCTGACACTACCCAAACCAGCTTCTTTCCACCCCCACAAATTTTAGCTTCTGCATTGAACCTGGCATTGCCCAGGCTTAGCAGTGAGTACTGCTCAGGACCTCATGCTATCCTTCCAGCCAGCAAGCTTGAGTGAGAGCTTCCTTATTGAGCCACTTTGGGGGTACCAACTTCAACTCATAGTAGTAGCATTTGGGATCTCTAATCTCTGTTCTATCAGAAGGCCCTGGACTTTTCCTGCAAAATCAGCCAACTTCCAACCTAGAGGAGGGCTCCAGCCTACCAGGGCTGCTGTGAGGAGTCAACCTCTGTTGGCCCACAAAGGCTTTCTTTACTTTCTCCCCCTTGAGCAGTAGGTGGTTTGCTTGTATTTACATACCTAAGGGAGAGTGATTCCTTCCTGAACAAAGAAAGCTTGTTCCAAGGCCGAGGTTTCTGTCTTTTTAAGCTTAGAAGGAGGGAACAGTTTCTGGCCCTCCCTAATGTGTGTCTGGCAGGCTTTTCTACAATTTTTTTTTTTGCAATTTCTATACTAATAGCAGTATTTTTTTATTTTTGGACAGAGTTGACCTTTCTAGCAACCTCTACATCTTTTTCACTCTTTGCTAGTATATTTCACAGGGGTATTTAATACTAGGCAGATTTTCCCATTTTTATTACCCCTCACAGGACTCTAGGACCTGAGCCATGCAGGATCCTTCTTTACACCTTAGTGATTATTCAAGTGTATTGGGGTGGGGGAAGTCTGCTTTCTGATTGTTTTTGAGCGAGTTTAAAAAACTCTTGACTGTTCTTTAACCTTAGTACAGTTGAAAATTTCTAGAATAGCATTTCCCAAGGAAGTTCATTGTCTTGAAAAATATTATTAGATAGCCTAGGAAAATACTCTTGTCCAAAGAAATTTATTAAACTACGTATTACGTGCTCTCCCTGTGGGATATGGCAGAGTAAAGGCACTGAAGACTTGCAGGGAGGAAAACAGTTCAACTTTTGCTTAAATCTAGAATTTCTTAAAATTTGTGTATGAGTCACTGTCCTGGTATCACACAATCACTTCAGACTCACTTGTATAAAATTGAACTAGTTTTGTTAATTCTTTTCCAACTCATTTCTATTTGGCTAGAGCTGTTGCCAGGGAATAAACAGTTAAAAATGCCTCAGTTAAGGCTCTTATCCCTGAGATTATTGAAATAGTCTTTTTTTTTTTTTTTTTTTTAAGATTTTTATTTCCTGGGGCGCCTGGGTGGCTCAGTGGGTTAGGGCCTCTGCCTTTGGCTCCGGTCGTGATCTCGGGGTCCTGGGATCGGGCCCCGCATCAGGCTCTCTGCTCAGCGGGGAGTCTCCTTCCCCCTCTCTCTCTGCCTGCTTGTGATCTCTCTCTCTCTCTCTGTCAAATGAATAAATAAAATCTTTAAAAATGTATTTTTATTTACTTATTTGTCAGAGAGAGAGAGAGAGAGCACAAGCAGGCAGAGTGGCAGGCAGAGGCAGAGAGAGAGAGAAGCAGGCTCCCCCCTGAGCAAGGAGCCCGATGGGGGACTTGATCCCAGAACCCTGGGATCATGACCCGAGCCGAAGGCAGCGGCTTAACCGACTGAGCCACCCAGGTGCCCTGAGATGTTCTAAGTAGCTCCCCACTTTCAGGTTTGAATCACTCCAAACTAGTGTTCAGAGTAATCTTACAAAAATGATCCCATTATTCATAGGTTTAAAACTTGACAGTGGATCTGTTGCTTATAAGAGAATGAAGTCCAAACCCTTTTGCAAGTCAAAGTTGTGATCCAGACCCCTTGTTTGCCTTTCTAAACTATATTCCTTGTTTTCCTACCTCCATTATTCATTTTGCTTCAGTCCCACCAAGTTATTAAGTCATTATCACTCTCCAGATTAATGCTGTTTCCTCTGCCTAGAGGGCTCTTCCTTCCCCATACCCCTATCCCTTGTCTTTAGTGACTTATTTTAAGATCGCACACATCGACACACTGCTTGAAATCTGAGGATGTAGGATTTATCCAGAACTCTGGCTGTAGCTGAATCTTGGATGTATTGGCCCCCTGGGACCTGACTTTGCTCACATGTCTCTGCCTTTTTCCTCAGTTGTAGTTGGACCTTTGTCGTCCCTTTCTGTCTTGCACAAATTAGACCTTGACGCATGAAATCTGATGTTTAGCTCATTCTGAGACTGAAGTCAAGTAAACCTGACTAGCCTCCTCCCCTGTCTCCAGCTACCAACATGGAAAAGTTACCTGACTTCTCAGGGCCTCCATGTTTTGATGTATAACATGGCTCTGATGGTGATGCTCACCTCACAGGGCTATAAGGAGCGTGCATCCAATTCTATGACGGTCTGCATCATCCCTTCATTCTGCAGGTGTTCGCAGGCTTGTTCTGCCGGGCGCTCCCAAGGGCTGCTTAATTAATATGGACAGGCAGTTTTCTGCCCTCAAGTTGCTATTTGAGTTCAGGAAACAAAGGTAAAGCACAAGTAAACAAGATAATTTCAACCAATGATAAGTATCATTGAGGAAACAAACAGAGTAGAATGATGAACTATTGAAGGAAGCCACTTGAGACAGGGTGGTAAGAAAAATCTGTTTAAAATGCTAGAGATCCAGGGGGAGGCAGATATTAGTGCTACTGCATACTTAATAAAAATTAAACTTTAGCTGCGTTATAAAGGAAATTTTAACTAGATTCTAGTCCCACTTCTTCCCGCAGAACCCCTTGGGATAGTCTTTTAACTTGGTTTCCATTTCCTCAACTCTAAAATCTCCTCTGATTCTAAATTGCCACTTACAGATAAATGTAAAAAGCACACATTGTATTTTATAAAGTGATGATCTGATAATTCTTAATTGTATAATCCTCTCTAAAAATATCTAGGCTTAGCCTTTTAGCCCAGGTCTATTCTATTTTCAGTAATGCATTCCTTTAAAAACTTGAGAATTTATAAAGACTTAACTGTACATAGATACTTACATACACATACAAAGACATAAAGAGATGGAAGCATATTAAAGAATGTTCCTTTGATCTTGCATCTTTACTTGGTATACTTATGGGAACGTTGGTAATTCCAGAAATGGAAATGTAACTTGAGAACTGAAACTGAGCTTCTCTTTGGTGTGTGAATGTTTCTCCAGAGATCAACATGGACTCTTCTGGGTACTATTTATTGAAAATTCTGTATTCTTAATGTACATGCAAATAAGCACACAGATGCAGGTTTGCAGATATACCAAGATAAATACACAAAATAGACATATTGCTTATAGTAATTTAATTGCACCTTTTGTATGTAAGTATATGCATAAACATAATTTGTGATTTTAACTTGCGTGCATATATTTTAAGTACCATATAGCTGCGTATTGTAATTCCTATTACGTGATGACCTGGGCTTCATCCTATCTTTGGTTAACATTATTTACATTTCATATAAGCTGTTTTTTAAAAAGGCTTTTAAACCAAAGGTGCTCTTCATCCTGTCTTTAAGGAATGCACCACATTGCACAAAGTATACGTAATTGAATCATGACAGTATCGCATGGTAAGTACGATAACTGAATGAACGGTTATCGCACTTTGACAAATGAAAGTTTGTTTCAACAAGTGAAAAGATGCTGTGCAAGAGAAAGGGATCAGCTCTTCCTAAATGTGGTTGAAGAAGATGTCTCAGAGTTTATGCCTTATCGAGACGGAAAAATAGGCTAGGATGCTCCCGTGGGCTATTGTCAGGAACTTACCAAGACCATGTTTTTGTTACCATTTTACTTTATCCTCACAGCAACCCTATGATACTAATATTTGTCTCCATTTTATGACTGAAGAAACTGAGGCTCAGAGTTACAAAAACAAATCCTAGCTTGTAGGCAATGCAGCGTGGATCTGAGGCACTGTTTGCCCAACTCCAAACATCCTGTTCTTCCTGATCTTACCGCACTGCTTCCAAGCAGAGCACAGTGAGAAAGCACCTTCTAGGTAAAGGGAAGGTCCTGTATGAAGATACAGAAGGGGGATCCATGTGGAAGGTTTGACGTTCTGCAGAGAATCCTTGTAGCTTGTCTGTCAGATGCAGCTGGGGTGAGCAGGACCTTGAGAGCCAGCAGACATTGGGGTCTTTCAGAGTCTGCACTGATTCTGATGACGGGCAAGAGAAGAGTTTTTAACAGACATGAGATGACCCGTGGTACACTTGGCCTAAGCACTGTCAGCAAGGGGAGACTGTATAGGAATGCGGTAATGCCAGCAGTTGGAAGGACTAAAGCAGTGTGGTTGAACACTATGTAGGTCTTTCCAGAGCAATGGCAAGAGGGGCCTAGAGTTAGCTTTTCAGCATGTAAGAGAACTGATGGGACCGCTGAAAGCGTCAGGAGAGGAAAGAGAGAACATTGAATCCTGAGCATCCCTGGAGTGACTGGAGGGAAGTAGAGTTCACTGCAAGGGGAGGGGGGGGGGAATGTGGACCAGCAAGCAGCAGGCGCAGCTTACAGTTTTGGTTTTAATAGAAGAATTCTAGTGACATTTACACTTATTCTCTAGATATATTTTGCAACCCATTATTTATATGTTTGCAGACGTTCTTACTGTATTTGACATTCTTAATTTTCCCAAATTTCTTTTTTTTCTTTTTTTGGTACTTGCTTATCTAGTGGAGACTTGGTCTCTGGTAGAATACCTAAAAACTTTTTTAGGGTTTAATTTTTTTTTTAAAGTTGTAATATTCAATATTAATAATAGGACGCTTTCAAGGAATTTTAGTTTGTTCCAAAGCTGTGGCAAATACATGCTGATTAGTACACACATTCTTATTCACAGATTAGGTTTTGGGCCATATCCCATCTCAACTGTGTTCAAGGATCTCTCATCTCCTTAACCCTGTCCTATTACCTTAAAAGTAAGCTGTAGTTTTCCAAGATATATATGGAGTTCTTTGAGTCTAATTTGCTTTCAGTAAATTGTTACTACGATTTCAGTGGTTGAGAAATCCATAAGGAGAACTGCTTAAGTCCAGTAGGCGATGTAGTAGCCAATTTACTTTTCTGTACAAGCAACAATGATGTCAAACTCGTGGCCTTTCATCCTTTAGCTGTCATGCCTGTGTATTTCCGATCAACAGGATCTTCTAGAAGAGGAGGATAGTTGTTTCTGTATTTATTCTCCATATTTTTTTAAGTGACTTACGCACATCTGTAGCAGTAGAGGGGTGCTGGTGTTCGCATTCCATGCTCCAAGGAGTGGCACGGGGTCAGGACAGGATGAACACGCTCATCTGCACAGGATTAGCAGAGGAAGCATGCATCAGAAGTGTCAGGGACACCAAACAGTGACAGGAAACCATCCCTGGGAGTCATGCAGCTGTGTGGAGTCAGGCCATGCAAGCTTCCTCTGGAAAGAGTTTAGTTTCTGAGTTGCTTAATTTCCACTCACAACACCTGTGTCTTTAGGGGACTGTATTGAAGAAAGATCCATTGATTATGGGCCTTTCTCTGGTTTGTCTCAAAGCCATTGGGGTGTGAAAAATCCTGCTGAATCAGCATAATGGCTGAGAGCTACTAGTGTCAGGATGAGCCAGGCACAGAGTAGACAAAAATCATAAGGCTGGAATGACTTTACAGCATTTACATATTCCAGGAATATTCCTCCTTGGAAACTGCACACGAGCAATTTCATGCTAAGTGTGCTTGGGGACCCTAGGTGGAGGCTTTACCTTGCTACTCTCCTGTATTTCTCTGTAAGGGATAGGAAGGATGATGGTTGCGGCTTGCGGGTGGGCAGAACCTCATAGATTGTTTCTACTCTGAACTGTCTTTTTAAAGTAGTGGCCTACTCACACTTGATCTTAGACAAAATGATGGTCTAGAATGGTTGTGTTATGGCATGGGAGGATGTGAAGTACATCATTTTTATTGGTCAGTCTAGGTCAAGTTTTGAAGACTGATTGCATTGGCTTTGGATTGGGTCAAGTAATAAAAAAATGCATAGAAGGCCAGATTCAGGTTAGAAAATTCTGTCTTTCCTTCTGTCCATAGTGCTTAACATTGCATTAGCAACCATCACTGCTGATTTTTTTCTAATAGCCTGTTAGGTTTCGGAGAGGAAGCAGCAGAACAATGTGAACTGATTTCCAGATAATAAAGTACAATTTCTTAGGGAGCTCATAATTTAAAATTTCATGGCATTATAGTAAACTACTATAAAATGTAGTTAAAAGGAGGTAGCTTTAATTAGCATTGGTTTTCCAAAAAAATTGCTGAGGGTTTTTCAGATTTGTTGTAACTTGGGTTTGGTCAGTAGATTGCCCCCAAGACTTTTTTAAGTGTAAGTAGACCGTTAGGTAGATAAATAAGCAATAAAAAATATATATAACACCACAGTTTTGGGCTCATAACTGGACTTCCTTCTATAGTATTGGAGAGATTTCTTGTGATGGCACAGAAATTTCTAAATAGCAACTGTTCCAATTATGGATAATGAATTATTTAACAAATTAGCATTAATGATAAATCATAATCTGTCTTGCTAAATTTTTTACTCATTGATCTTAGAACAGCATAGAATTTATAAATCTTCTGTAGGACAATCCTTTAAATACATGAAGGTTGTTACCATGCTCCTCTAAGTCATCTTAATATGAAATAGACCTGATATCCTTGGTTGTGTCCTCTTTTTTGGTAAGCTGCCCCCTTGAAGAATAATTTGAGATTTTTTTATTTTATTTTATTTATTTATTTGACAGAGAGCGATCACAAGTAGGCAGAGAGGCAGGCAGAGAGAGTGGGGGAAGCAGGCTCCCTGCTGAGCAGAGAGCCTGATGTGGGGCTTGATCCTGGGACCCTGAGATCATGACCTGAGCTGAAGGCAGAGGCTTTAACCCATTGAGCCACCCAGGCACCCCTAATTTGAGATGTTTTATCATGACAATACGTATAAAACAGAGCAGTTAAAGATAAAAACATTTAAAATTGAAAGAGATTGGAAGCAATTTAGAAGAAGGGATACTACCATCCTAACAGCTTGTATGATTACATTTCTCTCTCAGCTGTCCTGAAGTCAAGAAAAAAAAAAACATTAATTCAGAAAGTGAGCTTTGGAGTTAGCCTTTGTGCCCAGTGGAATTTGGAGAAAAAAAACTTTAAGAAATAAAAAAAAGGTTATTATAGAAATAACAAAACATACAGAAATGTAGTAGACTACTGTAGCGACTATTGCTATATCCACTTTTCAGAAATTGTTGACATTTGGTCGTATTTGCTGTACCTACCGTAATTCTGTGTAATGTACATGTTTCCCCTGTGGTGCGAAAATTCCTTTATGCCACTGCGCTTTTATGAAAGATCCACATTAGTACCTGTTGTAGGTTACCTGAAAAATATCCCGAGAGGATTTCTGCTTTTAGGAAATGGTCATGGTTGCATCACTCTGTACCATTCATCTTACAAAAAGTTTCATAGGAACACTCGACTTTCTGATAGTGGGGGAAGCCTATACTGCTATTTTTACTGAACTATTTTTTGTTTCCTAAATATTTCAAGTTTTGTAGCTCCCAAAATAATGCTATTTTCCCATATAGCGATAATATCTTTATCAGATGTAACAATATGAGAAGTACTGTTATAATTTAATATCTAGACCTTACTCAAATTTCACCAGTTATCCCTAAAATATCTCTTATAGCTGGTTTCTTTGAACCAGAATTGATTCAGCCTTTAGACATGGTATTTGGTTGTTGTCTCTTAAATTTGATCATTTCTTACATGTTATTCACATTTTGTTTTGTGTTTAATTTTCTGATAACATACTTACGATCATGATCATTTCTGACAAATTTTTATTGGATTTAACCTGTTTAAAATGGGAATAAAGCTTTCTATAATCCAGTGTATTATTTTTTTAAATTAAGTATAGTTGACCTAATATAGTGTACTTTTAAAAGCTTTGGCTGCCTTCAGTATAGGAGGATCTCAGTAAAGTTTTTTTGTAAGAATCAAATAACTCAAATCTTAAAATCAATGATTTACAAGTACTTTAGGACTATTATGTACTAGGTTCTGAAGCAGCCATCCAGAGTTATTTAATATGTTTCCATATAGAACTTAAATAGAGTAATATACTCTTATAAATAAATAAATATATCAGTTAAACATCCCTTTCATCGAGAAACTTCTCAAGAATCTTTGAGAGAGTAATGAGTGCTTGAGTTCTAAGATTTTCATCTGGCTTTAAAAAAAAAAAAAAAGCATTTAAGCCATTTAGACCTTGTCATAAATGTCAACATTCTGATCTAGTTCTGCCTAAAAGAACCCTGTAATTTTAGGAACATTTAAAGAATTTGATGTCATATTGCTGCCCATGGGGTTTCATTGCCATGGAGAATTTAGTCAAATATTATTAGGTATGACTCACATTTCCAGGATATTTTGTTCCAGAGGTTTCACTGATACTTCTTTTTTCCTTGCATGGTATTTAAATATTTTTTAGATTTTGGTTTTAGGGAAGATAATGGCTAAAAAGCAGTAGTTTGTGGTGGGGGGGGATAGATGAGGAGAAAACAGTTTTTAGAAAGATCCTATATTTTAGACCTACCAGGGGTCACTCTTAAAGATACGGTTTAAATCTTACACTCTATGTAGCAACGAAATGAAACACAAACAAGAGGATTTGCTTATAATTGGGTGGATTTCTCCCTTTAAGTTGTTACTATATCTTTAATAGAGTGAGTTACCACATTGATAAGAACTCCTCCACTCTGGAAAATCAAAATTTTATAAGCATATTTCTTCATTTTAGAGCCAGAGTTGTACTTGGTCAAGATAACCTTTTCTCCATCTCTGTTGTTGTTACATAGCATTAGTTAAAAAAAAAAAACCTCTCTAATTTGGGTCTGGTCAATGTGATAGATTCTTCTTTTTTCAATGAGAAATTTCCCATGTAATCCATTTCTTCCACACTGTTTTTCTTCCACATTGTTTTTCTTCCACACTGTTTCTCTCCTTAGTACCAGCTGATCGAGAAGGAATATGGAAAGCATTCTTTATTCTTCCGGTAGGAAGTTTAGCATGGTCTCTTGATGAAGCTGACAATTCTTTTTCGGAGACAAAAGACGGACAGTCAATAATTTCCCCCTTGTCATTGTGTAGTCATTGAGTATTTCATGAAAAAACTTTGTATTGTTGCAGAAAAAAATGCCAATGCCCATATTTGTCCAAAAACCATACAAATGCCCACAAAGTTCACATTAATGAAACAGCAGTTGAAAAATGACAGAAATAGACTCTCTTCCACACTTAATATCTTCTGCTGTTCCTAAACTTGAACTATTCATTGTCATGGAAAGTGCTATTGTCCATTTTTTAAGATTCGACAAAATTCAAAATCCAAATTTAAGATTTCTAATAAGCATAGCAAGACTATAGAAATGATACTAATTTATTATGACATACTAAAAGATTTTCTTCTGGCTGAAAAGAATGAAAGTAATGAATTAGTAACTTAAAAATACCAAGGTAATCTTGATCTTCATAGTTTTTCTTTAGTGCCTGTATTTATATCTATGAAAGTTTATTAACTTCTAAAGCTTGATCTAAGTGAACATAAGAGCATAGTATGATTACAGTCTGAAGGCAGGATTTTAGTGATAACTAATGAACCAAGAAAACAAATTTAAGTAGAGAAAGAATGGGTCTTCAGTTTCCTCACTTTAAGTCAAATTATTTTACCTATTTTCAACAGTTCCTGCGAGGCTTAAACAGATAATTGTTAATAGAAGATCTTCAGCATAACTCTGTATGCCTGAGTGTGTGCTAGAAACATATTAACTGATAAAACATGTTTAGATATGTATGGGACAGAGGCTGTTCTTTTCATATATTTACATATTGTTCCTCTTTACACTCTAGTTTGCATAGCATAATTTGCATCAAATTGAGGTCAAAGGTATAAGTTAATCTCTGAGGAATTCAATAGAGGTATGAAAACGTAGATAAAACAAAAGGCATAAAACATCAACTACTGATTACTCAATCAGTAGCCATATTAGAAGTTAAAATCCATTTAGAATTTATATTTGTGTGGTAAGCTGAACCATATAAAATTACTAATGTTTCACAAAAATTGGCATTTCATGTGGTTTAACCTAGTATTTTGGTTCTAGATAGCTTAGGAAGATGGTTATTATACACATGTGCGCGTGCGTGCGCACATACACACACACACACAC
>CM052798.1:81748371-81911008 GCA_028533885.1 Nasua narica | reverse complement strand
TTTGGATGCCTAACTCTGTCACAGTTTTTGAAAAGATCATTTAAGGGCAAATTTATTTTTCGAAGATAAACTTCTTGAGTACAGGGTAAGATAATGACATAAGAGATACTCCTTTAATTGTTTCCCCTGATCATGTGGAGAATTTGAAATTGATAGTTCTCTAGACTAGTAGTTGTTCAGCTAGACTAATCTTGTTCAGACTGAATATTTGAGTTGGTGGTCCTGGGCCTTTAGCATGAATTTTTTTACAATGATAATCTGAGACTTTTGCTTATCAGAACATGGGGAAGAATTTGCATCCGTTATTATGGCTGACTATAAGGTTTTTACAGGTCTTCATGATATGTATTTTTGAAAAACACTTGGATTTTTACCTTTATAGTTAGAAATTACTTGAATTGTTGGATTTTTTACAGTGATAATTAAAATTCTTATTATCTTAAGTTTCAGCCAACTCAAGATACAAGTTAACAAGAGAATAAAACGAGAACAAATCAAAGTCTTATCTATTAGAAGCTTGATAGGCAAGTTAAATTAACTATGAAAATAGTCTTTTTGATTGTTAGGATGCCTGTCTTAGAGGGAAAGTGCCACTTGAAGTTTCATGTGTCTTCCATTCAGCAAATCAGTATGTTGGATAGAAATTTCAGTTTGCTGCTATGTTCCTGTCTTGATTTGGGTTCAAGCCAGAAAATTGGTATGTAAAAATTCCTAGAGTAATGCAATACCCTCTGCCTAATAGCTCTCAGCTCTTCCAAATATTCTAAATATAACCCCTGGTTTCCAGAAACAAAGCAATGTTGAGATGTGTTTATGGAGTGACATAAATCATAATTGTAGGTCTACGGCTCTCCCCAATACTTTGACCTTACCTTCTTACCTTGTTATTTCTGGGAGTCTGTATCATGTCAGCTCTTGAGTAGTTCTTTGGGTTACCATGGGATTACCTTCATCTGGGTTCTTATTTGCTCAACCTGGTCTCATCAGTGTCAGATGTGAGCTTGCTTGTGAGTGTGCATGGGATGCACTGATGCTTCAGAAGACTTCAGGCTCCTCTGTTGTCTTGTGGGTTCCTCTATCATGAAAGGCTGTTGGGTTATCACCATGGTAGTGCTGTCTTTGAGGACCAGCTGACCAGCTGAAAACCCCAGGGCAGCAGAGCCACAGTGTTCTGGACAGAGTACAAGGAGACTGCCTGTCTCAGCCCTCTTAGTACTTTGTTCCTCTTACAGCCTGTACCCTCTGGGGCTCACCATGGATTCCAAGGATAGAGACAAATAAGAGTGAGCACACAAGGCTATTGTGGGACTTCCTCCCTCTGTGTCCGGGAATCTTGCTTTGAGTCCTCTTCTCTTTCTGATCACACTGTCATTAGGATGAATTTAATTGCATTAGGTTCTTCCATCCCTCATATAGCTAGATTTAAGGTGGGTCATCTACCAGTCATAGCAAAAGAATCAACATGGTTGAAACACAAGGATTGGGCATAGGTTCTAGAAATGATACAAGCCATGCTCCTCTTCTTAAGAACTTTACTGTGTACATGGAGTTTAAATACCCCAGATTTCATGTAAGCTTATTCGTCATGCTGTCATGCTAATTTACCAAACCTGTTTCTTGGGGCACATATTAAACTGCATTCTCCAGTCTCCCTTGCACTTCAGTGTACCCATGTTAACACATTTATGTGTGTAGAAGTAATGTGTATCATTTTCAGGCCTGACCCATTAAAAACTTTCCAACTCTTATCCTCCATGTTATTTTTTTTTTATCTTTTTAAAAAAGATTTTATTGATTTGACAGGCACAGCCAGTGCAGGAGCACAAGCAAGGGGAGTGGGATAGGGACAACAGGCTCACTGTTGAGCAGGGAGCCAGATGCGGGGCTCAATCCCAGGACCCTGGGATTGTGACCTGAGCTGAAGGCAGACGTTTAACAACTGAGCCACCCAGGCACCCCTATGCTCCATATTTTGGATTTTTTTTACCATCCACCAACTGAATACAAAGGCCCTTGAGTCCCTAGAGGATGGTGAAGCCACAGAATGGGTGGATCCTAGCTTCCCGAATCACTCTGTAGGGAAAAGTTGGGTGTTGACCAGGAACACCAATCTTGGATTATTATATGAACAAAAATAAATTGAGTGTGTTAAACACTGGAATATGAGGTTTATTTGTTACAGAAGTTAGTGTTATTTTATCTCATCATTTTTCAGTAATTCTCAATCTTTTTTGCCCTCATACTCCTGAGAGATGAGATACATCAATATTCATGATTTATTATGGTAGGGAAGATATTTTCAAGGTGGGCGTAGAGGTCACTATAGTCACATGTTGCAAAAGTGGTTGAGCTGGAAAATTGAAGAGAAATGTCATTAGATTTAGTAGTAATTAGACCATTGTTGGAATAATTTCAGTAGAGTGAAAGTGACAGGAGACCAAACTAAAAAGATGAAAAGTGAATGGCAGATGAACAAGTGAAGATAGTGAGTGAATTTATTGGAGATAATTGATTCTAGCAGCGCAATCATAGGGTTATAAAACTCATGGCAATAAGGGAATTGTTTATTTTTGAAGCCATTTGCTAAAAGCTGTACAGGTAAATATCTTCACTGACACAGTGTTAGGGAGACCTAATAGTCCTGTTTCCCATGATGTATATGGTTTATGCCTGTTAACTCAGTGCAATTATTAATAATGCTCTTTCATTCTTAGTGGCCTACTTTGGATAAAAATATACAGTGTGAGGGCACCTGGGTGGCTCAGTCAATTAAGCATCTGACTTTGGCTCAGGTCAACATCTCAGGGTCCTGGGATCAAGCCCCATGTCAGGACTGTCCACTCAGTGGGGAGTCTACTTGTCCCTCTACCTCTGCCCTTCCTCCTACTTGTGTGGTCTCTTTTTCTTGAATTTAAAAAAAAAAAGTGACCACAACACTCTCACAATCCCCTCTGAATATGAGAGCAGCTGTTAAACACATAGGTATTTAACTCATGAATAAGTTATCATTGCATCCATGGAATGTTTTTAAGTTCTATTTTATGAGGGAGTTTGAAGATTTGTGTTTCTTGTCTTTCTTTTCTTTTCTTTCTTTCTTTCTTTTTTTTTTTTTTTTGGAGCACTTTCATGAGTGGTGGGGGTTTAGGGAGGAAAAGGGAGAGGGAGAAAATCTTTTTTTTTTTTCTCCCCAGGGAGCGCACACAAGCAGGGGGAGTGGCAGGCAGAGGGAGAAGCTGGCTCCTCGCTGAGTGGGGATCCTGATGCAGGACTTGATCCCAGGACCCTGAGATCATGACCTGAGCCAAAGGCAGATGCTAAACCAACTAAGCCACCCAGGCATCCCAAGAGGAGGAAAATCTTAAGCAGGCTCTATGCCCAGTGCAGAGCCTGATATGAGGCTCAATCTCATAACTCATGACTTGAGATAAAATCAAGAGTCAGATGCTTAACTGTCTGAGCCAACCAGGTGCCCCTGTTTCTTGCCTTTAACAACATTGCAGAATTAACCCTAATAAAGAACTATAGTTAAGAACTAGAATGTAGGATTTTTGCTGCTTCTGATCATCTTTTAATTTTTTGTTGTTTCCCTTGTTTCTCTGATTACTTATGAATAAGTGTGTATTTTAGAAATGTAAATACGTTTATAACTTAAAACTGGTATCTTTTTAAATATGGTTTTTTGTATGTTTTGTTTGCTAATATTTAGTTGAGGATTTTTGCATCTATGTTTATCAGAGATACTGACCTGAAATGAGGTGTGTGTGTGTGTGTCTTTGTCTGGTTATGTTCTGCTTATGGGTAATGCCAGTCTCAGACACCGAATTTAGAAGTATTCTCTCCTATTCTGCTTTTTGGTAAGACTCTGAGAAGTATTGGTTTAGTTTTTCTTTAAATGTTTGGTAGAATTTACCAGCGAAGGCATTTGATCTTAAATTTTTCTTTGTTGGGAGGATGGATGGATTGATTGATTTATGAGTGCTTGGACAGGCATGAGCTGGGGGAAGAGGAGAGGGAGAGAGAGTGAATCTCAAGCAGAGTCCCTCCTGAGTGGGGAGCCCAATGTGGGGTTCCGTCTTACAACCTTGAGATCATGACTTGAGCTGAAATCAAGAATCAGATGCTAATCTGACTGAGCCACACAGGCATCCGAGGGAGGTTTTTGATTACTGAATCAATCTCCTCACTTGAGTTGGTCTGTTTAGATTTTTAGTTTCTTCATGAATCAGTCTTGATAGGTTGTATGTTTCTAGGAATTTATTCATGTCTTCTAGGTTATATAATTATTTTTAGGCATTTAATCATTCATTGCAGTTTCTCATTATCCTTAGTATTCCTTGTTTCCTCTTTTGTTTGATTTTATTTGACTTTCCTCACCTTTTTTTCTTAGTCTAGGTTAAGGCTTGTCAATTTTTTCTTTTCAAAAAAACCAACTCTTAGTTTCATCTTTTCTATTGTCTTTCTAGCCTGTATTTCATTTATTCCTAATCTGATCTTTATTTCCTTCCTTTTTTAAAAAATTTTATTTATTTATTTGAGAGAGAGAGCGCACAAGCCAAGGGGAAAGATGGAAGGAGAAGCAGCCTCCCTGCTGAGCAGCGAGCCCGATGTGGAGCTTGATGTAGGGCTCAATCCTGAGATTCTGGGATCATGACCCAAGCCGAAGGCAGACGCTTAATGGACAGAGCCACCCAGGCGCCCCTATTTCCTTTCTTTTAGGAGCTGGTTTTTTTTTTTTTTCCTGGTTCTTTAGGTGTAACATTAGATTGAGATCTTTCTTTTCTCTTAAGCAGGTGTTTATCACTATAAACTTTCCTCTTAGTATTGCTTTTGTTGCATTTCATAAGTTTTGGTATGTTGTATTTCCATTTTCATTTGTCTCAAGGTATTATTTTATTTCTTTGATTTCTTCTTTGACCCATAGGTTGTGCAAGAGCATGTTGTTTAGCCTCCACATATTTTCAAATTTTCCAGTTTTCTTTTTGTAACTGACTTCCAGTTTCTATGCCTTTGTGGTTAGAAAAGATGGTTGATATGATTTCATTCTTCTTAAATTTTTTAAGATGTGTTTTTAGGCCTAATATATGATCTATTCTGGAGACTGTTTCATGTGTGCTTGGGAAGAATGTGTATTTTGCTTTTGGATGGAATGTTCCATGTATATTTATGTCTATATTGTCTAACATGTAGATTACATCCAGTGTTGCTTTGTTGATTTTATGTCTGGATGATCTATTTATTATTGAAAGTGATATATTGAAGTCTTCTACCAATATTATATTGCTATCTATTTCTACCTTCAGATTTGTTATTTGCTTTATATAGTTAAGTGCTCCAGTATTGGGTGCGTAAATGTTTACAATTTTTATATATATTTTTTGATGAATCCAACCTATTATCATTATATAGTGGGCTTGTTTGTCTCTTGTAGTTTTGACTTAAAATCTGTTTTGTCTGATATAAGTATATCTTCTCCCTCCTCTTGCTTTCTTTTGCTTTTTCATTTGCAAGGAATATCTTCTTCCATTCCTTCACATTCAGGCCATATGTGTCCTTAAAATTGAAGAGAGTCTCTTGTAGGCAGCATATTGTTGAGTGTTGTTTCTTCATCCATTCAGCTATCTCTGTCTTTTGATTGGAAAATTTAATCCATTTATATTCAAAGTAATTATTGATATGTAAAGACTTTTGCCATTTTGTTAATTTTCTGGTTGTTTGTAGTTCCTTTGATTTTTGCTCTCTTGCTGTCTTGTGATTTGATGATTTTCTATAGTGGTATGCTTTCATTCCTTTCTGTCTTTTATCTGATTAATTTCCTTTTTCTGTATAACTATTACAGCTTTTCCTTTGTGGTTACTGTGAGGTTTACATAAAATATCTTACAGGTATAATTTTATTTTCAGCTAATAAAACTTTCTTTGAACATATACAAAAACCTTACATTTTTATACTTCCTTCCCCACATTTTGTTTCTGATGTCACTGTTTGCATCTTTTTATATTGCGTATGCATTAAAAACAATTGTACTTCTTTTTTTTTTTTTTTAAAGATTTTCTTTATTTATTTGAGAGAGATAGAGCGAGAGAGAGCATGAGAGGGGAGAAGGTCAGCGGGAGAAGCAGACTCCCCATGGAGCTGGGAGCCTGATGTGGGACTCGATCCCAGGACTCCGGGATCATGACCTGAGCTGAAGGTAGTCGCTCAACCAACTGAGCCACCCAGGTGCCCAACAATTAGACTTCTAATCATTTTTAATTCTTGCCTTTTAATCCTATACTGGAGTTAGAAGTGATTTTCTTACCACCATTTAGAATTTAGTATCATGAATTTAATTATTTACCTTTACCAGTGAGTTGTATACTTTCATATGTTCTCTTGTTACTTATTAGCATTTTTTTTTTCAGCTTAAAGAATTCCCTTTAAAGGTTTCTGTTAAGTAGTGAACTCCTTCAGCTTTTGTTTGGGAATCTCTTTTTCTCTTCTTCAGTTCTGAAGGACACTTTTGCTGGGTAGGGTATTCTTGGTTGACAGTTTTTTTTTTTTTTCTTCGAGAACTTTGAATATATCCTTCCACTACTTTCTGGGCTCCAATGTTTATGCTGATAAATCTCTTCATAGTTTTATAGTGGTTCCTTTGTATATGACAAGGTTCTTTTCACTTGCTGTTGGTAAAGTTCTCTTTAGCTTTGGATACGTTAATTATAAAGTGTCTTGCTCTGGGTCCCTTTGAGTTCATCTTTGTTGGAACTCTCTGGGTTTCCTGAATCTGGATGTCTGTTTCCTTCCCTGGGTTAGGGAACTGTTCAAAATTGGTGTACTAGATATGTGCTCCAAGCCCTTCAATTTTGAGGGCAAAGCTAGGATTTGGCATTCCCATCCCAGTTGTACAGTACTGTGTCAGGGCTGGGATTTATTGTGAGCGTGTGAGCGGATTTATGGTCAGCCTTTCCCACTTGTTTCTGAGTATTTTCTCAGTCGTTTGAAGTATAGGAATTAGTCATTTCTTCTCTGGGTTTCTCTCAGAGGACATTGCTCTGTATCTAGCTGTATATTTGGTGCATCATGGTAAGAGGGAAATTGAAGAGCCTTCTCTATTGCCATCTTGGTCTGCAGTCAAAATGTTACTGTACTGTCATTCACAGAATGGTTTCTGGCACATCGTTTTTGGTCAGGATTTGTCATGGCATAAACAAAACTTTAGAATGATCTTTGACCTAGTAGTTAAACTTTTAAGAATTTATCTGGGGAAATACTCAAACTCTCACATATTTAAATACTAGTTGGTAGATGTAATGTCAAACATTATAATTTTCAATAAAAAATAGAAGCAATTCAAATAGCCATTCGATAGAAGAGAGTTGGTTAAGTGAGTTTCAAGAGTACAGTAGAATACTTTGCAGCTATTTAAATATTTTGGTAGACTAATGGAGTAATATTTTTATGAAACCCTCACAATAAATGAAAGGTAGTTTATAAAAACAGCATGTAGACTATGATCCCAGTTGTATGAAGAATATATGTATAAAACTGGATGGAAGTTTACCAAAATGTTAACTGTGTTTATTTTTAAGTGGTTAGATTACAGATGATTTTAATGTTTTTCTATAATTTACAAATCGTATGCAATGAATATCTTCCTTTTTTAATCAGATAGAAATTTTATTTCAAAAATAGGAAAGATTTTGAATAGTCTTCAGGGAAAATACTTGTGAATTCATTTTTTTTGTTTTTGTTTTTTAAAGATTTTATTTGACAAATCACAAGTAGTCAGAGAGGCAGGCAGAGAGAGAGGAGGAAGCAGGCTTCCCCCTGAGCAGAGAGCCCGATGTGGGGCTCGATCCCAGGACCCCAAGATCATGACCTGAGCCGAAGGCAGAGGCTTAACCCATGGAGCCACCCAGGCACCCCCCATTATTTTTTTTGAAGGTTGTATATTCTTAGGAACAAGAAAACAAGAGGGCAAGAAATTTGGAATTTTACTATCTTTACAAGGGAAAAACCCTTCCTATATACTTCTGTCAAAAATTTGTATTAAAGGTATAGGTGCAATCTCAATTCCATCTATTTATTTATTTGTTTATGAGCTTTTTTTTTAATATAAAATGTATTTGTTTCAGAGGTACAGGTCTGTGATTTATCAGTTTTACACAATTCACAGCACTCACCATAGCACATAACCCTCCTCAATGTCCATCACCCAGGCTCCCCATCCCTCTAATCTCCCTCCCCTCCAGCAACCCTCAGTTTGTTTCCTGAGATTAAGAGTCTCATACGGTTTGTCTCCCTCTCCCAATTCCATTTTAGTAGAAGTGCAAAGCTTTGATAGTCATTCCTCTACCATTAGTTGCTTAGCACCAGAATTCCAGTTGGAAGTATAATTCATTTGTGCCTCTCAGGCCTGTCCTTTCCAGAAATCAGTTCCACCTTGTTGAAAGTTATAGATGAAAAAAAAATCACCATACTGTAATTGAAATTGTACTTCCATTTCATTGCATGTGATAAAATCTGAAACTTTTAAAAAGTGTCCTTTTTTAAAATCAGCAAATGACTAAAATGGAATCAATTTTTCTGCTCAAAATATTATTTAAAAAGCACTTTATTGATTTGATTACACATTTTATAAGTGGATATAGATTCATGTAGTTGTTGAAACACATTTAGCTGATGCTGCCTAATGGTAACATTAGATACATTAAAAAAAAAAAAAGACTGGTCTATTATCTGTTGACTTCCAGCAACATCCTGATTTGGGAGGAATTATTTTTCGAGCCAGTTCCTTTGGGGACAGCATCCCCTGGGAGTGCTTCTGTTTCCCTTTGACTTCCTGTGTATTGAAAAGAACTCTAAAGAGCAAGTATAGGGTGTGTTGTGACTTTTTTTTCCTCTTGCAAATAAATATGAAAATATTCTTACCCTGTGCCTATGATGAAATGCTTTCTGATGTAATTGACAAGAGCATTAAAAATCAAAGGTAAAATAAAAATTTCCTTGGGACATAAAATTTGCCCTTTTTTTTTTTCTTAGTGATTTTCTGGTTAAGGTGGGCTAGGTGTTATTATCAAATGAAAAGTGAATGGATATGAGAGTGACTATTTTAGAAAACATCTCAAAAAAAAAAAATCTACTCGAGACCAAATGATACTGAAGATAGGAGACCATGTAAACCTTCCTTTACCTCCTCTCCCTACTCTTACTTCTCTAAATTTGGGAATGGAGAAGATACACTTTCCATTTGACGCATGCTTTTCTGTACTATATCCCATCTCTACCTTGTTTCCAACTCACTTTGGGCCTTTTCTGCATTTGCTGCTGGTCACCAGCTAGAATGCTAGGAGAACTCTTCTCTAAGTCCTCTTGCTGTGGAAGGTAGTGCCAGGGGCGTGTTTACCTTGGTTTTAGCTTGGTTTCCTACAATGCACCAATCCAAAAGGAAATGTCTGTGACAGACATTGTTAGATGCTTACAGATACCAGCGAGGAATAACAGGAAGGAAAGTCTTAAAAATGATTGAATAATCTGATAGTTCTATACATTAAATGAAGGAAAACTTGGGGCGGGCACCTGGGATATGTTTCATGTTAGGATTATCTATCACAACTCATGGGACACAAGCCTCATCCAGCAGCATGGGTTCCAGAGTCTGAGTTTATCGGTTCAGCATAACATTGGAGAGAGAGGGGTTCAGTGAAGGAACTTGGTGCAGAGAGCATGGGATGGTGTTTGGCTTTGTAGGTCCCAACCCTTTTTTGTATCTGCGACCTCCTCAAAAACATACATAAATTTATCCATCCCTATACCAAATAGTAACTCTAAGAGATAGCAATCTAAATCTATATTGGCTTGGTGAGGACTCAGATTTGTAAATAATAGAAATCCAATTTGAGTTACCCACTATTACTAATAAGAGCTAATATTAAGCACCAACTGTATGCATTTATATTGTGTAAAGGGCTTCACATATATTATCTAGTCAAATTCCATTAAGCGCTTAATATGTAGGTACTATAATTGTCCCAATTTTATATATGAGAAACTGAGGCATGAAGAGATAAAGGCAACTTACTCAGAATGGCACATATCAGAGCCAGGATTTGAATCCAAGTAGTCTGACTCCAGAGCCTTAGGCCCCAGAGGGGGCATAATATGGAGAATTTGTTGACACATACGTCCTACCATAAATCTCAACAGCCCAGACTGTTGAGAAGTACAGGTGGGCTTCAGAAACATTTGCAGCCAGGAACTGAAATGCCATTATTTCCCTGGATGTCATTTATCTCTACTTTGTCTCAGTATGTTTGCTTCAGCTCTCATTGTAGACTGTATCCTCAAGATGGTAGAAAACATGGTAGATGGCCACCTGTAGATCTTGACCTTAATATTTCATAACTTCACAGCTGCAGTTATTAAAAAGTAAGTGGGGAAAACTTTCCTCAATCTGCTGTTGCCTCAATCTGCTCTCTCTGAATATATCCCCCAAACAATACAGAGCAATAAGAAATTTAAAAATGAGGATCAAGGGATCAAATTTCAAATTAACGCTAAGTAAAAAATAAAAAAAGCAAATTTCCTTAAGCAATCTCTTAAACTCTTGCCTCAAACCTTTGCCATGAGTGAGAATGTTTAAAAAAAAAACCCAAAAAACCCAACGCAAAAAAAACATGCAAGAGAGAGGAGGAGCCCACAATTGATGTGAAAATACTGCCAAAGAGAAAGTCTACTTGGTGGGTAAAAATCCTCAAGTTTGACTCACAAGGAAAGACTTGACTGTATACTGTGTAAAAGAGAAAGACCTGAAACAACATTATTAAAAAAGACTACAGGGACGCCTGGGTGGCTCAGTTGGTTGAGCAGCTGGCTTTGGCTCGGGTCATGGTCCCGGTGTCCTCGGATCGAGTCCCACATTGGTCTCCTTGCTCAGCAGGGAGCCTGCTCCTCTCTCTGCCTCTGCCTGCCTCTCTGCCTGCTTGTGTTCTCTATCTGTTAAAATGAGATAAATAGAATCTTTAAAAAAAAAAAAAAAGACTACAAATCAGTGGGAGAGACCGACTCTTTTGCCCCAGCTTAGATCAGCTGTTTGCCCCATCCCCACCCTTAAACCATTAACTATGGCTACCAGTATAATGTGCTTTTGTTCAGACATTCTGTCCCCCCGGTCCCCTTCCCTTCATTGGCCACTCAGCTACGTCCAGAGTAATGGACTCTTAGAATTTGGTAGCTTCTTCTGGAACTAAATGTTTATAGCAGTATCCGAAAGAAGGGTCTGTGTTCAAAAGAAGAGAGAAGTATTAGGGAGACAATACCAATGTTAATAAAAATTTCTGGAAATTGTGTTTCAGTATTGTCTCTGATCTTTATTTTTTGAGTTTTATTTATTTAATATCTATACCCTATGTGGGGCTCGACCTCATGACTCTGAATTCAAGAGTTATATTCTCTCCTGACTGAACCAGCCAGGTGCCCCGCTCTCTAATTTTCTTATTTTTGTTAAGTTCATATTTGTTTTAAAGCGATTTACTGCATGAGTGACTGCATAGAAAAATTGATTAATAAGTAATGAAACTGTCTAGAATAGTGCTATTCAATGGAAATATGAGCCACAAAATATTAAATATAAATTTTACATATTAAAATATAATTATATATTATATATAATATATAACTTATAACATATAATTTATATAACATAATTTATATTATATATAATTACACATTAAATATAATTTAATGTTATATTAAATATAAAAATTTCTAGGTTCCACATTAAAAAAGTAAATAGGTGAAATTAGTTTTAATACATTTAACTTAATTCAATGTCTCTAAAATATTATCATTTTAATGTGTGATAAATATAGAAAATATTAATGAGTTTTTTTACGTTCTTTTTTCCCTTATTCTTCAATATTCAGTTTGTATTTATACTGACAGCATATCCCAATTCAGCCTACCTTCATTTTGAGTAGTAGTATTGGACAGTTCAGATCTAGAGAAAGGGATACTCATTTGCTCATTTTAGTATAATGAATGAAATACGTACTTTAAATATAAAGTGTGTTTAATATGTGGCAGTACATTTATACTTTTTGGCCAAGATAGATTATACTCTATTTAATGCTTTTATATGTTAGTGACATAATTGTCAATAGGGCACTTTAGGAAGTGTCATCTCTGCCTCTATAACCTGTAAGGTGCTGGAGAATTGGTATTATAACATTCTTTAAATGCTTGGTAGAACTCACTAGTGAAACTATCTGGGCCTGGTGTTTTCTTTTTGAGAGATTATTACTACTGATTTAGTTTCTATAGCTGAAAGATGACTATTGTCTATTTCTCTTTGAGTGCGTTTTGTTATTTGTGTCTTTCAAGGATTGACCCATTTCATCTAAGTTATCGAATCTATGGCTGTGGAGTTGTTCATGATCATCCTTTATTATCCTTTTAGCATCCATGGCTTCAGTAGTAATGATCCCTCCTTCGTTTCTGATGGTGGTAATTGGCGTTCTCTTTTTTCTTTCTAGGTCTAGCTAGAGGTTTACGAATATCATCTTTTCAAAGAGCCATTTTTGAATTTTATTGACTTTTTAAAATTGAAATTCTATTTTGAATTTCATAGATTTCTGTCCTAATTTTTGTTATGTCTATTCTTTTGTTGTCTTCATGCTTAAATTGCTCTTCTCTCTGTAGTTTCCTAAGGTGGAAGGTTAGGTTATTGATTTTTTTTTTGTTTTTATTTTCTAACATGCATTCAGCGCTATAAATTCCCCTCTAATCATTCCTTTTCTTGCATCACATATATTTTGATAAGCTGTAGTTTCATTTACATGTAGTTAAAATATTTTAGGTTTTACTTGAAGCATCTCCTGTGACACATGCATTACTAAGGAGTGTGTTGTCTAATTTCCAGATATCTGGTTTTTTTCCAGCTGTCTTTGTTATTGATCTCTAGTTTGATTCTGTTGTGTCCGAGAATATAACTTCTGTGCTTTCTATTTTTTAAAACTTGTTAGGCCTCGAGTGTGGCCTGTCATGATGAATATTCCATATGATTTGAGAAGAATACATGTTTTGTTATTGTTGAATGGAGTAGTCTATAAATATTGGTTAGGCCAAATTATTATTTTTCATTTTTTTCACTTTTTTTTAAAGATTTTATTTATTTATTTATTTGAGGGAGAGTGAGAGAGCATGAGAGGGGAGAAGGTCAGAGGGAGAAGCAGACTCCCTGCAGAGCTGGGAGTCTGATGTGTGACTTGAACCTGGGACTCCGGGATCATGACCTGAGCTGAAGGCAGTTGCTTAAACAACTGAGCCACCCAGGTGCCCAGGCCAAATTATTTGATAGAACTATATTCTTACTGATTTTCTGCAGTAGGACACTTTAAAATTAGCTGCTTTAGAGCACTGCAAGGGATCCAATGGTTTAAAAGTATGAGAGCCATTTTTGAAAGGGGTTAATTTATGACTGGAAAACGTCAGAGGTATTGTACACTAAAGATACTTAAAATGAGTGTTTGTGGTGGTTGACTTATTCACAGGTATATCACACACTTATTTACTTTTAAAAGCTGCTTACTTTGAGTATGTACATAATGATACCATTTTTAAATGTGAAATGGGTTTATACATACCCACATACGAATGTATAGTGAAAAGATGAGAAGAATTTACACCAAAATATTTCCTACAGTTAAAACCTCTGGGTCTTGGGATTATAAGTGTTTTAAATTTTCTTTATACTCCCCTGTAGTTTCTAAATCTTTACTAAAAATGCATGGACTTTGTACTTTAAAAAAAAAAACCAAAGTTTGTTATGGTTTATTGAAATCCGATACCATGTCATGTGTGGAATGAACCTAAGGAGTGGATACTATGACTAAAATTGCCGTGAATAAGCATTTTGAGAGCTGTGCTTTGTTATCCATAGTCAGGGAAGAGCTGAAATGGAAGAAGCAATGAAAATCCTCTCATAATTCCTGCACCCATTTTGAAGCCATCATCATCATCATCATCTTATTGGCTCACCAGACCTTTGTAGCTTCAGAATAAGGCAAGGACAGTGGAATGATTTAAATTTCATCTTGTCTTAATGGGGCTGCAAAAGGTTGGCTCAGGAGTAAAATGGGCACTGACCACAAATAATAAATACATTCTGTAATTGATTCCTGGATATTCAGAGATTAGTCTATTCATTTTGTAAAAGACTGTGAGCTTTTGGAATGCATAAACCTAGAATATTGGTAGGAATAATAAACAAATTAAAATTTAAAAAACTTTCCCCTCCAATCTTACTTAGAAGTGAGAGTGTATAGGAAAAGAGATACGGGTAAATGCGTAGTATTATTTTATTTCACAAAGGATTGGTCTAACTTCTCTTTTTGAGGTTCCCCCTACCCCTATATCTGGTATGTACCAGATACATGTAATATGTTTCCTATTTAGTGAATATTAAATTTCAGAGATTCCCTCTACTATTATAAAAACCCTAAAAGCTGTATTTACTTAACAAGCAAGGAAATGCTGTCGTACATGGCTGGGTTTCCTTGTCTGATTTTGTGTCAAGCAAACACGAAGAGCAGTAGGGAATTTCAACTGAATGGGTGAACTCAAAGAAATTAGCCTCTTCATTATTTTCCTCTAATATTTGGTAAGACCTCCATCTGGGGTCTTTATTTTAGTACAGAGTTTACTGTGAAATTAATTCCGTGCATCTTAGAATCCACTTAGAAGTCTTACTGTTCAATAGATTTGTTTCTGGGTTAACTTTCTCAGTAAAATTTGATAAAAACGGTTTTGGGTTAACTTTTTAATGTGTATAGTTCTCAATGGAAAGAGATAGAATAGTCTCATTAAATAGAGCCTGAAATGGTAAACTACATTTTAATGTAGTTTCAGTATTTTACACATCAGCAGTAACACGAACTGTGCGTCCATATGAATGATTATTTGTAGAAGGACTTTTATGATCTTCTTTACCCTACTTATTTAGAAAATTTAAGAAAAAAAATTTTTAATTCTTTTCCAAATATTTGAGAGAGAGCAAGTGAGCATGGTGGGAAGGGACAGAGGGAGAGAACAGAGAGCTTCCCAAGCAGACTCCACACTGAGCACAGAGCCCAACGCAGGGCTCAATCTCAAGACCCTGAGCTCATGACCAGATCCGAAACCAAAAACCAGATGCTTACCTGACTGTGCCACACAGGCACCCCAAGAAATTTTTAGGTTGTCAATTCAGTAGCTATTATAATTAAAAAAAAAAAGTCTTCTGTGCCACTCTCCCTCATCTTACGCTATTTCCCAGTAACTACTTTTAATTATTCTTACTTAAACCTTCTATTTACTGTTGTATCTTGTAAATAATCTATTTATACTATTTTTTATTTACTAATTTAAAGAAGGCTTTATTGACATAACTGAGGATTTGTTTTTTACATTTTTTCATGATCTCTATTTCATTTTCAGTGTAGCTTTACAGCTACTTTAAACCAATGGAAGAAAAATAATAAACCAATGGAGTGTTTACACTATTATCACTATGTAAATAGTGGTACTGTATAATTTTAAACATTTTATAATGAATGTTTGCTTAGTTATCATGGTGCCCAAGAACTATCACAATTATTAAGAACCAGAATTCATCTATTTTTTATGTACTTACTGAGTGCTCTGTCTTAGGCTTAGTGCCAGGTGTTAGGGAAATAGAATGGAAAATCCATTTGTGTTCTCAGGGAACTCACGATATCTTGTGAAAGAGAAGTTGCAAAAGTAATAATAGAGGATTTCAAGATGCTAAGGGACCCAAGAAAACGTAGGGGTTTAACTTGTCTGGCTAGCAAATGCTTCCTAAGATAGATAGTTCTAAAAATGAGTTTCAAAGGAGGTAGGGATTATCCAGATAGAAGTGAGGGAGCTTTAATAACACTGGGCTAGTGGAGGGTGAGAACTCTACCTTACTCTCTTTGGTATTCTGCACACTAACAGAATTGGACACACTCTGGGTTCATAGTACAGACATGCTGAGCCTATCCTGGTCATGGTCTTTTAGATGAAGCCACACCCTTATTATGATTTCATAGCAGTACACATGTTTATAGAGGTATCATTTCAAATAGAATTGTTGTGCTTTCTGTGCACTATGTAGACAGACCTGCCAAATAGATCGACCTTGATTAATGTAAGCGAAGGTCCAGCCAGAGTCAGACCTGGACATAGACAGGAACATCATCAGCAGTGAACTGGTTCCTCTAGTGTTTTATTCATTTTTGTACTTGATATGGTGCCTGGAGTATAATAATAAATGTGTGTTGAACTAAATTGATAAAAAATACTATTTGGGTCTGAGTTTAGTATTAGGTGAGTAAGAGTTTATGATATTGAGTTGGAGGATAAAGTGAGAATGCAAGAAAATTAGGACTTTATCCTACAATTTAGATTACAAATGTGTTTTTATAAAACCAAAGGATAGCGCTATTGTCAGTTTTTTTACTTTTATTTGTTTTTATAGGTATTATTGGGTCTTGTCAGAATTCTTCCAACTATTAAGCATGTCACAACTTAGGTTGTTATTCAAGGGCAAAGGTGCTTTTTCTCTCAGCTGGGAACTTGAGAATGTTTTTGTTTTCAATGATAATTTGAGAGTTTTCATTCTGTGTAAAACAATCAAATGACTTAAATTTGTGGTGTCAGATATCTAATTTGCAGTTGGAATTATATTTATTTCGGTTAATGAAAATAAATTAGTTTTGATCCTGTCCCAGCTCTTTGCCTACCTCTTTGGCTTTTTGCATTGTCATTACTGCAGTAAACCAATTTGTGTGTCTATTTGGTAATTAAAATAGTTTTAGTTGATCTGGAGGATTCTGTCTAATCTTTGTATTGTTACCGGCTTGTAGTAGGTCCTCTCATGTAAATGTTGCTTGATGCCGATAATTCTTTTATCAGTTGTCTAGAAACCTTTAAGTAGTGGAAAATTCCAAGCACAATACAGACTTGTACAGTAGGCACTGGTGCACCCAACACCTAGCAGTGACAGTCTTAAACTCAGCTTTTGGAAGCTGCTGGCTCACTTAACAGAATGAAAAGTACGTCCATTTGCATGTGTGTATGTTTTCCACTGAATTTGTCAGGTGTATGTAATCAGGAGTTGAGCTGATTCTTTTAAAGCGAGTCTTCAGTAGGATCACAGAATCATAAAGTTCTAGATTTGGAAAATGTTTCTTTCGTGGTAACTTTTGGTTAACCATCACACGTGTGGCTTTTTTTTTTTTTTAAGATTTTATTTATTTATTTGAGAGACAGAGGAAGTGAGAGAGAGCATGAGAGGAGAGAAGGTTAGAGGAAGAAGCAGACTCCCCATGGAGCCGGGAGCCCGATGTGGAACTCGATCCTGGAACTCAAGGATCATGACCTGAGCCGAAGGCAGTCGCTCAACCAACTGAGCCACCCAGGTGCCCCACATGTGGCTTTCTTATCAAGACCAGTATTTTTGGTGGTTATATAGTCAAAAAACCTTTTCTTGTGGGTGCTGAAAATAGTTGATATACCTTCTGCAGTCATAGTCCCCCCAAACCTCTAATCAGTTGTTATGGCTCTTAAAATCTAGGTGTCTTTTTCATCTCACTAATGAAAGTTTTTTTTTTTTTTTTAAGAGATTTATTTATTTATCCGAGAGAGAGAGACAGACACAGTGCACGGGGGGAGGGGCACAGCCAGACCTTAAAAAGCTTCTACTAAGCACAGAGCCAGAGGCTCCAACCCAGGACCCTGAGATCCTGACCTGAGCCGAATTCAAGAGTTAGCCTTTCACCTTTAACCGACTGAGCTACCCAGGTGCTCCAGAAAGCCACTTTTTTTTTTTTTAAAGGATTTTATTTATTCATTTGACAGAGACACAGTGAGAGAAGAAACACAAGCAGGGGGAGAGGTAGAGGGAGAAGCAGGCCTCCTACTGAACAGGGAGCCCAATGCAGGGCTCTATCCCAGGACTCTGGGATTATGACCTGAGCCGAAGGCAGATGTTTAACCAACTGAGCCACCCAGGTGCCCCCGGAAAGCCACTCTTGTAACTCTTGCTGAATATTCTCTTCTTGCCTTCCTCATTTCAGTACTCATACCTTCCCTCTCTTGATATTTGGTACAGCTTTTCTTTCCTTTGCTTTCTCCTTTCCCCCCTGCTAATCTATCACAAACTGAGTGGCTATTTTCTTCTTGATACTCAAAACTTTAAAAGTATATGTGGGGGGTGCCTGGTGGCTCAGCTGGTTAAGATCAGAGTCAGGTGATGATCTCAGGGTGGAGAAATCAAGCCCCACCTTGGGCTTGCTCTGGGTGTGGAGTTTGCTTAGGATTCTCTCTCTCCCCCTGTGCCCCTCCTCCCATGTGTGTTCTCTCTCAAATAAAGTATATGTAAAAATACTTAATCTTCACAAGTATTTCAGCAACCTTAAAAATGAGTCTATATAATAACACATAAAGTCATGAGAAGCCTGCTTTTAACATGCCCAGTGTTTATTTTGAATAAATAAGGTTATTTATTTATTTTTATTTATTTATTTTTTTAAAGATTTATTTGTCAGAGAGAGAGAGAGCACAGCAGGCAGCAGAGTGGCAGGCAGAGGCAGAGGGAGAAGCAGGCCACCTGCTGAGCAAGGAGCCCGATATGGGACTCGATCCCAGGACCCTGGGATCATGACCCGAGCCAAAGGCAGCTGCTTAACCAACTGAGCCACCCAGGCATCCCAGGTTATTTATTTAAACGTACATTCCTGTTCCTATATGTTCCAAGTGACATTCCTTTTGAAACTACATACCTGGTTGAAGGGGAACTTCCCTTGAAAGGAGGGTATAATCTTTGGTGAAGGCATTATGAGTAGTTTTTGCTGCATTGGTGAAGGAGTTAACAAGAAGTTTTGTTACTTTAATAGGGAATGCTAAAGTTTAAGTCTCACCTAAATTTAATTCTTTAAGTGAAATAAAAAATGAAATAAACATAAATAAAACATTTATATAATGTGTAAAATAGCAGACCTCTTTTTTAAATATTTTTTTAAAGATTTTATTTATTTATTTGACAGAGAGATCACAATTAGGCAGAGAGACAGGCAGAGAGGAGGAAGCAGGCTCCCCAGTGAGCAGAGAGCCCGATGCGGGGCTTGATCCCAGGACCCTGAGATCATGACCTGAGCCAAAGGCAGAGACTTTAACCCACTGAGCCACACAGGTGCCCCTAAAATAGCAGACCTCTTAACTCTGATGCCTGAATCTCATTCAAAAGGACCTTCATTTGTTCTAATTAAAAGATAAAGACCGTGATCTATCTAGGTTAAACGTGTTCCATAACTATATGAGAAAAAAATTGTAAGCCATACTTAAGCATTATGAAGATATTTTTTTTCAAGATTTAAAAACAAGGTTTTTAAGAAAGATTTATTTGAGGGAGAGAAAGATAGGAGACATCTGTACATGTGTATTGGGGAGGGGGGGGAAAGGCAGAGGGAGAGGAACAGAGACTCTCAAGCAGACTCCCTGCTGAGTGTGGAGCCAACTGAGGGGCTTGATCTCCTGACTTTGAGGTTCTAACCTGAGCCAAAATCAAGTTGGATGTTAAGCTGGCTGAGCCACGCTGATGCCGCCCAAATCAAGATTTTAATATTAAAAATCTCATGTATAGTCAATGTTTTGGATGGATGTTTTGGGCTAATGTAAATAGAGTAAACTTTGGTAGGTTGCTTGCAACTTTAGCTGCCAGATGTCCCCACTTTGAGAAAAGAATAACGATGTGGTTATTTTACAGGAAATACTGTACAGGACTGTGGTTGATGTAAAGGAAATGCCCACCAAGAAACTAAAATACTGTTAGTACTTAATGGTGTACTTTATGCTTGCGGTAAAAATGAGCTAGTATAAATAAGCCTTATTCCTAGATTTTATGTTCAGAATTAATTCTAATACAGTTTAATGTAGAGCATGGTAGTGACTTTGTGTTTTTATATGGCTTGCTAACAATGCAGCTAGGAGAGGAGACCACATAAAAGCTTATGTAAATAATGGGAACAGATGGTGGAGGGACAATTGTTTGACTTTGACAGTATCACATAATGAGTGAACCCAGATTTAAAACACAATAGTGCTGTAGTAAGCAGCACAGTTACCCCCTTCCATTGGCTCTGGAGACTGGCAGTAGATTTGTAATTGTCCTATTGTAATTCTTTTCACAAATCATTTAGTCTGTTTTGCTAACATTTCTGTGTAATTGGCTCATCATGGTCGATGGATCACAGCTAGGAGGGAGCGTAGAAGGTGCCTGCTGCTCTCCAGCATCTGTAATTTGTGATGTTGTGAGAAACTGCCTGTTAGAAGCCTTAATGTGTACACGCCTGTGTAAAATAGGGCTGAAGGGAGCTTTGGAACTGATGTAGCCCAGACCTTGCATTTTGCAGATGTATTGCAGAGAGGTAAACTTCTGTTTTTAAGCTTGTTCATTGTGGTAGGCAGAGTAATGGCCTTCCAGTGTCTATGTCTAATTCCTGGAAACTGTGGATACGTTACCGTACATGGCAAAAGGGATTTTGCAGATGCGATTAAGGACCCTGAGATGGGAAGATTATTTAGGATTATCCGTATCGGCCCAGTATGATCACATAGGTCCTTAATGGCAAAGAATCTTTCCCATCTGGGTCAGAGAAATGCAACATTGCTGGCTCTGAAGATGGTGGAAGAGGGTCTTAAGCCAAAGAACGTGAGCAGCCTCTAGAAGTTGGAGAGGACAAGGTAGCGGACTCCAGGAAGGACAGCTGCCCTGCTGACATCTTGAATTTAGTCCAGTGAGACCCATGTTGTGTTTCTGACTTATAGAAATGAGAGCGAATACGTGTCGTGTTTTAAGCAACTAAGTTTGTGGTGATTTGTTAGAAGAGTCGTAGAAAACTAATAAACTATCCAAGTTAGGGATAAAACCAGGTCCAGAACCCAGACCTCTGCCTTAACATTTACCTCTTTTCTCAGGTAAGTGCCTAATAGCAAGTCATGTGCTCCCGAAGAGCAAACTCCTTGACTGTTCTTCCCCAAAATGTAACAAAGGGCAAACGGGAGCCACTCACAGAGTGTTCATGGGCCAGATGCCAGGCACCAGATGATCCAGAGGGAAATGAAATGACAATCTTGCTGCACAGTTGAATTCTCCCAACTCACCAACACCATTTTTGATGGAGGACTCTCTAGAGCTGTGCCCTGAGTACCCAGCAGTTTGTTACTGCCTGTCTTGAGGTGTGTCCAATCTCGTCTCAACTCCTATATCCCAGATAATCTGTGATATACAGTTGATAGGGGCCCTTGTGAATTGGTCTAGAGTCTCCAGTTAGTTCAGAACAGGGAGTGGCCGTGAACAAATGTGAACTAATTTCAAGATAGTAAAAACAACAACTTTTACCTTTCTTTAAATAAATTTTTATTCTGACTTGCCTCTAGGTCCTTAGAATTAAAAAAAATTTTTTTAGTCATTGACAGAAATAGTTAAGGGTATCTAAGAATCAGTGATAAATCAAATCAAGATTTGATAAAAGCAAGGATGTTTTTCTCTGGAAACCTAACCCAGGGACTTTAAATATGATTCATCGCCTCTGCCAAATATTATCTATTGGTCATAGCTCTCTGGAACCCTGTCAAAAGGATCCTGTGGCCATGTCCTTGGTCAAGTAAGAAGTTCTTTGATCATGACTGATTTGGGCAGCTGTGGCAATGCTAATCTACTTCCTAGACATTTCTCTTCATGTATCAGTCAGTTCTTGAATCATTTCTTGGGTATGATGTCTTAGCCAGTTGTAAATCCAGTTAAATGAGCCATGTGCCCCCTTCATGGCTTCATGGGATCTAGATGAGTGCTTAGACCATGATCAGCATAATGACAGTTTGAAAATATGAATTGTAGGGAAAACAAACTTAATGTGTAGGTTAGTTCTATAAACTCCCATCTGGAGAATAGAAAGAGGGCTTTCAAAGAATCCAAGATAAGGGGATGTCAAATAGTGCTTTCCTTTCCATTCATACCTATAGCAGGCTGTTTGTTCATTTTAACTGTCTTAGTCACAGCAAATTTTATTTTGTTTAGAGAAGCCTTCACTGGATGTCATCATAGATGAGTCAGAGTAAAAAAAAAAAAAAACTAGATAAAACTGAAAATATATTTGTATTAAAGTATTGGAGAGAAGATAGGGGCACCTGGGTGGCCCGGTCAGGTAAGCATCTGCCTTCGGCTCAGGTCCTGGGATTGAGCCCCATATCAGTTAGCAGGGAGCCTGCTTCTCCCTCTCCGTCTGCTGCTCTCCCTACTCGTACTCAATCTCTCTCTCTCTCTCTGTCAAATAAATAAAATTGAAAAAAATAATGGAGAGAAGATAAATATATGAAAGGTTATATATGAGATGTTGTAGTATAGAGTTTTAGGTCATTAGTAATTTTTACCAAAGATATTTTTTTTAGAAGATTTATAGAGCAAATGGTAGTTACAATGAAAACTTTGACATTTTTAGCACAAAAACTAAAAGTGATAATATTCAGTGTTTAGAGACTGTTTTTATCTACTTTAAAAAAAAAGTACAGATCTAGGATGGCATCATGCTCTTTAGTTTCCATTTGTTTCCTTTTTTATATTAATATTGGTTTCAGATCATATTAGGAAAATCAATTTGATTGATGCAACATGATCTTAAAGGCTTCACCTTCATAGCCTCTGTAATAAGGCCTTTAGTGAGAGCACTTTGGCTGTAATGATCAGTTGACCTTTCTGTTGGGCATCATAAAGCTTAAGTGCCCAGAAAAGCCCTAGATTTCTCACTAAGATTGGAATGAGATTTTTACTGAGAAACATTCATGTAACATCAATCAGCAGGTGGTTTGCAGAGTTGGAGCACACTAGAGCGGAAAAAATGACCTTACATCTTTTATGGCATTTTGTTTTTCTGGACACTTGCACTGAGATGATTGTATTGAGCCCCACTGTGAACTATTAGGCAGAAGGGCTCGTATTCTCACTCTCTTGGTTTTTTACAAGTAAAACTCAGAAGGGTTAATGATTCTTTAAGGCTATTAGCAGTGGAAAAGAAAAGCAAATAATTAGCCTTAAACATGTACATTACGGTTACATTTGAAAATATAACAGGGGCACCTGGGTGGCTCAGTCAATTAAGCATCGGCCTTCGGCCCAGGTTGTGATCCCAGGGTTCTGCGATCAAGCCCCCCCCATTGGGCTCCCTGCACAGCTGGGGTGGGGGGAGGTCTAATTCTCCCTCTCCCTTTGCCCCTCCACCCCCACCCTCTGCTCGTGTGTGTGTGTGTGTGCGCGCGCGCTCTCCCTCTCTCTCTAATCTCTCTCTGTCAAATAAATAAATAAAATCTTTAAGGAAAGTGAATAGATAACATTTCACACCAATGAAATTTCTTAAGCCTACTAACATTAGGACAACAATAAGGTAAACATTTACAACTAGAGAACTTGTTATTATCAATTTCACATTTAATTGAGAAGATCTATGCCTTGTGTTCTCATCTGTGGTTGTTGCTGGAGGGCAGAAAAATAAATAATTCCTTTCCTACAGCTTGCCTGTTATAACCTGGTTGTGTAGGTGTGGTTATAATTGACAACATCGTAAAGCATTGTTTGATAGGTTATCTCTGCCTTTCTTAGGAAACTTAAGTCCCAGCAGGGAAGGGTCAGCCTTTTGCCAAGCATAGGGAGAGAGATTCAGCTAGCGGATGACATTTAGGTGAGCTTTGAAAGGTGAGTGAGATTTAGACTGGCAGGCATTTTGTGGAAAACTATTTTATTTTGGTGGAAAATAATAGAATTCTATTTGGTCAAAGGCACTGAGGTGGAAAACCAGGTCAAAGTGTCGTGGATAACACAGTAGACCAATTTGACAGAATGGAAGATTTCTAAAGGAGAGTAGTTGTAATTATTCATAGGGGATGAGAAAGTGCTAGGTTTTCTCTGTTATGAATCTTCTTACATACCCTTCCTCTTCAGTCTGTTAAGGAGTAATACACTGAAGAAAATTTTTCTATTGTATATGAAGTTAATCATGGTATTTGGTCAAAATTAATGATACGGATTCTCACTTTTCTTTTTATCTGTTTTGATATTGTTTTTCTCCACTTCCATCATTTTGTTTTAGAAACTTGAAAACCTACAGAAGAGGGCGCCTGGGTGGCTCAGTTGGTTGCACGACTGCCTTTGGCTCAGGTCATGATCCTGGAGTCCCAGGATCGAGTCCCATATCGGACTCCCGGCTCTGCGGGAAGTCTGCTTCTCCCTCTGACCTTCTCCCCTCTCATTCTCTGTCTCTAATAAAAAAAAAAAAAAAATCTATAAAAAAACCTACAGAAGAGTCGCATAAAACAGTAACCACCCATTACTGGTGATAAACTTGATGCTGTTCACTACACAGCCATTCTAGGCTGATCTGTGTGCAGTGGCCCAGCCCTTTTGCAAATTATCTAGATGAACGGTCAACAGACTTTTCTGTGAAGGATAAGATGGTAAATATTGTAAGCTTTTTTGGGCCATCTAGTCTCTGTTACAACTACTCAGATCTATCATTGTAGTAGGAAAGCTGCCATAGGCAGTACACATAGGATGAACAGGTCTTTGTTTCAATAAAACTTTATTTAGAGAGGGAATGGGAGCTCTGTGGTGTCTCATAAGGACACTAATCCTGTCAGAGCCTCACCCTCAGGACTTCATTTAACTTGAAATGCTTCCTCAGAGGCCCCATCTCCAAATAGAGCTCTACAGCCACCTTGCCTCAAGCTTCAAAATCTGAGTTTTGGGGGCACCTGGGTGGCTCAGTGGGTTAAGGCCTCTGCCTTCGGCTCAGGTCATGATCTCAGGGTCCGGGGATTGAGCCCCGCATCGGGCTCTCTGCTCAGCGGGGAGTCTGCTTCCTCTCTGCCTGCTTGTGATCTCTCTCTCTCTCTGTCAAATAAATAAATAAATAAAATGTTAAAAAAAAAAATCTGAGTTTTGTGTAAGGGGACCGCAAACATCTAGTCCATGACAAACACTTTCTTGGCTTTCCTTCTACCTCACTGTCTTTATTCTTGGCTTCTCTTCTGGTCTCTAAAATTTGGAGTTGCTCTGGCTTTATTCTAATCCCAGTTCTTTTTTCACATTACACGGCCCACTTGTATAGTTTCCTCCATTCCCATGGCTTCCCTTACCATCTCTATTCAGATTCTCCCAGATTTAATCTCCAGTCTATGCTACTTCTCTAAGCTCTAGATTTACATCCAGTATATGTCTTATATGACCTCAAAGTTAGTATGTCCAAAATGGAACCCTAAATTCCAAAATTTCTGTGGATACCTCCCCAATCTTTCATTTTAGAAAATGGCATCATCTGCTATTTCTAAAATTATTTCCATCACCACTCATATAAGCAAGTTGGGCTGATTTACTTCCAAGATTCATCTTCAACTTATTTCATCTTTCTCCATCTTTTTTGTACTTCTGGGCACTTTCTCATCAGTTGAATCTCAGATAAAAGATAATCTTTCTTGACTTCCCGGGCTAAATAGTTTCCATGAATCCCCATTCCCACAGTTCTTGCTATCACATCTATTTTGGGTTTTTTGTCATCATAACATCTAAAATTTTATGGTTGTTTATTTTGTCTCCTCCATTGAGAATGTCATCCTAAGGAGAACTTTGGGCCTTGTTGGCCTTATTCTTCAGTATATCCCTACCATCTAGAATGGTGCTTGGTACACAGTAGGTGTTCAAAAAATATTTACTGTAGAAGGAATGAGTCTCTCATTACTACCACCTTAGTCCAAGCCAACATCATCCTGTCTTTTGCCTGGACTATTTGAGTAGTAGCTCCCCAACTTTAGTTTTTCCACTTCCTCATGTGCCTTCTTTCAGTCCATCTCCATAAAGCAGTCAGCATGATCTTCTAAAAGTGCATCTCAGGCTGTGCTTTCCCCAGCTGGAAGCTTTTCCGTGGCTTCCCCATGAATGATGTGGCTCCTGCATAACCCTCCAGCCTCATGTAACTTGCTCTCATCTACTCTGTGGACACATGGGCTGCCTACCATAGCACACACCAGTCACTCTCTCCCTTTTCTGGGTCTTTGCACTTGCTAATCTTCTTTCTGGAACATTCCTCTCCAGGCTTTTCATGTCTGATCTTTTCTCTTTGAAGCTTCATGTCACAGTTCAAATGTCATCCTCAGAGAGGCCTTATCTATCTGAGATGGATTTTCCATCTTTCATGGACCCAGCACCAAGGAAAGTTCCTTTGCAACACTAAGTGCTATCTATAATTGATTCATATTTTTGTTTATTATCTCTATTTCCTGTGTTGGCTTCATGAGGTGGCATTGTCTCCTTATTATTGATAATATTTTATGCCTGTCACACTGCCTGGCAATCCATGATCAGTGAATATACATGTGATGACATTTATATTTCTTTGGTGTCTGAAAGCACTTTGTCTTGAGAATTTTGTCTTCTGAGTACCTAACAGAAATGATTACTTCAGGAAACTTGAATGCTAAGATTAGTAATACCTTTTATTCAATTTTCATCTGTAGTAAGTCCAAAGTAGAAGATGGTTTCTTTTTATTGTGTTTCTTCAGAGACAGCTCCATGAGTCAGAGGGGTGCCTCCAACATATGACTTACACAACACAGTGGATTTGTACTAACTGCCTCTTTATGCCTTTAGTCATCTAAGTCATTAGGAAGGTGGCATTATTTTCTTTCTGTTATATAGGTATTAAGGAACACTTGCCCCTCATTGTCAATTTAAAAGAAGCCAGACTACTGTTTCTTCTTTTAAGTATATTGGATTGGGAATATTTTTAAAAATTGGTTATCAGAGAAGCGAAGGTCAGATATTTTTGTCTGGCAACCCCAGACTTGAGAAAAGGACAAGGCAGTTTTTGTTATCACTGTTGTCATAGAGTTTAATCCTACAATCATCACACTTCCATGCTGATAAAACAGTTTAGGGGAAGTACTTGAGGCAGTATATGTATATGTATTTTAAGGCAGTACAGAAAGCCATGTAACAAAATCCCCCACCCTCATTTTTTTCCACTTAAAACTTAAAAAAGATATTTCCATTCTGAAAAGTATGATTTGAGGCATCCATATTCTCATCATTAAAATTTCGGAGGTATTAACATGTTGTGATACTTGTTTCATGTCATTTTTGTTCTTTTTCCTATAAATATGTATGCAGATAAATCTTGGATACTACCCATGATTTTTATTCTTTCTCTAGAGTTGAATACATATGTATGTCTACATTCAATCGGTATGATACCAGGAGAAGAAATAGTGCATTTGTAGGAAGTTCATAGTAATACATTGTAAAGGAAAAAGCTAGAAAGTTCAATTGTTAAATACAAAATATTTAGTTTCTTTGAAGTATGTTTTGCTAGCTCAGTGGAGACTTGTCTCAAAGGCTCAGGAAGGTTCATCGCCTATTGTGTTCCCCAAACTTAAGTTAAAAACAGATCACTAAATATTTAAGATACCAGGGAAAAAATCTACATGGTAATAAATGATCTTTCTTCTTCCTTTCTTCCTTTTTCTTTTTCATTTTTCTTTTCTTTTCTCTTACAATTCTGGAGTCATAAAATTGAATTGAACAAATCTCCATATATATTTTGACTAAAAGAACCAAACTTCTGAGGGAAGTCAGGCACTTGATGGAAGGCGTATGCAGTAAACTCCTTGTTAATGTTTTCTCAATGAGAGTAAAGTTACAAGAGTGAAGGGTCACGAGGGAGATTGAGGAACAACTGCTGAGAGACCAGACACCTTGTGAGTGGCCTCAGCTTTCACGTGTGTGGTATTGTTTTGTACTTTAATTGCTTATGTATATATTGATGAATGTTAGTTACCCTGTGTATATTTTAGATACATATATTATCTATATAAGTGACACAGTTTAGCTTATGTTTTTTTAAAGTGTTTTTGAGATGAATCCTGTTGGTATTTATGGTTCTAGTATATTATTTTAATGGTTCTAGATAATGCCACTATAGACTATATCCTACTTTGGTTTTTCTTTTTTTTTTTGGTTTTCCTTCTTTCCTTCGAAGGAAGCAAATAAACTTGGGTCTGTGTGATTTCTGAGTAGTTATTACTGAACACACGGTCAGCATTTTATGGTGTTAAAAAAAAAAGCTTTGGCTGCATTTCCACTAAACTTAATTGAGGAGACAACATCTGAGAGAATGCAGCCTCGTTCCAGATGGATCCTGATTGATTGGTGTTGGGCCTGTGGAGACCCTGAGATTAAATAGGGAGATATATGTTGCTTCCTCTGGGAGATTGCCTTGGGGTGTGTCTGTAATCTGCTAAACCAGTCAGCATTCACCTCAGCTCTTGGTGAGGCTTGCTTCTACCATAAGGTCCAGAGGAGGCTGTCATGCTTTCCTCACCCCTACAACTTGGCCCAGGTCAGAACTTGATCACAGCAGTTGGCCTGGTCAGGAGTCCCCTTGTGCCATTTCATAACAAGTGGGGCCCCTGCTATCTTTTCTCAATTAATTAGCTGTGTGTGAATGGGTGTCTAGAGCTCCTGGGAATGGCCCTTGGGGATCTGGTCTCCTGAGTCTGTAGCCGCCGGATGGAATTGTGAAGTTGAGTTCAGAGAGTGGACTCAGAGCACTAAATTGCATTTTTTTCCCCTCTCTGAAGACCATTTGCCAGTATATGAGGGCTTTTTGTTTTGTTTTGTTTTACCTTTTCTTACTTCCCTCTCCCTTCTTTAGTGTTTGGGCCTGTCCCAGCTATAGATTTATGGCAGCTCTGAGAGAGGTTGTCTTGTCCGATCATCAGTGCCTTCTTCTCTTCTGCCAGCCACTTGAGAAATGCTCTTCTTCCATTCTCCTCACCCCCGGCCCGTGGAAGTGTGTCCTCTCTTGTAATCCAGGCCATTGCGGTGGTCACTTACCTGACCCCAATTCCTGTGGTCTCCCCTCTAATCGGGAGTCATTACAAATCTCAGCTCTGTTCCTGCCTGGTCTCTGCCTTCCTGAGCCTTGGATGGCTCCTCCCACTGCCGAGGAAGAGGCCCACCTCCCCAGCACAGCCTGAAGGGTCTTCTCGGACGGCCCTGACCAGCTTGGCCAGCTTCGTGTTTGCTCTTTTCTACCACGTGGGCCTCACTGTGGCTGATGGGTACGTTCCCCAGACGTGCTGCGCACTGGCATGCCTCATGCCGCTTTAGTTGTGCCGCTGCTCCTGCACCAGATGCCCTTCTCTGCCTGTGCAAGTCCCACTTGGTGTTCAGGATTTAACAGCTGCCATTGAGGGGATATTGCTGGGGGAGGCGAGGCGGTGGTAGGAGGCAGGGCACTTCAACCTCTGGTCGTGTAGCGGGTAGCGGAGCGTGTAGCACTGGAGTCCAAGGAGCCTGCTGAAGACTGGGCTCTGGCCGTGTTCTGTGGTGCCACCGCGCCTACGGATGCCGGGTACAAGTCTCGCGAGAGATGAAATGCTCATCTGTGTGAATTCGGAGCGGTCCTCTGATCTCGCTGGGCTTTGGCTTGTTCATTTTAAAAACAAGAGGGTTTGAATACACCTTCTTTCAGATTTCTTCCAGCTCTGAGAGTTTCAGGATATTTCATCTTCGGTATACTTTCTATACTTTCCCAATTCTCTACGATGAGAATATATTACTTTAAAAACTTGAGCTGTTAGGTTGAACTTCTTATGACTCAAAGCAGGCAAAAGTAAATGAGTCAAAGGAAAAAACTTAAGCCTAAATACCAATGAGCACCTACAGACAGGCCCGTTTGACATTGAAGTTTCTAAGTGACTGATTTTACGGGGCCAGGAGATCTGCAGAATCGGGACAAAGATGGGATTGCATTAGCCAAATCAGGACAGGCTTGTGAAGCTGTGAAAGACCGCCCATGGCCAGTGTAAATCAGTTCAGAAATCGGCAGGTATTTAATTGAGCACACCTATGTACTTGGCACTAGGTGAGGGCTTTGGGATCAACTCTCTCACTTAATCCCCACAACCATTTTTTTTTTAATCTCTTCTGCAGTGAATTTTATTGAATTCATAGGGCACCTTCCTTCACAGGAAAAAAAAAAAAAAAAGGTTGTACAGATGTGTTTTGTGAGACAAACCAGTGAAAGGAAGCCTGCTTAGACCAGCCCGGAGCAGACACCAGCCCACACCGCAGCCCACGGCAAGGTGCTTTTTGTTCAATACAAAAATGGTAACAACGGATGAGACCGTAAATGCACGGAACTTTCTGGGAGTCCTGGCGAGGCTCTGACCAACCTAGCCTTCTCTTCCTACCAGCCACGTAGACAACAGAACTCGTTGGCTCATGCCAAAAGGGGTAAAGCTCAGACTCCAGTTAGAAAGGACTACAAGTGAGGACGTTTTCTCTAACTAGCTGCTTCCCCAAGTCAGAGTCAATTAGCAGGTTAATCTCAACATCACAGAAAGTCTCCTCTGACGGGCTGCACCCCGTCCTGGGCACAAGGACAGCTCTAACGTGTCCTGTGCTGAGGCTCCTGGGCCTCCTGACTGCCGGTGACCTTCTGTGCACCTTCGTCCTGAGTATTCTGAGACTCGGTCAGCTGAGGATAAAAGGGACCTACCAGCGAGTTGAGAGGCGTGTTGTTAACAAGATAATCCATCACATCATCTAAAGACTCCTTCATTTTCTGCAGTTGCCCCTTGCTGGAAGCGAGCAGGCTGTCAGACACTTCCTTAAAGGAGGCAGCGCTGCAGAACCCTGAGTAGATGTCACCGGCCATGACCCCCAGGTGACTGGCCTAGTCCTGGATGTTCTGTGGTAACCCCTGGACACTGGACGGCAGGGTGTGGCACGTGGTCTGGAGCTGCTGAGTCAGGCTGCGGGCGATAGCCAGATATATATAACATGGTTATTTCAACTTCATATATGAAAAGAGAGGTCAGAGAAGTAAAATTACCTACCCAGAGTCACTCAAGCACCTAATTTCCAAGTCATTATTCAAGCATAGGCTCATCAGAGTCCAAAGCCCGTGTTCTTTTTTGTTAATATATCACACTGTTAGGCAATGAAATAAGTGCATATGTTCAACTGTGGATGAGAACAGGAATTTGGAGGTATTGCTCCCGGGCAAGGTGGGTCTTACACAAATAGTGCCCCTATCATTGACAGACAGTACTTGAATTTCATTCCAAAGATCCCATCCTTTTTTTTTTTTTTTTCTTTTTTTGAACAGGAGAGAAAGATTTAGGGTCGGGGAGAGAGGCAGAGGGAGAGAATCTCAAGCTGGGCGTGGAGCCGGACCCGGGGCTCAATCTCACAACCCTGAGATCATGATCTGGACCAAAATCAAGAGTCAGAAACTTAATCAACTGAGCCACCCAGGCGCCCCACAAATATCCCACCTTCTTAAAAGAAGTACTCCAATGCTATTTCACAAGCTATTTTCTTTTCTTTAATTTTCTTTTTAGAAAGGTGTGCTTACTTGAGAGAGAGAAAAAGAGCAAACATAGGCAGGAGGGGCAGAGGGAGAAAGAATCTTGAGCAGATTCCCTGCTGAACATGGAGCCCGATGTGGGGCTTGATCTCATGACCCTGAGAGCATGACCTGAGCCACATGCTTAACCGACTGTGCCACCTCGTTGCCCCACAAGCGATTTTCAGTTAGTATCTCTTGTCAATCAGGATTCTTAATTAAAGGCCACAGAAACAGTTTCTGATCTAAATAGAAAGGGAAGCTACTTAGAGCACATGGAGTGGCTCACAGAATCTCTGGGAGGGCCTTGAAACCAGGCAGCTAGGATCAGTGCCTAAGATCACACCATTGAACTTGTCAGGTGATGAAAGCTGCCAGGGGCACTGTTCTTGCCACTTAACAGTTGTCCTGGACTGCAGCCACTGCTGCTGTAACCCTGATTTAGATGCTGCCACCAGTTGCCATGATAGTGTGCCTACATGCCTAGCCTTACTCATTTTTCTAACTTCTAAGTCAAAGTCTGGGGTTATCCGATTGGCAGAAAGTAGGTCAGAGTTCAGGCCATAGCTGCAGTGGAGGCTGAGATGTGAGTATTGGACACTTTTATTTTTAGAGTGTGGGGGGGTGTTCTTCTAAAATAGACCTTCTCCAACCATAGGATGATAATTCAAATGTACAGTAGCCAAAGAGAATGACAAACACTGCAGCATCCAATCATGTTCCGATTATACTTTGTCTTATAGGATGAGTTTTCCCATTTTTAGAGTAAGAAAACTAAGATGGAATTTTCCATTCCCTTGGGCTAGCAACTTTGGCATTTTCTCTCATTCATCATCTGAAATCAATTATCACCAAATTCTATTGATGCTCATAAATCAGGGTCAGATCTGCCACTTCCTGGGGCTGTAACCCCAGTCTGGGTCTTTAAGGCCTTGAGATTGGATTCTCTTAATCATTTCTATTTCTGGTCTCTCCAACACCAGTTTCTCTTGGATCCATTCTTCAAGTTGTTGCCAGAATACTCTTCCATAAGCGTTGCTTTCATCATGCCTCTTCTTTGCTTAAAATTGTTATGATTAGTTGTTACGGTTAATCATAACCATTGGCTGATTCCAGAGTCCGTCTCCTTTATTAAATGATAGTCCAATTTGGACTGTAATGATTTTGATTTCTCACGGCTGATGATGGTATCGAGGATGTAGTTTACTCTTGCTTATGCTGTCTCCTCTCAAGAATGTGATCCCTATTCTTTCAAATGTCAAAATTACCTTTTCTGGAGCACAGTTTTCTTCTTTTCAATGAGGTTCCCACAGCCTTCCTGATTTCCTTCCTGAATTATCTTCTTTTGATACTTAAATATTTATAATTTACACTTCATAGCTCATTATTTAGTGGCATTTTCTAATTTCACCAAGTGTTCTAATTATCATATTCTTATATCCTTTCCACCCCCAAGTCCCTAAGGAAAGAAGTATATTTATCCTATTCTTGGTAATAAGCCCATAAGAGGTTTTTGATTGATGATTGAGAAATTTATAACCTTGGATGTATATTTCTAGTTAAACGTTTTAATGGCATTGGAAGAAAGGAACCTAATTTAACAATTTTGGATCAATCACTACTTGGGTTTCTGAGTTTTATGCACATTATCCTCCATATAGAATTTCATGCTAATAAGTACATTAAAAATAGTCCTGTATGCATGACCTGAACACAGTTCACATCTGGTGTTGAACAGGTGCATACAACTAATTCTCATTATTCCTACTCAGTGTAAGAAATAAGGAGAAAGCACAGCAGTTTTCAGGGTATTTTAGGTAATATAGACGTAAATGTAGTACACACAGGAATTGACAGGTTATTTTTCCCAAGATTTCTCCTTAGGTCTATTATAAGATTTCGCACTTAACGTATTTCTTTGAGGCATCTGCACAGTAAGATTGTTACTGTGCATAGGCATGTCATCTTTGCCAGAAGCATCTGACATAATTTAATGTAGTTAGCCTTGGTGCTAAGTAACTTCCTGCAAACCAGAACTTGAAGAGCTGAGCCTCCCTCTAAACCTTTATTAATGATATTATTTTAATATTTATTTTTAAAGTTAAGATTCTAAGAATAGGTGATTTGTGTAATTTTGTGCTGGCCGTTATTTTGTGTTTGCTCCCATAGGAGGAGATAATAATGACTTTTTGATGGCAAGTATTTTGATTTGAAGTGTAGTTGGTTGATATGTCCACTCATAGAAAATGATGTAAACTTATGACTTCCAAAAAAAAAAAAAAAAAAACTTATGACTTCCTGCTGCAACTTGAACAACCTTAAAACCAAAATTGCAGCCTATATTATTCTTGTTACATTGGAGTCCCTTTTAGGGGTCAAAAGGCACCACACCCAGTGCTCCATGCAATACGTGCCCTTCTCAATACCCACCACCAGGTCAAAAGGCACTTGTTTTTCAGAGAAGCCCTGATTTGTAGAATGTTAACAGCCATTCATATTCTTTTCCTTGAATTTGTCATTTGCTTTGTGATTGTTAATAGTTCATACTGATTTGTAAGAGTTGTTTGGATATTAAAAGCATTAACTCAGTCTTTTAACCTGTTTGAGTTTATGATTATTTTGGTAGATAAGAGTTTTACATTTTTATGGATTCCAGTCTCTTGAAATGTTCCATTATGATTTCTCCCAATTATATTTTTTTATTGTAAGGTAAAATACTTTTGAAAAAAATTTTTAAAGATTTATTTATTTTCAAGAGAGAGAGCAAGCAAGTGCATGTGGAGGTGGGAGGAGAGGGGTAGAGAAGAGGGAGAGAGAATCTCAAGCAGACTCCTCATTGAGCACAGGGCTTCATGTGGGGCTCAATCTCACGACCCTGAGATGGTGACCTGAGCCAAAATCAAGAGTTGGACATGTAACTGACTGATCCATGCAGGTGCCCTTGAAAATATTTTAATAACCTAGAAGTTCTTTGGTGTAGGGTGAGGAAATCCTTAATTTTTCACACATCTATAGTGTTAGCCAGTTCTCTCTTACTTTATATTTAGGTCTGGCCAGATTTTTTTCTAGTTTGCTTTTCCACGTGAGTCTTTTCCAAAATATCATCCTGTTATTAAACGTCAGCCTACTTCACTAGTCACTAGTCCTCCTCGGTATCCCATCCTGTGCAGGCCTGGTTGTCAGGGTCACTGTTACTTTGTCCACATCCTCTGTGAGTCTAAGGCATAGAATGAGTCTTGGGGCATCACTGGATAGGGTGCTCTCTTCCAAATCTTTGTTCACCTTCTAAACAGCTTTAGGATGTTAAGACCTTGTTTCCTCGGTGTGGAAAGAGATTTAAAAAGGAAAAGAAATAAAGGCCTTGCCAATGTTATTTCTTTCATCTTCTTTGTGTGGCTGGCCTTCAATATCTCTCTTAGAAGAAAACTGCTAATTCCGAACACAGTCGTGAGGAAGGAAAGGACCTTTAAAAGTGGAACTATACATGTTCCTGAAATACAAAAGACTTTTTTTGAGAATAAGTATTTTTGAACCTCCTTTTTCCCCCCCTGGTTTTTAAAAAATTATTTTATGACCTTTTCCATGTTTTCTTGTTTTAATTTTCTTCTGTCTTGGTGGTTCTCTATGCTGCCTTTCCCTTGCTGTCCATTTTCCTTCCCTGAAGTCTGGTCCTATTGCCTGATGTTCCTGTTTTTCACTCATTTTCCTGCTGTCTTCTTACTGTTCATTATGGGATGATCTCAGGACATCCGGATAAATGGAAAAAATGTGTTTGGAAGCCTCGCTGTAACATAATTACCTATTTGGTGATTATGTTAGGATAGAAAGATAAGATTGTTCAGCTGAAGTACTGAGGGGAAAATAACCCAAAGATTGACTCACTGAAAAAGCCCAAATCATAAGAAAACACATTTCAGTCTTCACACACATATATATAAGGATTAAAACAACATTCATATGAGACTCTATTTTGTGAAAATACAGAATTTCCATGAAATAATAAAATTTCCTTGCTTTATACCAATTTAAAAAGCGATCATCATTTCTTTAGTCATAGATGAAAATAGAGGATGTGGCGTTGAAATTGTGGCTGGAAAGTCTGACTTGCTCCGTTCCCTGTGCAAGACCTTCATTCTCTTCTGGTTCTCAGAAGAAAACCTGCAGCTCCTTGCATCCTTTCTGTGTACTTCTCTTCTGTTCTCGCCTGGCAGTCTTCTCTGGCTCTGAAAGTCTAGGCAACACACTGACGGTGGGGCGTGAGGTTCAGTAGAAGAGCAGCCAGGCCAGACTGCCGTCCACACCTCTCTGGTGACTGTGCCCAGCCTCCCCAGAGCTGGCGCTTAGGTGCGGGGCTGAGCATCCCAGTCCAGGCTACTGTGGTCGGCATCCAGGAATATCGGTTTTGCCCAACCAGTGGCGATTCACCTGCAGAATTTCACCAACTTTTTCTTGTGTGGCGATAGGTTTGTTAAAAGCGGGGAGATTATTTCAGAAAATACAGTTTTTATAAACACAGAAGCTTCTAATAAACATTTCATAATGGACAACATGTTTTTATTTCATGTCATTTTCTAGTAATAAAAATTATGCCATAGTCTATTTCTAGAAGCTTTCTAGCAGTGTTTCTGTAGGAAATTCAAATCATTGGACACTTCACAATTAATTTTCTTTGCTCCAATGTATAAAAATAAAAAGGTGTATTTTAAGTTTTTTTTCTGGCTTTCTCGGTTTCATAATGTTTGGGTTATTTGGGAAAGAACGGTAAGTTGAATGCAAATTTGATATCCTAAATTATAGGATAAAATGGGATTTGTCTATAAAAACAGTTGTAATCTTCATTATTGCATGAGTTAGGGCCTTTGCCAAGTGACCTTCATGTTCTTGTGTTGGAATGTTGTTTAAATATCTTACCCTCTCTTTTAATGCATTTTGATTGTATTTTTCTGGTCTCTTCCCCTAACTTAAAATAAGCTACTTGGTTTATGGATTTTTTTGTTGTCCTCATAATATTTAGAATGGTGTCGTACACACTGCAAATGCTCATAAACTATTTGTGATTTAACTTGATTCTAAATTAAAGATGGATAAAGGATTCTAGGAATCCAGGTGATGTCCATGTTAATGTACTGTCCAGGGACTACAGACTTAGTGCTGACACAGCAGTGCTCTTTTCTTTCTAGAAATGTGATCTCCCTTGTTCAATGTGTTAAATATTTTATTCATCCCATGTTCTTTTCACTGGGAGTCAGGCAATGTTGATTTCCTAGACTCTTAGGTTGTGTCTAATTATAGTCATGACTCCACCCTCACAATGTTGCTGAATTGACAGTGGACAAAGGAAATCTTCAAGGAGTAGTTCTAAGAAAGGAACTGTATGGTTTTCCTTATTTTTCAGTTGCCAAGAATAACATGATAATCACACCAAGGGGGGGGAAAACATCACAAGAGCACCTCAGAATATTTCTTAAGGATCCAAGGCTCAATCTGATAATACAACAATCCTCTTCCCTTTGGGCAGGTTTCATTCACCCTTGTGAGAAGTTTAGAAAAACTCATTTGTAGAGAAGTTGAAAAAAAAAAATAAATCCTCCATGGTTTGCAGAATACATTAAGAACTTTAAAAACGTTCATACCCTTTGGCCGAAAAACTCCCCTCCTAGGAATTATTATCAGGAAATAATTAGACACATGGACAAATATTTAGATAGGAAAATATTCTCATCGTTGTTTATAATTGTGATAAGTTGGGGGGGGGGACCCCATGTGTCCAACAATAGGTTATTGATGAAGTATATTATAACCTCTTAACTCCATAGAATACTGTGTAGCCCTAAAAAGTCATTGCATATGAAAAGAAGTATGTGCTCTGGGTCATGGAGGCAGCACCCACGATTGGAACAGATCTAGAGTCTCTTGGGCTCTATATCCTACTGTGTGGGAATTGAGGATGAATTGTAGGGGCAACTGATCATTAATGGGGATTTGGATCATGAAGTTTCCTCACTGTGGTGGGTTTTGAGAGCAGGGGCCCAAAGTGATCTCCAACTAATTGAAGTGACAGACTTTTTTTTTTTTTTTGAAGTGACAGACTTTTCCTTAGCTTTTACACTTAGTATAATTTCCTTTTTCCGTCAGTCATGATAAAAATATATGCTGGCAAAAATATTAAATTGTAAGAAAATAGTGCTTAGAGTTTTAAAAGCAATTTGATAAAGGACGTGACTGTTTGGAATTTGCTTTTTATGTGCATTCACTGCTTTTGTCTTTTCTAATCCTGTTTTATTAGAAGCACTCTCTTAAGCCTAGCATGAGTGCTAGGCTCATATTTTTGATTCCTGTGTTCAGCACTGGCCCTTGTTCATGAGCATTTTCTAAGCATTAGCATTACTTAGCCCGTATGTGTTCCATATTTTTACGATAGATAGACATGTTAGCATTAAAACTTTAAGAAATCCTGTATCAGCTAAGCCTCCTAGGACATTGTGTAAAATCTCTATTTTGAGACCTAATTAATTATGTATGTTGAAAGCGTTTTTCTAAACAGGCATTTGGATTCTGAAATCAATCATCATCATTCAAGTATGTGAAAATAGCAAAAACTGTATCTTGACTGATCACCTGAGCATTATATTTCTGTAAATTATTAAATCCCTATACTTGCTTCTCATTTGTACATGAAAAAGTTTCTTTAGGGGAACAGTCATATTTGCTCAGTTTCTGTTCCTGATGATCCTGCATGCGGAAATATGTTGCTACATTCACTACAAAAGAGGAAAAGGAAGACCCAGCCAGCCTTTTCCATTGCTTCTTTAAAGACATTTCTTTAGGGGCGCCTGGGTGGCTCAGTGGGTTAAAGCCTCTGCCTTCAGCTCAGGTCATGATCTCAGGGTCATGGGATCGAGCCTTCAGCTCAGGTCATGATCTCAGGGTCATGGGATCGAGCCCCACATCGGGCTCTCTGCTCAGCGGGAAGCCTGCTTCCCGCCCCCCCCCCCTCCGCCTGCCTCTCTGCCTGCTTGTGATCTCTTTCTCTCTGTCAAATAAATAAATAAAATCTTTTTTTAAAAAAAAAAAGACACATTTCTTTAAAGTTAAGTTTTATTTACTGCTTTCTCAAGCCAAAGTCAAAAGGCCAAGCATTTACATGAATTGCTGGTATCTTTTTGGTTTCAGGTAATCACAGAGCTTAGGCATACTTAGGTGTTAGGAGCTTGAATGAAGAAAAGTGGGGTGGCCTGTCATGCCGGCTGTGCACCACGGAATGCTAGGGCGCGCTCTTTACAAAGACTTTACCCTTTGCTTGGTGTCCAAGACCCTATGCAGTGGCACTGGAGCATGATTGCTCTGTCTTCCCTTCTGTCTTGTCCTCAGAGGAGCAGCAGCAGGGGTAGTAGATAGAATCAAACAGGTGCTACGTATTCAGATCTCATGCAAGTCGCTCTAAAAGCCTTCTTTCAATATAGAAGAGCAGAAGATAAATCAGATTTTTTTTTAGTATAGGGGTTAATAAAGTCTCTATAAAAAGATAAGCAGAAGAGTTCTAAGTTTTGAGTCTAACTGCAAGGAAAAGAAAGTTGCTGCAGTTTCTACCCTTCCCCTTTCCAATATCTATTTGAATTGAGATATTTGAAAAAGGAGCCAGGAGAAAGCATTAGCATTGGGGCTGAAATAATCTTTCTTGCAAAAGTACTCTGATTTGATGTGATCATTTTGACCTGAGAAACTAAGAGTTTCAGTGGCTTTAGAGTAGTACTTTTTTGGGTGATGATCATGAGCACTGGAAAATAAAATTCACTGTGTATTATTATGTTTGTGGTTATGTCAGGTTTGCTCTGTTGTTCGAAAGAGTGACACCTCATTTGGGGAAAAATATATTGGGTGGTTACGACTGTTTGCCATGCTTTATTACAAAGGACTCAAATTAGAACTAGTACTTTCACAGGAAGGAAAATTGTGCCAAATATTCCAAAATATGTTCCATCCTTAAGGCTGAAAATAGTAAGAAGTCATTATTGGTGGAAAGTAAGTTATGTTATTAATTTGCATATTATTTTATATTTATGCCAGACAACTTTCCCCCACCATTTTTGGGGGGGTGGTGACTTGGTTTACATTTAGCTCACTTACTATTTTAACAAATTTGTATATGAGAAAATTAAATAGAAAACACTGGAAGTTTTGTGTTTCTTCAATTCTAGATTTTTTTTTTAGTCTGACAGGACTCGATATCTTTATTATTTTTTGATAAGTATACACCAAAAACAGAAAAGGGAGATAAGGAAACTGATTTTGAATCAGGAAATTTCTCACAATTGATTTTTTAACATAAGCCAATAAATTATATGAGGTACAAATAGGATATGATGTAACATAAAGTAACAGCCAAATGAAAAACACTTTTTTCAAAAGTACTGTAATTATCTCAAGGAACAGGTTGCTATTACTCAAATTATAGGGTCTTTCACTTCCACATTATTACGTTTTTTCTGATTAGCTTTGCTTTCATCAATTTTAAGTTTTGGGCTTCTCATTAGATTTTGTCGAACAAAGGGCTGACTTTGCAGAGCTTATGAAGAAAGTTTGAAAACCATTTCTGTTTGTTGTATAATTTTGAAAGCCTCTTTGCATTGAGAAGTTCGTTTTCTGAATAGAAGTTTATGTACACTTGTTAGGAAAGCGTCAAACAATATAGAAATAAATAAAAACAAAAGTGAAATTCCATAGAGGTTTCGCTTCCTCAATAGCTGCTTGTTGTCGAGTTCAGTGTATGTCCTTGGGTATCCTGTTTATCAGCGCAGAGGCAGCTGTTGGCTTGGGGGTTGGGAGGGAAGGCATGTGGGCAGGGGGCTGCGTCGGTTCAGTAGACAGGTCTGAGGGCACCCCTTCCTATTTCTACACAGGCCTCTTCCTCTGTACAGAGCAGTGGAACAACAAGAGATCTCAAACAGCCTGACTTCTAGAAGGTGGAGTGAGAGCAAATGCTCAAAACTGCATGAACTGAATTGTACACTCAGCTTCCTTAGAATTTTCCTTTGTTGACTTGTGTTTTTTCCACAAGACTATATCAAATAGACTTACATGTAGTTACTTCCCATTTTTTAAATCAAGAATTTGTCTAGATTAATATTTGGGGGAAAGCTGAAGGGTAATGCATTTTAAGACCGCGCTCTTGAATTAAATCTGTCCCTGACTTATTTCTTTGTATCACTGGTTCTCAGACTGTGGTCCCCAGACAGTAGCTTCAGTGGCATCTGAGAACTTGTGAGGCAAGTTCTCAGGTCCCACCATAGGCCTACTGTTTTGGAAAGTCTGGAGGGGAAGCCTAGCAATCCATGTTACAGTAGGTCCATCCAGGTGATACTGGTACAGGACAAAGTGTGAGGACTGCCTCTCCATATAAAAGCAAAGATTTAAATTTGTTGGAAACTTGGTATTACTTCCTTCTCATTCTTCACTAACTTTTTATCCCAAGTCAGAAGCAGTGGTGTTATTGAGGTTTCAGGTCATTTATCCTAGTGCTGTGCTTTTTTCTGTTTTTCTATCTTGAACATGATTCACTATTGTTGTTCACATTATACATCTCTAATCATCCTTTCAAATTTTATTCCAGTGTAATTCATTGGAAAACCTTCCCTGGCCCAGGGTTCTTTCTTTTCTTTTCTTCTCTCTCTCTCTTTTTTTAAGATTTTATTTATTTATTTGACAGAGAGAGAGAGAGAGATCACAAGTAGGCAGAGAGAGAAGGGGAAGCAGGCTCCCCGCTGAGCAGAGAGCCCGATGCGGGGCTCGATCCCAGGACCCTGAGATCATGACCTGAGCCAAAGGCAGAGGCTTTAACCCACTGAGCCACCCAGGCGCCCTTGGCCCAGAGTTCTATTTGGTCTTGACTCTTTTTGCTTTTGGGGGCCCTAGAAATACCTTCCTCATAGCCCCTCGTGTTTGACTGCAGTGGTTTTATTGACATGTCTTTCTCTTTTCTGTGGCATCAGGAACTCCTTGAGTGTCTTACGGTTCTTTTTATCCCTGCCACTGAGTGGAATTTAAGGAATATGCAAATGCTCAGTAAATATTTATTATGTGAAGGATAATGTGAAAACAGACAAAATAGTAACTTTCCCAGGTTGAGTATTACTGAAAGGCAAAGTGCTGTTATAAGAAAGCTAAAGGGGGTGAACGTGAGTCCCCCCGGCTGTCAGACTGCTCCATGTACTTCCTCCAGCAGTGCTTCCTCCGTTGTAAAAGTGGCCTGCCTCCTACCTCACAGGTTCTTCAAGAGTTCCTGACACACCGTGGCTCTGAAAAATGATCACTGATTTTAAAATTCATACTTAGTACATTTTCATGATCTTACGCCTTTTATTATCCCACCTTGAGGTCGTACTATTTTTTTTTTTTTTTTTACTTTTTTAAAGATGTATTTATTGGTTTTAGAGAGAGCGTGCGTGCACGAATGGGAAGGGCAGAAACAGAGGGAGAAAGAATCTCAGGTGGGCTCAAGCAGACTCCACACTGAGCACGGAGCCTGACGCAGGGCTTAACCTCTCCACCCTGAGTTCATGAGCAGGACTGAAGTCAAGAGTCAGATGCATAATCAACTATGCCACCCAGGTGCACCTATTTTTTTTTTTACTTTTAAATTTATTTTACTCATGGAACCATAAAGCAGATGGACTTGATTGAATTAAACTATTTAATATTTTGAGGAGGAGAAAATAAAGTCATATAGTGGTGGCGAAAAATTCTAATCAGTGTGCACTTTTGATATGAAAAAGACTCATGGTAGATTTGTATATATATACTTAGGTTTTTTAGGTTTGGTTTTTTTTTTTTCCCCCACAAGCTCATTTTTTGAGTTGCATTTCTCAGACTATTGCAAAAAGTATTGACCCTGCTGTGATTCCCAGGAATTTGTGAAAGATTTCTTTTTACATACACCTGATAGACATTACGTGCACTTGTGCACGTCTTTGATGCTTATTTAGGCCCTGCACAGAGATATGGCCTCTGTAAAGGGGTCAAGGATCAAACAGTTGTATCCCTCATATATTGAGAGAATCAAATATTTACGTTAGAAAAAGAATAGGGACTTTCCACGGAGTCATTTGCATCGACTAATAGAATGCATACGGCCAGTCCAGCACAGTGGTGTAACATCTTGTTTCTAAGAAAACTGGTCCCTAAAAATATAGGCAAGTTGTGCCACTGTTGGGTCACTGTTAGGAATTGGGGGTGCGGCAGCTTAGCTGGGTAGAGTGGAGGGTAAAGATCCAGCTCGCCCAGCATTTTGGACCTGAGATCCAGCCCAGAGAAACTGCACATTCTGTCTGGGTCCCACGGCAAATCACAGCCAGAACCAGAATCATAGGCTCTGTGCAGTGTATTTTGATTACATAGTGAAATGATAAATTACAGGTATAATGAACTGAATAAAATATATGATCAAAATTTCACCTCTTTTTTTTCTAATGTGACTTCTTAGAATTTTATTTTATTTTATTTTGACTTCTTAGAATTTTAGAGTTGTGTATGTTCGCATGTTTCTATCAGTCAGTGCTGGTCCTAGAAACTCATATCTTACAAAATGAAGAATAAGGTTACCTGCTTTTTTAATTGTTCAAGCACTTTGAACCTCCAAGAAGTATGAAATGCCCTTTGTTACCAGACCAGCTAGAACAAAGAGACATGTAAGGAGTGTCAGTCATGTCATTCTCCCAGTCTTGTAGGTAAAGGTGTAATTTCTCTTAGTTGCTTTGAACTATGAGAATAACTTGCAGACATGTCATTATTCTCTGTGAGCATTTCTGGGCTGGCACTGAAAACCAGGGCATTTCCAGGTTGGCGCAAGGGATGTGTTCTTCCCCACTGTGAGATCCTGTCATTGTGGCCTTGCCCTTCTGTCCTTGGGCCCAAGTGGTAATCGCCCTGTGGGTAGTATTCGGGCAGTGGAGACGTTTGCAGGAGAGTTGCATGACTTTGAAAGTGCACCAGGTATGGAAAATGTGTTGACTTTGATCCAGCTGTATAATTTGTGGGCAACTTTGAAAATTCATTCTATTTTCCAAGTTCCTGAAGTCGCATAGAAATATGACCTCACTCCTAATGAAATACCTGCATATTTCAGATCACATCAGCAACTTCTCCTCTGGCCTGATGCTAACACATAGGATGTGTCTTTTTAAAGTGATTTCTGTGAGTGCACCAGGGGCTCCCAGGGAGCTGGCAAGACACGGCCGCCCTACTAGAGTCCTTACAGAGATGGGATGGAGAGTAATGCGTATCTACCTGCAGGGCCCACCGTGAAAGTCCCATGCTTGCTAGTGAACTTAAAATGGCCCCATAGTCTCTGTAGATTACTTCTCTGCTCTGCTTAAAGACAGGGAATCGTTTGCAAATATGGTCACATTTTCAAAACTGAAGCCTTTCTTTTACAGTTGTGTATTTTTTTTTTTACTAATTGCCTAATTAGTTTACTAATTGCCTAATTTTACTAATTGCCTATCAACGTCAGCATATCCTAACACACCAGTGTAAACTTCGGAGAAGCTTTGATTATATACATTCTGAGTTCTAACTAAATGTTGTGCTTCTAACAGCTAGCTCTGCACTGATGAACCCCAGGTCTCATCTCTGATACTTGGACCCAGGAGATGGTTCAAACAGCATCTACGAAAGGTTACTTACAACCCTTTTTACTTGGTGTGAGAAAATGAGCAGTGCTGGTGCCAATTTGCCTTTTTTCCTGTCTGGTCTTTAGTATAAATATTTTTATTTTGACACCATCCGTGAATTGTAGTAATATGAATTTTATGCTTTGGTAGAGTTTATATGAATGGTTCCAGAATCTCTCTGGAGTACAGCAGGCTAAGAGGTTGGGCAGGGCTGGACATGGGAGGTGTGGGGAAGCGGAGGGGGAGGCTGGAAGGGAACAGGGGGTGGATTGGATCTATTGAAGATTCTCGAATATATTGGGAATTTCATCTCTTCACGGGGGTAATATTTGAGAATTCTTTTTAAGATGTTATTTATTTGACAGAGATCACAAGTAGGCAGAGAGAGGGGGAAGCAGGCTCCCCGCTGAGCAGAGAGCCTGATACGGGGCTCGATCCCAGGACCCTGAGACCATGACCTGAGCTGAAGGCAGAGGCTTTAACCCACTGAGCCTCCCAGGCGCCCCTTTATTTGAGAATAGAGGTGGTGGTGGTGTGAGGGACTTGACAGTCGTGAATTGTCACACGGCCTCTATGATAGCCAAGTAGAAGATGGGTTTGAGGAGTGAGGACATGGTGGCATGGAGACAGATTGGAAGGCTGTTCCAGTAATTGAGGTGAGAAATAGACAAAGCCCGAGACAGGGAACAAAAGAAAGAGTTTGATCCAAGAGAGATGTAAAAGGAGGTGATAGTATTTAGATCTGTGGTGTGAAGGAGAAGTCCAAATCTGGAAAGTTTTCCTAGCGTCTATCCAAATAAGGGAGAGGAGGGAGACTGTGGGCTCACTGGGCAAAAGGAGGAGAAGCAGGTTTGAAGGAAAGGTGCCGTCTGTGGGGTCCGAGAGGTGCAGAGCACTGAGACAACACGATCACGGTGGTGTGGAAATGGATCATGAAACAAGTGTGGGTCCGTTTGGTCTAGAAAAAAGTTGCTTAATGACATCGTCTCCTGGAACTTGTAAAATACCTGTTGCAAGAAAAATATTAATCAGGAAACGGCAACTATAAAAAGCTTTGCAGACAGTATGGTGTAAGTGAATCTGCTCAGAATAGGAAAGTGTTCTCGCTGGAGTAGGCGATGACGGAGGTGGATGGGTCAGAGGGTGGTAGTTCTCATCCGCGAGACCTCTGTTAACCTGCAGACGGAGAGTCTGGGAAGCTCCCGATTGCCTCTCAAGATGTATTCCAGGGTCACCTTTTCTAAAAAGCCTTTTGAGCCTTCCATGTCTGTCCTTCAGGTTGAGGGGACAGCTGGCCTGGCTCTCTTCTGGGATGTGGCCATTCTTTGTAATACCAGGTCTGTGTTTTGCTTACTACCGGTATGGTCCTTCTGGGTAGTGGGGAGTGTTGGGTTTTTTGAGAGAGGAAGTGCATAATCTACGTTTTGTTACCTTTGACATGTGAATATATCAGGTATATCTAGCCCATAGTGAGTGTTCAGTAGATACTTACCAAGTAAATGTAGGAGATTGATACACAGGGTGGTGAAGTAGGAAGAGTAACAGTCTGGACAGAAGAGAGGGGACCTAGGTTATGACACCAATTCTGTTATTGGTTCTTTGACCCTGAGTAAGCTAGTTAATTTTGCTGGACCTTGGCTTCCTTTTTTTTTTTTTTAATTTATTTATTATTAGAGAGAGAGAGACTGAGAATGAGAGGTGAGAAGGTCAGAGGGAGAAGCAGACTCCCCGCAGAGCCGGGAGTCTGATATGGGACTCGATCCCGGGACTCCGGGATCATGACCCGAGCCGAAGGCAGTCGCCTAACCAACTGAGCCACCCAGGCGCCCTGGACCTTGGCTTCCTTATAGGCAAAGGAGATTGAACAGGACTCTAGGAAATCCATGAATGGTCTTCAAGAGTTCCCTGGATTTCTTGAGATGAAATGAAGAATTATGTATATTATGTATATGTATTATTATATGTATTAATATATATACATATACATCATACACATATAGGTCCCCTCTCCTTGAGGAAAAAGCCGAGGGCTTTCAAAGGGACTGTGGCTTAAAATAAGAACCACTGAATAAAATGTGGTGGCTTTAAAATTTCTATATATGGAGTTGGGAGAGGAACCCTTATGGCTAGGTGTGAGGGTTAGCTGAAGGACTTGTCTTGAGATTGCTATTAAATGACAGTCCACTTAAGTGGATTTTTGTATTTATTCAAGGCAGTGAGGTGTGGAGGTGATAGAGATTGTGGGGAGATGGATGCTAAAGCTTCTCTGAGCCCATTCTTTTGTACTGTCACTTCTTAGAGTTCTCAAAATTATGTGTGAACTGTATATATTCTGGTTATTATGTGTTATCTTCATGAGTTGACTCAGCATGGGACTTTTTTTTAACATTTGCTTTAGAAAGGTCAAGTGTGATTGCTTTTGGGCTCTTAGAAATACCTTTGAATGGCAAGAGTTTTTGTTTTCTGAATATTTACATGGAAAATTACATGAGAGCAGAAAATGAAAAATGTTTACCATCCACAATTCTCATTTTTTTTAGCATAATGTTATAATTAGATAAGCTTAGTGACTCTTGATGAATATTAGCAAACACTGGCCATCATGGGCTTGAACAGAGGTACAACCTAACTTAGTAGATATATGCACAGTCATTAGAAAGCTTTGCTTTCTATGTAGTGCTAACTTGAGGCAGACATCTCACATTTTACTTTCTGAAGTGCTTTGCAAAGACCAAATCTTATTTTACCAATGAGGATGGTGACCACAATGGCATTAGGAAACACCAGAAGTATGGGACATTCTTTTATAGGCATTTTATAGAAAAAGATACGGGGTAAAAGTCCTAAGGCACAGAGCTTAACTCCCATGCTTACTCCCCTAGTGAGACGAGGAGTTGAGATTTGAACCCAGAAAATCGGGAGTCTTAAGCTCCTGCTCCTAACCAGCCCAATATATGATTTTCCTAAAGAGAGGTTGTTTTTTTTTTTCTGTAAGGCTTTACTTTTGAAGTTTTGAAACAATAAGTTTAGAGTAATAAGTATAGAGTAATTCTTGCTTTTATGATCACCATCAAGGCCTGCACAAACTATATATAATTTAGACCTATTTAACCTGTATAAATACTCTACTCTTTTGAGCAATGCAAGTTCATTTCTCATGATTCATAATCTTCTTGATACAGGAATATTGTTTAGTATGTCTTGTCTGGCTATACTCCTTTGCTTTGCCCAGAGGGGAGGTACTGGGGACATTTTCCGGCAACATCCTACAGTATTCAAAGCAACAACCAGGTGTTCTGGGAGGGATCTCAAACGTGCTGCTGGAAATGACACTAAGCTGTAGCGTATCTTAATGGAGTAATTTACTGTGTGAAATTAGAATTGCAAAGAAAATTAAGATAATGAGTTCTGTTGATTTCCTAGGAGACTTTAGGTAAAATACATTGTTAGTCTGATAGTCACCATCTGGTTGAGTTTAGAATTAGGCTTCTTCGTCTGAGAGACTGGTGTCTGGGGTGCCTGAGTAATAGCAGGTCTCTGGGCTGCCTCTGGGTTGCACCTGATGGAGTCTAGAAGCCTCTGCTTCTGTCTGAATTACTCAGTCCATCACTCCCAGCCACATGTGAGTTACATCCTCGGGGGGCTTGGATTTTTCCTCCATGACCACATGGGGCACTTGCTCTGAGCCTGGGAGAACCATCGTGGGGCGTCCCTGCCTCTAACTTCAGCTGCTGGATAGTAACTGCATGCTGTGGTGCTGCGATGCTTTCTGGAACTACTAAGCTTGTCTTGCACTTAGAGTTCAAGCCTACAGCCCCGGATTGCCTTGCAGAGCCCACCTTCCTGTGAGGTCCCTTCTCAAGGAACTCCTATTGAATTCAGATACCTGTTCATGAATCTTATTAATAGCCTTTCCATTGGATCAGGGAGAGGACTAAGAGGTAAAACTTCAGGATAGAGAACTCAAGGAGATAATTCCACAATTAATTAACACTTTTTGGCAGACCTGTGTTGCTCATCCCTATGGTGCTCTGCTACGTCTATGTCTATGGCCATAGTTTCCTTAACTCGGGAACTTAGAAGTAGCTGTAACATACTGCTTCTGCATGGATGACTTATTTTAATTACAAATTACATTATCAAAAGCATGATAAGTAGAAATAAGGGTTGGATAAGTAGAAAGTAAGAATTTTCTGGAAGGTCTCATGAAGAGAGTGGTTAAAATGGATGGCTTTATTAGTGTACAGTTCTTTTTGGAAACTTTTATTTATGGGCTTTTCAATGGAGTAATGAGGCTGGTAAAAATAAAAAGAGCTCAAACTAAATAATAATCACCATTGGGGGAAAAATTTGGACGGGGCTGTCACTATGTATACTGTTTGTAGGTTTGAGGAGATAGGTAATTCTTTGTCATATTTAATATTTAATTTTCTTAATAGTCTCCTTCTTTAATTATTCATTCATTCTCTGCTTGTGCCAGGCTAAGCTCTTTACATATCTTTACGCATATGGTTCTCAATCCTCACAACAATTTTGCAAGGTAGGTATTAGTCATTCATTTGTTTGAGCAACAAATATTTTTGTGTTAAGTGGTTGTTAGGACTCTGGCTGTGAGCTAGGTGGTGAGAAAGAGCAGTGAAGAATCAGTTGGAGTTCTGTTCCTTTAAGGCGTTTTTCATTGTTGGATGGGAAAGACAGTCAACAGGGCATTAGAATGCCTTGTTCTGTTCTTAATACACTCTCCAGGGGATTATAGATTTGTAAAAAGTTTTTGAAGAGCAGTGGTCATACTTTTGACCTCTTCATCCTATCTGAGAATCTTTCCTATAGAAATACCTAGACACAATTGAAAAGATCATTGGCAAGGATTGTAATTTCAGGGTTATTCTAGCAGCAAAATGTTGAAAAAGCTCATTGGCAGGAGAATGGTTAAATTATTGTTCTATACACACCCTGGAATGTTGTACAGCATTAAGGTGAATGAAGTAGATCTAAATGTGTTGACAACAACTCTCTGGGATATATTGTTAGATGACAAACTCATGTTTTGGAAAAATCTGTATCATAGGAACATAGTACCTAAAATAACAATCACGAAGAAAAGGGAATAAATTTATGCAAGAGTCACACCAGATTTTTAGCTCTGGTCTCCTTTAGGCAGAAGGTAGGGGTGGGTGTGTGTGTGTGTGTGTAGGGAACAACTTCTGTGTATTACTGTTATTACTGTTATTTCAATTTGACAAACATGAGTCCTTTTCAGGTATTTTAAATAGCAAATAAATTTTTAAATAAAGTGATGTTACTAGGGCAGAGTTCTGTCCTACGGGATCACAAAGGACCCAGACTGGATTGGGAGATGTCCGAGAAGGCTCTGGTAGAAGGAATGGCCTGTCCGAATTCAGGATGTATGTGGTCAGCCATGGAGAGGGACACAGAAAGAGAGCGTCCTGCCAGTAGGCATCCTTGGAGCCGGCCACCTCGATGCTTTATTTAAAAGTTGGCCCAGGTTGTCCTGGGTTCTTCACTTGCCATCACAGCGCATCAACCACTGTGCCTGAATATTTCTCACATTTCTACTTCTCTGTCTCTACTGTTGTCGGCTTAGACTTCTCATGTCTCATCTGGATGATTAAGAAAACCCCCTTGTAGGTCTCCTGGCCCCTTGTCTATACTCCATGTCCTCCTACCCCCGTCTGTCCTTCACTGGGCCGAGTGATCTAAAAATACAGTTTTGACCTGGGTATCTTCCTTTTTAAACTTCGTCAATGATCCTTCATAGATTCTGGGATCTAACCCCTCCCCCCACCCCTTCTAAAAAGCAAGCCCTACTTACCTCTTCGAACTTCCTCCCACGGCAACTGTTATTTAGGTTATCTGGAAACATTTTCATTTCTTTACAAATGCTGCTACTTATTAAGCAAGGGATAGATGTAGGTCAAGAAAAATATCCGTAATGTGGATTTAGTAGTTGGTTGTTAGCCTATTAACTTGCAAATGTTCTGACTAGTTGCCCCTTTGTGAGAGTTCATGTCTCTAATTTCATATTCTGTTGAGGTAACAATTTAGAAATTAATACATTTCAGGGAAAAGAGTCTTTTTAATGTCCTTGGGGATATTTTCTTTTGCAAATATTCTTGAATACATGTTTCTCATGTCTGGAGAATCTGGCATTAATTTGTGCACTTGTCTATTCCCAATCCGGATATGCTCCACCTTTATGGAACACACACTGTTCTAAAAACACTACATGGACTAAACAGTCTTATTTGCTTTGGCTAAACCTAGAGTTAACGGATGGACTTGGTGTATATGAAGACACAAACCTGAGTCACTTTAAGACATGCCACGTATTATTCTTCCTTCTCACCTTCATTATTCTTCTATTACTGAATGGCAATAAGTAATAGTTTTGAATAAATAATAGGAGTTGGTTTCATCTTGTTGATTTTTAAGAAATGTTTGTACTTTAGAGACACATTTAATGTAGGACTAAAGTGATATGCTATCCTCTGGCTCCCTCTGGTGGACAGTTGTACAAAACCTCAAACTACAGTCTTTTTTAGGTGGCAATGGGTTGTGTGTCGTTGTGATTGTTGGTGGGGAAAGAAACACGGGATACATTCTTATTTTTAGGTACATATTAGTTATTATAGATAATATCCCCGGGAATAAAATAATTTCTATTAAAGTATAAGATAGCTGTGGTAAAATACATCATAGTAGTAAAATACATGATACTGTTACTGCTATTTTTCTTCTTAGTAATGGCAATGCTAAATTGTATAAAATAGAATCAGAAACAGATTTCATCCCACAGCTTGAAAACAGGGCACATCAGGATAAGGCTGATGCTAAAATTGAACAGTGCCATTAATTCATGATTCTAAATACTACTCTGTGGATTATTCCAGAATCTTCCAAAAGCTAGATGTTTCTCTCAGTAACGCATAATTTTGGAATTTTAGCAAATGGTTATTTTTATTTTGAATCAGTTTATTTTGATAAACTTACTCATTCATGATGTATATTTACAGACTGAAGATACTTTTTTCTTTATTATGGGGAATTAATTGATACCTAGTTTTATCTAGGTGGTTGTGTCTTGCTTTCATATCAAATGTCCAACAAGGTGAAACCAGGAAGAAATTGCATAGTCTTTCAATTAAATTTTATTTGTTTTATATAATGATAATTTTATATAATAAAAGTTTACATTTATTGAGCTAAGCATTTGATGGGGATTATCTCTTTTAATTTTTTCAGTAACTCTATGAGGCTGGTAGTTAGTTTTTGTTGTTCACATTTTGTAGAGGCTAGTAAAGGTGAACTTAGCTGAAATCTGAAGAACCAAGGTCAACCAGACATTCCTTCTCCAAAGTTGTGTTTATAACTACAGCAATATAATCCCTCCTGAAATAGGCGAGAGACAGGTATGTGTGTGGCTAACACTCGTATGTGACTTCTGTGGAGTGCTGGAGACCTCTCTGTTAGGTTTCCACATTTGAACTGAGAAATGAGATTACTTCAGCTCAGAGATTTTTGCCTTTTTTCTTTTTTCCCTCATCTTGAATAGTCCTTATAGAAGAACCTTTTTAAGTTTTGTTTAGTTTTGAGAGTTAGGACAAATCATACTGGTTGCTGTAGAAACAGACTTCATGGGAAAAGTATGTTTTAGCTCTTTTGGTTTCTCACTAAGTCTTTGAGAGAGATAATCTTAGTTGTGAAAGTGGTAACAAAGGGTAAAATCTCTAGGTTCTAAAGCTAAAACTGTAGCAGGAGACAGGTACCGAAGTCTTCATAAGGAATCTTAAAAATACATACAGATAATCAAAGGTTTAGGAAACTTTTTTTTTTTTTTTTTTGGAAATAATTAAAATAGGGTAGTTTTCTTGAAGTTGGCAATTATAAAGAATAGCTATCATTTAAATCCTTTTCATGTATTATCTTTTTAATTCCTATAATTGATTATGAAGAAGCTGACATTGATTACGGGCAGTATCTAGGTGAGAAACCGAAGCCCAGGGAACTAAAGTAGTTTGCTTGAGGTTGGATGGCTAAAGACAGGCAAAGCCAGGATTTAAACTGTGGTCTGACTTCTCGAGAGCCCGGATTCTAAACCACTTAGCTATTCAGCAGTGCTGCCCAATAGGACTCTCTGTGAGGATGGAAATGTTGATGTCTGGGTAGCACACTACAGTAGCCACGAAAGGCTACTGAGCAGTGGAAATGTGGCTAGTACAATTTTTAAAATAAATTTCAAGTATTTAGTTTTTTGTTTATTTTAATTTAAACTTAGATAGCCTTGTGTGGTCAGTGGCAACTGTTTTGGACAGCGCAGCTTTATAAGACCTGTCCAATTTTGTAGAAGTGGAGGTACAAGACCTTTAGTATTACCCTGTAAAACTCTTTGCTTTAATGATAAAGAAACGGCAAACCAGATGCTTAGTAATCTGCTTAGAGAATGTAGTTAAAGTTAAAGAAAGGACACAATTATAACTCAGGTGTTTATAATTTTCAGAAACAGATCTTCCTCTTCTATATTTAGTTGATGTCTGCAAATTTAGGTTTTTCCTGCCATTGTTAATATTAGATTGTAAGACTATTAAAGAAAATGCTTATCTTGGGGCACCTGGGTGGCTCAGTGGGTTAAAGCCTCTGCCTTTGGCTCAGGTCATGATCTCAGGGTCCCCGGATCAAGCCCCGCATCAGGCTCTCTGCTCAGCAGGGAGCCTGCTTCTCTCCCCGCAGTGCTCCTCCCCCCCCCCCCCCCCGCTTCTCTGCCTACTTGTGATCTCTCTCTCTGTGTCAAATAAATAAATAAAATCTTAAAAAAAATTCTTATCTTTTCTGAAATACATGTCCAATTAACACTTTTCCTTTTTTCTCAGGTTATAGAAACACTATCACGACTTTCTCGCACACCTATAGCATTGGCCACAGGAATCAGGTAAGCTCGTTTCTCTGTGGTTCATGTGTTCTGTTCCTTCAATGTAATAGTTATTTATGGAATCGTTACTGTTTGTAAAGTACTTTGCATGCAGGAACCATACCTCATTCATGCATGTACAGTGCCTGATTTATAAGTGCCTAATATACATTTGAAATTAATTGAGTAACTAAGAACTTATTTGTAAAGTTGAATAATACCCATTGGCTAAACATCATTCTCAATTCACTGCTGACTGTTACCGATAGGGTACTTTGTTTACTTAACTTCCTCCAACATTTCATTTCATTACATATGATTCATCAAAACAAACACAAATACTTGACAGGTTATTGTAGTCCACTCATTTTATGTAGTCCATAACAATAACTCACAACTTCAGGAGTTTAAAAAGTAATCAGACAAGTATAAAATGAGAAGTGTACACGGATGTGAGTTGAAGGATTGGTACTAAATGGAAAATTTGGAAGTAAATTGGTTAAATGAATTATGACCTCTCCATGGCATGGAGTATTATGCAGTCAGGAAGCATGGAAATAGATGTAAACAGGTATGTCATGTTGGGCTTTTCCTGTTTAAAATACTACATACTCAAGTTAGATGAGTCAGAAGTCTGTATTATTAGTAACATCAGAAATATAGAGAAATAGTTTCAATAGCCACCCAGCTAGGCTGCTTGGGAATTGAATGGATTTTCTTTCTTCCTTTCTTCCTTCCTTCCTTCCTCCCTTCCTCCCTTCCTCCCTTCCTCCCTTCCTCCCTCCCTCCCTCCCTCCCTTCCTCCCTCCCTACCTCCCTCCCTACCTCCCCTCCCTTCCCCTCCCTTCCCCTCCCTTCCCCTCCCTTCCCCTCCCCTCCCCTCCCCTTCGAATTATTTTAATTGCATTTATTTATTTATTTACATATAATGTATCATTTGCCCCAGGGGTACAGGTCTGTGAATCATCAGGCTTACACTGGATTTCGTTTTTTATCTTGTTTCCTCAGAGCTCCATGCTTTAGTGTCTAGCCATTAGGGGGTTCTGTGGTGCTGTGTCTCTCCCTCTGTTTTCCCTTTCTGTGTCCAGCTCACATTCAGATTTTAAGGGAGAGGATATAAGCACCTCTTAGAGGACTCATCGGCAGTGGCCAGGCAGCCCATTCCCTGGATACAAAACACAGTGACCCCAAGGAGGATACCCTACAGACCGGTTCTTGGAAATGGACTATGAATTTGGCAACTCTCTACAAAAGTCCTCTCTAGGCTGGATACGTGTTCAGCACCATATAATTTGTTCTATGCGATACATATTTCCATACACACACACACATACATACATATATATATATTTATTTATATGTAAACAGATTTTGAAATAGCCTGATTATATTTAATGTATTTTTGGTTCTGAAAGAGTATAAGGATATTTTGGTTCTGAAAGGATAGAAGGTTTTCTTTTCCTTTTTAATTCTTATCTGTATTTCCAAATTTTTCTATAATGGACTTGCATTGGTATAAAAGCATAATCAAATGTGCCCGAATTCATTTAAGGGAAAAAAAAAGATTTTGAAACTTGGGTATTTCTCACACATTTTAATTTATTTGAAAAATGTAAGTTCCTTAAATGTCTTAAGTATTAATCCATAAATTAATATGAAAATGTGCTTTTCAGTTTATCAAATATAATTTATCACTTAGCGCTCATTTATTTTGATCATCTTATTTTTATGAAACATGGCATGCCGCCTGCATATAAAGAAAGTAAAACTTCTGGCACAATAGTATAATTGTGTTAGATGTGCATTTAGGGCATTATGTCGGGGTTATGAAAAAAGTGCATAGTACATTAGGCAAAAAAGCCAATGGCTAGAAATAGGGGATACATTAAAATGCTTTTTTTTAATGGGGAACAAAGAAAACCTCCTACTCTCCCTAAGGCCTAGGGTTCACTCATTTGTCTAATAAGTGAAAATGAAAAATACAACTTAAATATCTTGAAGTCCGAGTAGAATAGTCTGCTAGAATCAATGATCATAGATGAAGGGCACGGATATTTTGGTCTCCTGATAATTTTTATCTCTGTTTAGTGGGCTGTGTCATGCAGGGATGATTGGTACCAAACCATTTTTTCCCCCAAATATGTTTATTTTATTTTTTCTGTGTTACAAGGTAAATTGTTCATGCACCAAACCATTTGTCGGTCAGATCAGATGCCCTAAGTGGAGAGAGACGGTGCTGAAGGCAGGGACGTAGGGGCAGCTGCGGGCTCTCCGAGATGGGGAGCTGCAGAGCCTGCAGAGAAGCAGCACGTGGCAGAGCACGTGAGCCTGTCCACAGCTGCTCAGGTGGTGGCAGAGACCACTGGTAATTGCAGCAGCTAATTTGGACGTGGGGAGCACGTGCCACAGCGTCCCTGGGGGACCCCATGCACTGCCACAGGGCGTGCACTTTGGGAAAAGCCCAGGCTGTTGTGTTAAACATGACTGATCTGACTACTGTGTAGCAGCTGGGCTCTGCATTGAGTGAGAGCTCGAAGCCCGGCCTCATGGCTGCTTACTCATCTTTGTTGTTGTTGTTGTTTTTTTCTCCCTCTCTTCTAGGCCCTTCCCGACCGAAGAGAGCATTAGTGATGAGGACATCTACAAAGGCCTTCCTGATTTGATAGAGTATGTTGGGCATCTTCAGCAAAATTAAACCACCGCCAATGTTTGCATCCTTCGTGGGTTTTAACCGGGGCTGTTAAGATAGCTTTCTGAAGCAGTAGAGTGACTTAATGATTAAGCTGTGTAAGAATTAACCTCAAAGTAATGATGGAAAGCTTCACAAGAAAATGGGCCTCGTCGGGCTTTTAGTTCCTGTTATGTGCCCCACGCCGTGCCAGGCCCTCTAACAAGTCAAAGAACAGATGGCAATGAAGTAAAATTTGGAAGTTTCTCAAAGGCATGTTAGAGGTGGTAGGTGAAACTGGGATTAGGCAGTGAAGGGAACAGATGAACAAGATCTGCTACTGGCGGTGTAAGGCGGACAGTGCGTGCTCTGTAAGTTCAAGGAAAGGTGAGATGAAGGTGGGCTGGAGTTCTTGAGGGAGCTTCATTAGATGCTGTTTGTTCTGCACAGAGAATCCTTCTGGGCTTTACTATTTAGTAGTCAGGAGAGGCAAAAGGCCCTTGCACCTGATTATCTTCTGCTGATTGAATGACTTGTGCAGATTACAAATAAATATAAAAATGATCCCCACCCCTCAAGGAACTGATGACAAAGATCAGGCATGTTTGCAAAGAATTACAGTAAGTAGATTATGCTCCAAAAGGGATGCAGGTTCCGTGGAAATTCTTCCATTCATCCATCCCAGTGCACCCGCGCTCCAAGGTTGTTCTTACTGTAGGACCTTTGCTCGTTCTGCCCTTATGGCTGACTCCTCACCGTTCTAGCCTTGGCTCAGATGTCCCTCGTTGGAGAGGCCTTCCTGACGACCCTTCCTACATTGCTGCCAGCCCCTTACCTTGCTCTCTGGCTTTATGGCACTTCCTCCCGCCTGAGACCCATCTTTGTCTGCTTCATTTATTCTCCATCTGCTCATTAGGAGGTCAACTTTGTGAGGGCAGGGATTTTACCTTGTTCTTGGCTGTCTTCCTAGAACTTTACCCAGCCTCTGGTGTCTAGTAGGTCCTCAGTACTATTTGTTTTCTGAACGCTCAAGCGGAATTGCATCAAGCATCTCCTCTCCTGTTTGCCGGCATTCTGCTTCAGGCCTAAGCTGTCTTGTCCGTTGCCAGGGGCTCGAGCGCCCATTTCTGTGCTGACTGTGTTAATGCGTGTTATCTCGCGTCCTAGCCTAACCTCAGCATGGTGAAGTTGATCCTATTATCCCAACTTAGGAAAGAGAAAACTGAATTGTGGGAAGCTAAGAAACTTCCTGGAAGTCAGTTTTAGTACAGCTAGCCAGTTTTAGTCTTCATATTGGAACCCAGACAGTTCTTACTCTAGAGCTGGGGTTCTTGCTCACTGCATGGACCCCTAGAAGCACCCTGAACTGCCCCCTCCCTGAGAACTTCCAGTAGAAGAGCAGAGGAGAGGGACACCTGGGTGGCTCATTGGATTAAAGCCTCTGCCTTCGGCTCAGGTCGTGATCTCAGGGTCCTGGGATCGAGCCCCGCATCGGGCTCTCTGCCCAGCAGGGAGCCTGCTTCCCCCCCCCCTCTCTAATAAATAAATACATCTTAAAAAAAAAAAAAAAAAGAGCATAGGAGAAAACTGACAGGATGACCAACAGCTTGTCCCAGAACAGGTGTCACTTGAATGCACCGTGAAGTTTTATGTTTTAGATGTGGATGAAAGATAGTTTTTTAGCTCTTAAAATTTCCAAGAGCTCACTGATCTTGAGCAAGATTGTTGGTGATCGTCTCACTCAATCGTCTCACTGAATTGGGTGCATAAAGTGACTATAAGGTTACTGGAAATATAACCAAATCCTTTGAAATACTAGGAAGAATATTCTTTGGGCACCTGGGTGACTCCGTTGGATAAGTGTCTGACTCTTGATTTCTGCTCAGGTCATGATCTCAGGATTGTGAGATCGAGCCCTGTGTCGGGCTCCAGGCTCAGCACCGTGTCTGCTTGAGATGCTCTCTCCCTCTCCTTCTTCCTCTCCTCCTACTCAAAGTCCCTCTCTCTCTCTCTCTCTCAAATAAAATCTTTAAAAATACATATTATTTCTAGAGCTGTTACGATGTCCTTTTTTTAAGCTCCGCCAATTGTCACTTATACCCACTAACTTCCATAGCCTCCCCTCCTCTTGTTGTGTTGATGTCAGGATAAATCTTGTGAGGACGCACCCGTAGCCAAGTTTGGAAAAATCTGGGCTCCTGAGGTGGCTGCTCTGAGATACTAGCTCATGCCCTGGGAGATGCAGCCTGCTTCAACTCCCCCTCTGGTGGTGGGAGGTCCAAACATGGTGTTATTCCTACGAGTGCTTGCCTTTGATTCTCAGTCTTAGCTTTGTAAGGATCTCTCTGAGCTCATGTCCTTAAGTGTGATTTTTGGGGTTGAAATTACCCCAAGGGAAGCCCTTAGAACCAACACTGGCCTCCCTACTGCAGAGGGAATCTTTCTTTTCTCATGCGGAGAGAAACAGAGAATGGGACAGAGGGTGTAGATGGCTAGCCTGCACTGTGTCTGCTTTTTCTACTTTTATGATCAGGGTGTTAGTCACAGCCGTATATAGATGACCTGGACGCGGGAAAAGTAATAGAGATTATTGTTGATTTGTCGGTCATTTGAAGAATCGGTCATCCTTCCCTGCTCCCTTCCTCCCCTCACTCATTTTATCTGGGTCAGGAATTCTTGACCAAAGTGTTAGCAAGAGAAGCTGCCGTTGTGTGGGACTGAATAACAAAACTGAAAGCGTTTTAGCGCAGTCTCGAGTGGGTGCGCACGCATACACACGTGCCCGTGTGACACTCCTACAATAGTTGTTTAAAAACTTTTTTCAGGTTTATTGAGAAATAACTGATCTATATCCTTGTGTAAGTTTTAAGAGTACAGCATGATGGTTTTATTTACATATGTTGTGAAATGATGACCACAATAGGGTCAGCTAACATCTGTCCATCTGGTATAGATACAATTAAAAGAAAGAAGAAAAGGGTAAAAAAAAAAAATTCTCCTTGTAGTCAGAACTCTTAAGATTTACTGTTTTTTCCCCCCAAATACGTTTATTTTTTCGGTGTTCCAAGACTCACTGTTGATGCACCACACGCAGTGCTCCATGCAATACGCGCCCTCCTCCACACCTATCACCAGGCTCACCCAAGCCCCCACCCCTACCCCTCGAAGACCCTCAGTTTGTTGCTCAGAGTCCACAGTCTCTCAGGGTTCATCGCCTCCTCCGATTTCCCCCCATTCACTTTTACTGTTTTAACAACTTTCCTGTGTACCCCGGGGCAGTGTTGGCTGTGGCCATCCTGTCGTACGTTCCATCCCTAGTCGTTATTTACCGGATTGATGGAGGTTTGTACCTTTTAACTACTTTCCTTCAATTATCCCTACCCCTCTCGTCCGTTTCTGAGCTTCTCAAGTCTGATCTCTTTTACAATGAGGTTTTTTTGGTTTTTTTATTTGGAGAAATATCTATTCGGGTCCTTTGCCCATTTTTAAATTGGGTTGTTTTGTGGTGGTTATATGAGTTGTAGTAGTTCTTTATATAGACTCGTTGTACTAGTTCTTATGTATTTTGGATACTGGCCTCTTTTCAGATAGATGGTTTGTAAACATTTTTTCCCATTCCATATGTTGTCTTTTCACTTTATTGCTGGTTTCTTTTGCTGTTGCAGTCCCAGTTGTTTATTTTTGATCCTGTTGCCTGTGCTTTAGGTGTCATACCTCCTACAACGGTAAAAGAATAATCTGTATGTATTCATACAGCATGTGCCTCTACCCTCATGGGAAATAGTCAAAAACAACACTTCAGCAAGAGGAGGTGTTTTTTCGAGGTGGAGCTGTGATTAGGAGTAGCTTCTTGTTGAATGGGATCCCTTCTGATGCAGAGCCTGTTCCTTCATCATTTCTTACCTCCCCTCCCTCATGGACTCATCAGACCTTGCTATACTTTGATGTGTCATTGAAAAGTGTTCGGACTGGTTCACATCCCCCGCTCTGTTCTCTGGTTGGATTGCTTGCCTAAACCTCAGTTTGGAAATTCTGGAATTACCTAATTACTTGTCATCTGTCCAGATTTACTGAGTAGGAAACTGAGTGGCATCCTTCACTCCTTTCCCCCCTTAATTCTGACTGGTCACCAAGTCTGGTTGACTACACCTGACACAGCCTCAGAAGTTTCTTTGTTTCTCTCCTCATCTGCCTTCACTCTAGTTGAGGCTCTCAATATTTTACCCACAGGGTTTCATTTCTGGGCTTACTGTCTTCTGGTTGCTTCTACTCTGCCCTCATATAAAACCCCCTCTTGTGTCCCAAATGTTCATGTAAGGTTGCCCGTAGAGGGTGTACAACCTTTCACAGGTTGGTTTTAGCTTTTCCCTCTGGGGCTCACATTCACTTAACTGAATGGCACACCATTCTTGACATTGCTGGGCTCTTCAGACCTTCTGCTTTTGCGCATGTTTTGGTATCTTTTGTCTGGAATGTCCTTCCCCTTTTTTCACTGAGTGTGTGTCACCTCCAACGGCAGAAACTATGTCTGCCTCATCTGCAGCCATATCTCTTGGAACATAGTAGTATTCAATTAGCAAATAACTGTAGAATAAATTGATAAATATATTCAAGATTCAGTTCAAATGTAGTATCTATTGTGAAGCCTTCCCTGACATCTTTAGTCAGAGTTACTCTTTCCTTCACTCCTATATCTGCATTCATCTGCTCTGTTGCACTTCTAGAATTACTTATTGGGGTGCTGTGCTCTACACTCGACGATGGGAGAGCCCTCAAACCTTCTTGATCTATGCATTCTTAGTACCAAAAAGTCCGGACCTCAGGAGGTTCTTAGTAAATGTCTGCTGGATGCGTGGATGGGTGGACAGCTAACCCTAAGACAAATTTTTCTCAGAGCAGAGTTCTCTGAAACATTTGTTACCACCAGATCACTCTCCCGTAAGGCACCTTTCTTTCTTCTGGGTGTTCAAAAGAGTTCTCTTTCTGTCAGAGGCTTCCAAGTAATCCTTCATGACAAACATAGACAACCTGGTGATTGAACCTACTTTGAAAAATGATCCAAGTTGTAGAGTGACATTTACAGTTACAGTGTTATTATTTTTACGCATATCAGTTGATAATGTTCTATCTGCACAGGCCCAAGAAAGATAAAGGCTGGTAGGATGGAAGGAGTTGAATTTCTTTTTCTGAGAAATTTTAATGCTTCTTTCTAACATGTCTAAATTTACTAATCTTAATTATTTAGGATTACTATTAATAGAGTCCATAGAAGTCTTGAACTGAAAGGAAAAACTTGAATAACAACATGTGATAGGTGGAACCAGCTGTTTCTACCTGGACTGAATGGGTTTATGATAGCATATGAAGGCTTCAGAAAAAGTACATCAGTAGTCACTGTGTATGTGCTCATGGGAACTTTAAAAAATGGGGATGGTTTTCAACTGTCAGGAGGCCAGCAGATTTCAAATGGTATTGAAAAATGCCCTGTGGGCTTGGGACCATTTCTTTAAAGGGAGTACAATCAGAACAGATAATAGCAGAATCTGGCTGAACAGGGGACCTGTGGAGGGTTGGGAAGGAGCATGGTTGGAAAACCATGGCATTAGATATCGGCAGTAATAACCCTGTGGAAACTGTTGCTTTTATTTATCTATGTATTTATTTACTTATTTTTGTTTTGTTTTGTTTTGTTTTTATTTTTTATTTATTAGAGAACGAGAGACTGAGAATGAGAGGGGAGAAGGTCAGAGGGAGAAGCAGACTTCCCGCAGAGCCGGGAGTCAGATATGGGACTCGATCCCGGGACTCCGGGATCATGACCTGAGCCGAAGGCAGTTGCTCAACCAACTGAGCCACCCAGGCGCCCTATTTACTTATATTTTTAAAAGGTTTTATTTCCTTGAGAGAGAGAGAGAGACACAGAGAGAGAGCATGAAAGGGGAGGTCAGAGGGAGAGGCTTCCCTGTGGAGCTGGGAGCCCGATGTGGGACTTGATCCTGGGGATTCAGGGATCGTGACCTGAGCCGAAGGCAGTTGCTTAACCAACTGAGCCACCCAGGCGCCCAAACTGTTGCTTTTAAAAGACACATTTATAAACTATGAGATCCTTCCCAACTCCCCTGTTTTTCCCGTATTAGACCCCTTAATACAGATGATCAACCTCAGGCCTCGAAAGAGGAAAAATGGGGGCTGTAGGATAGAGTGATTAGAACACTGAGAATGTAAGACTCCATTTTAAATCTGGATGTGGCATGGACTAGCTCTATTTTCATGGGCAAGTCAAATAAATAACCTTTAGTTCTCTCGACTTTATCTCTGTAGTGGATTAAATAATAATGTGTACCTGAAAACACAGTGTTCTGGGCCCGGGCCAACTACCTGAGATGGTATATATAGAGTGATCATTTCTGCGCATGTGCATAGCAAATACCCAGTGAACGTTAGCGGTCTCTGCCATCCTTGGCGGTTTCTGTTGTTGGGCATTGTTCTCATTAGGAAGGAGAAGGTTGTAATGTAAAGTCTGTTGACTCTTCAGTGACTCCTGTTATATTTCCTCTCTGGATTTTTCTACTAGGCTGTATGTAGCTATTGCATTTATTGCATAATAGAAAATGACCTGAGTATCATACCTTTGTTTTAGTGAAACACACGTGGAAGATGAAGAAGGTCTTTACGACTGTGTTTATGGGGAAGATGAAGGTGGAGAAGTCTACGAGGACTTAATGAAAGCAGAGGAAGCACCTCAACCCGTAGGCTTTTAACTATATAATCATGACTCACTGCATTTGGAAGTACTTGGACATGACATTTTGCAGTTCAAAACAACCATAGGGAATCTCTGGTCTCGTCCTTTAATATTCCTTGTAAGGAAAGCAAGTCTGAAAGAGAAATGACATGCCGCGCAGCTAAATAGTGGCCGAGTGGCAAGAGAACATAATTCCAGAGAATCACGAATTGACATTACCATGAAAGGAAATCGTCTCTTGCAAAGCAATTCAGTCTTCTTTAAATTTGGTGTAGCATTAAATATATGTTAAAGAATATTTCTTCATATTTGAGTTAGGGGTGTTAAGAAGTCTTTTTTTCTTTTATTTCACTAAAGGGCTCCTAGAATTTTTACTGTTTTATAAACTTAGTGTCAGATGTCCTCATAGTCAGTGTGTGCCCCCAAAGGTTTATCTGCCATTAAAATATCTAAAACATTCAGAAAGAATTATTTTGAATTTTTTCCTCACATATAATTTGAAAAAAATGGTCAATTGCTTAGACTTTTTTGAATGTAGTCTTTTTTTTTTTTATACAAAAGCCTTATCTTCACCAGCTGGATGGTGGTTTAGGTTTTTCTAGTGCTTTGATGAATTTCCTCAGCTCTCTTTATTGTCTTGCCTTTAATAAGAGACTGGAGGCTTGTCCAGTACCCCAGATAGGGAGCAGTGGCTTCCGTGAGATGGAAACAAGACACCTGGTCAGTGTTTGGTAAATGTAATGAATGTGCTTAACCCACTGTGTGAGCTGACAGACTGCCCATGGCAGAATGTTGAGTATTTTTAGGCTACAGAGTATCATCTGTATCGCCTAGAATTATCATCTGCTTTGGGGACCAGCAAGTTCTTCAGTGTGTCTCCCAAGGGCAGTTCTTCATTCAGCTGGCAGTGCTGGGTCGTTTATTCAGGACGGGGTTAACAGCAATGATCATTTAAATGGGTAGGGTCCTTCTTGTATGCTCCTCGGGGTGCTATGCGCTTTACCAGGTTATCTCATTTACAGTTCCTTGGGGTTAGAACTATAATTCTCTGTGTTGTACATGAGAAAACTGAGACATAGAGAAAATAGGTAACTTGTTCTTAATAACAAGCTAATAGCAGAAAAACTGGTACTCGAACCCAATTCTGTCTGAGCCCCATACCTTTGATCTTCATGTTACGCTCTTATATCTCCAGTCTTAACACTAGTAGGTGAGCCAAACACTGAGATGCTAACTCTTAAAAAAGCATTTTAAGGTTTTTATTTGTTAAATATCCTTTTGTTATTTTGCAGGTGTTTCTACAGCACTTGCGAAGTGTGCTATACATTAAGAAAACTATATTACACCATGTGTGATGTGTCCAGATTCAATAATGAAATAGATGAAATAATGAAAGAGATGTTTTCAATATAGAGTGTCTATACTCAGAAGTTTATTTTTAATTATTTAAAACTTTAATTTACATGGTTCAAATTTTTAAGAACAGATAGTTCATAAAGGCAATAGATGTATCTTTCAGTTATGTCTTTTATTAGAATGTAAAGCCTAAGAAAGTCAGTGATGTTGAGCACTTGCTATAGACTACCGGAGAGATTAACACATATGTTTGATTAAATTATTTTTTGATAATTCTAATTACAGAAATGTCCAGAAAATGATGTACGAAGTTGCTGCCTAGCAGAAATTAAGCAGACGGAAGAAAAATACACAGAAACATTGGAGTCAATAGAAAAAGTAAGTTATCAGATATTATTTTTGATGCCTAAGTACTGCACTTTATAGTTGATACAGAAGGCTCACTGTGTCTACTGTGTGTGTTTTCTGTGTTTCAGTAGAACTTAGGATTTAAAGATCTCAAAGCAGATTTATTCATTCCACAACTAGCTCCTGATTTCTTTAGTATCGGAATCGCACGGTGTTAGATACCAAGGATATAGCAGGAAACACAGCAAAACTCTGGTTCTCATGATGCTCTCTCTCCCATGAGAGGGTTTATACTTGAATTAAATAAGCATGTCGGATGGCGATAAATTCTCTGAAGAAAAATCAGTCTGGGAAAGAGGACAGAAAGTGACGAGCTTGGGCTGGTTTTATTTTATGTCAAGTGATAATGGAAGGTCTGTGGCAGGATCACATTGAAGGAGACAGCTGAGGGAGTTGAGGGAGCATGGAGGGATATGGAGCGTGCCCATATCCCAGAGATGACAGTTCCTGGGAGAAAGGCCCTCAGATAAGACCATGTTCTGCATGTTTCAAGAAGAGCAGTAGCCCAGGTGGCTGAAGCAGCATGAGGGAAGAGTGAGCGTGGAGAGCTGGTGAGCCATGGCACCCTGTCGGGGGCAGAGAGAACACCAGCTCGAAGCTGGAGTGTGTGAGTAGAAGAAGAGACGTGGTCTAATGTAAGTTTTTCACAGCTCATTCTGACATTTTGGGAGAAAAGTTAAAAGGCTATTGGCAGAACATGATAGTATTTGTAGAGCTGGGGAGGAATGGTCAGATTCTGAATAAATTTTTCAAGTAGACCCAAGTGGATCAGATGATGAATGAGGTGAAGGGTGTCTGAGAAAGAGAGCAATCAGGAGTGCTAGGTTTCTAGCATGAATAACTGCCTGTGTGGTGAAGATTGTCCCTGAGATGGGGAGGACAGGTTTGGGAATCACGAGTCTGTTGGGACATACTGAATTTGTCATACCTTTCCGCTTCCAAGGGGCTGTGCTGAGGAGGGAGTTATATGTATGAGGCTGGCATTAAGGAGAAAAGTTGAACTGACAAATGCATTAGGCCGTTACCATGATGCAATGGAATCTATCAGGCCATGGTACTGAATGTATTCACCTAGGGAATGAATGTTGATAGGGGAGAGGTTTGAGGCCACCCCTGGCAACTTCCACATTTAGAGGTCAGGAAAATGAGAACCCGGAGAAAGTTTTAGACATTTAGGGAAAGAGCTGAAGGTGTGGAAGAGTTGTTTAGGAGGGGGGTTGGAGTCAATTGATTAGGGAAATGTAGTAGGATTACGCATTATCATGGGCTCAGTTGAAAGTTAGACTATCAATCTATTCATTTTTAACTTCTTAGGTACAGGGGCGCCTGGGTGGCTCAGTGGGTTGGAGCCTCTGCCTTCGGCTCAGGTCGTGATCTCGGGGTTCTGGGATCGAGCCCCGCATCGGGCTCTCTGCTCAGCGGGGAGCCTGCTTCCCCCTTCTCTCTCTGCCTCTCTGCCTACTTGTGATCCCTCTCTCTGTTAAATAAATAAATAAAATCTTAAAAAAAAAAAAACTTCTTAGGTACAGGCACAACATATATAGCAAGCTACATTTAACCAGGGTTTTTCTTCTGGAAAAGCAGAGTGGAAGAGGAGAGTGGAGGGTATGGGTATATGCAGGGAAGTGAATCTGGTCATGGTGTATGGAGTGTAAACTGGGTAGGGAGGGAAGTGAGGGTATGAGAGACACAGGATGTTCAGTGGATTGGCAGATCCAGTGGTGTTGAAGAATTCCTTGGAGAAATGAGCGTCAAGGTGGGGGGTAGCAGTCAGAGAATTGATGGCTTGAAAATAATGCGATAGAGCCTTGCAGTTGTTGATGATGAGAAGGTCTTGGGATGTGACCACCGAAGTACTGAGCTGAGCTAGGATGGAACACAAGATTACTGGAAGTCAAGGAACTGAAAGGCCAGGCTGTTGGAAGGATCATCTGCACACATACTGCGATTGCCAGAAATGGACATTCGAGTGGTAATGGAAAGCAATATGGCAGGCCAAGAACAAAAATTCTCAAAGAATGAAGAGGATGAGCCATAAATTGCACAAGTACATAATTGATTCAGGGATCTAGAATCTGTACAAGGCATTTGAGGGATATTTTCTGTCAGTCCTATATCTCCAAAATGTTGCCTTTTTTTTTTTTTTTTTTTGCCAATTCAGCCAATAGTGTTCTTTTTTTTCTTACTTTCAGTATTTACTGCTGAAACCTTTTAGTCTATACTTTAAGTGTGTTAATTTGTATTATGTCTTTATATCTCTATTGAAGTATAAAATCTTTAAGAAAGAGAAAAGAGTTTCTGCTTTTTTCTTGGTATTCATTATATGGGTAAACAATTGACTTTCAATAAATACTATTTGTTGGTGAAAAACTATTAGGATAAGTTGTGCTGAATTATTACTTCTCTATTCTATCCTTGTAGTATTTCATGGCCCCACTAAAGAGATTTCTGACAGCAGCAGAATTTGATTCAGTATTCATCAACATTCCTGTAAGTAAAAAGATGTTGGCTAAAATTATATTATAAATTATATTATGTATAATATATATAAATTATAAATTACATATAATATATATGAATTGTATAAATTATAAATTATATAATTATATATAAATTATATAACTTATAATTGTGTTATAGATTCTATAAAATCTCTATCTTCTTGTTGAGTTCCAGATTCCTATTTTAATCTTTTCCTGTATTCTTTAGGAATTCTAACTCTTTTTTTACTTCCTGAGTTCTTATATCCTTATTTTCCAGAGATAAAGGATATGTCATATCTTCAACCAAAGTCAGTTGAGATGCAAGCTGAACACGCATGGATAAGATTCATGTGTTATCCTTAACTGCTTGTCAGGAAGAGGTAGTCTGAGTCAAGGAATGCCCGATGCCACTGTCTGTCTGTCTTGGGGGAGCCCCCTCATGCCTCACTCCCTGCTCTCTCGCTACTGCAGCCCTTCAACCCTGTCCTGTACACACTGTCCTGAGGGCATCACTCTGTCTGTGGTGCTTTCTTCTTCCGCTTCCAGCTGTACTAACCTTACCTCCCATTTCTGAAATGCACTACTTCCTTAAATGATATAAGAGTCCATTTTAGTGGTTCGCGAGGTGAGGAGCTTTTTTCACATTTATGTAAGCATTTTGAATTTCAGAGCCCCTTAGAATTATCCTATAATCTTAAAGGATAGTTACCTAGAAGCATTAAAACAAACCAAACGCCGTGCCAAGTGAGGTCATAGTAGGCAAGATTCAAGTTCTTAAAAAAAAAAAAAAAAAGATTCAAGTTCTTAAACCTCTCAAACTGGCTTGGGTTTACTAGACGGCTCGTAGGTACACTATATAAGCTTTTGTGCACAAGCTTGCTTGTTTTCCCTGGACGTTCCCTACTGTTTTGGTTCTGTTATGTTCAGTGTGGATGTGCATCCGTTAGCGGTTATTGTCCTTGTCTCTGATGTTGGCCGGAATCTGATTGGTTCGTAGCATAGCAGGAGGAAAGATGTCACGGTATCAGGTGAATATTTAGCATAAAGCAAACTGCACACTTGAGGAAGACGAGGGTCTGGATCCACCTTACTGGGTCACTGGAACATAGGGCACATTTATAGTCCTTAATCTTAAGGCTTTAACATGCTCTTCAGCAAACTGACAGGGCCAACATATTCCTGTTTCCTTCCCACCCTGCTAAGGAAAGAGCTTGCAGTGAAGTCTGTGTGCACCAAGGTACGAGGGAGGAATAATGGGAGAATTGGCACCTTGATTAGAATTTCTTCATTTCCTAGCTTTGATGTATATTTACTGCCTGACTGAAAATTACTTGCTTATCAGGAAAAAAGGTGAAATCCTGACTTCTGAGTTGCTCTAGTAAACTGCCTAGTACAATTTATCTGCTCTTTATTTATGCCATTAGTTGTCTGGTTTCAAGTAATTTAGTGTGATTATTGTTAGCTTAGCACCGGGACGCCACTAATTGACCAAAGTGCAAATCTACATTTTTATGTCCCAAGGATGTGAATCATTACTTTATTCCGTCAATAAAGCATTAAGCACTTGGATAGTTTTATTTAAAAAATTAAAGTGATTATAATGAAATTGAGCTGTACATATTTTTATACAAGGAATAAATTACCCTTTAATAAGTAGTGAGATAATTTTTCCCCCCACAGGACACTGACGATTCACGTCTGATCTGAAACTACTGTTTTCTATGCACTTGGCCTGTCGTTCTCACTCTCCTCTTCTCTCCCCTTCTCTCCTCCTCTCTCCCCTTCCCCCTTCTTCTCCCCTTTCTCTCCTCCCATTCCCTCCTCCACTTCCTCCTCTCTTTATCTGTGGTAGCAGGTTTCTATATTAAGGGCATTTAGCATATCCTTGAATAACAAGTCTAGCAATGATATGGATTTTTGGTTCGGGTGATTTTTTAAAAAATTTGTTATTTTATAATTTCCTGATTTATAATTTCCTTTGATGTGTTTGTTTTTTTTTTTTTTTTTCCTAAGGAACTTGTAAAAGTTCATCGGAGCCTAATGCAAGAGATTCATGATTCCATTGTAAATAAAAATGACCAGAACTTGTATCAAGTTTTTATTAACTACAAGGAAAGGTAACTTTTAACTTTTAAATGTGGTTAACAGTTTGTGATTATAGTATTAAAATTGCTCATAAAAAGCAATTACTTCTGTCCATTAAGATACCACCTGCGTAATAATTAGAACATGGGACGGTTAATCTGAGGGTTGTAGTTGGAGCTCTGTACATGTATCAAGAAAAAGGAAAATAACAAAGATCCAGGGTTTTGCACTGTAAGTCAGAAGGTTCAGGTTCTTTATCAGACCCTTTGCCCCTGAGTTCTATAGTTATCAGGAAGTCATTTTAATTCTCTGAGTTTCCTTTTCTCCATCTGTAAATGTTAGGGGTAGTTTCGCTGATGCCTAGTGGTTGTTCCCGCTCCCATATTTTATAATTCTCTCTTTAAGGCAGTTTGCCTTTCTAAGTTTTGGGGAAAGAAAAAAAAAAAAACAAACTTCTGAACAACTTAATGTGAGTTAAAGTACCAAGAAATTTCACTTAAAATGTCATTCTCTCTTTTTAAATCAAGCACTTGCAGTTCCTAGTGCTGAGAAGTGGCTACTGAATTGCTTTGCATCAACAACAATTGGATAAACATGACTCATTAGTAGTATTCCCCCCACAATGGAGAATTAAAAGAAACAATAAATTACCAACCTTTTTGTAAAATACAGATATTACTCCACAGCTCCCCATCCTCACAAGGCCTCAGTCTCCATGTGGTACAAATTCTCTTCCATCCTGCACCGTACAGGCCTCTCATTCATCCCCAATTTTCAGATAGTGTGTTTTCCTTAATTAAAAAGCAGGAAAGAGCAGGAGATTTATTAATGAATGGAGCCATGAGTAGTGATTAAATAGAATTGTAGCAGAAAGTAAAACTGTTTCTGAATGCACATAAACAATAAGAAGTTGATCTTTAATAGGAACATAAACAGAAATTTTTAATTTTGTTTTTGTGGAATTCATGTGTACTCCAAGTTAACAGTCATTAAGCCAGTTTGTAAAATCTACCTGCTGTGAAAATGTAGGTGGAATTAGTCCCATTCAAATTTAGAAATAAAAATTAGCCATTTTAATAGCATAATATGAGTGACCCTTATTCTGTGACTCTACGTGTGGTGTGTGCTTAAAAGACAAGAAAGCATAGGTTTGGAGAGATGACAAGTAGTTTGCCCGGGGTCACGTAGGTAGTTAGAGACACATTCTCCCCAACTGTGGCTGTAAATAGATGGGAATTCTGCCTCTTCCCCTTCTACTTTATGCTGGCTTTTTTGTCCTACGAATCTCTCTTTTTCCCTTTTAGGTTGGTTATTTATGGGCAGTACTGCAGTGGAGTGGAGTTGGCCATCTCTAGTTTAGACAACATTTCTAAGACAAAAGAAGATGTAAAACTGAAATTAGAGGTACCCGTTTATTTTTTGTTTGTGAAATAAAGTAAGATAAATCTAAAACCAGCGGGCGGGAGATGGCAGATGGGCAAAATGGGTGAAGGGGACAGGGAAATCTAGCCTTCTAGTTATGGAATAAATAAGTCATAGAAATACAAGGCACAGCATAAGGAATGCAGTCAGCGGTATTGTAATAGTGATGTAAGGAGACAGATGGCAGCTATGCTTGCAGTGAACACAGCATCATGTAGAAACTTGTCAAATCACTAAGTGGTACACCTGAAACTAAGGAAACATTGTGTGTCAACCATACCCCAAAAAAGAATAAGAACAAAAACAGATGTATTCCTTTTTGAGATCAGTGCAATAATAAATTTCCCCATGTATTCTAAATATAATTTCATGTCAACTTTATAAAATAGTTTCATAGCTAGCTCTATAAAATAATATGATAGTAATAATATAACAGTAGTAAAACCTACAAGTTATGGCTCTGCTTTACATGCATTATCTCATTATATCCATATGACTCTGTGAGATACGTACAATTAATTTTCTTCCCTTATGGATGAGAATGCTGAGGTTCAGAGAGATGATGATTAATTTGCCCATGGTCATCTAGGTCGGAGGTATAAGATAAGTAAGATCAATGAGAGATAACGTACATGTAGATTAAAAATGTACATGTCTTATTGGAAATATAAGATATTTAGGATCAGGTGTATAAAAAGGGCATGAATATTGCCTGTAAGAGGGAAAATGAGACAGACACAAGTAAGATTAAGTCGTTGTGTGACAAGCAGCAATAGGGCTTCATGAGTAAGACTGATCACTGCAGTATGGGTATAATGTGGGAAATTTCTCTGGAGAGGTAATTTGGAGTTAGGTCACTGAAGAATGGGGTGAGTCTTGAGATCCCATAGAGGGCATTCTAACCAGATGGTTGGGAAATTTTGAGCAATGGGGAATAGGCCAGCAGTGGAAAATAAATCTAGAGATTGTGTTAAGTTTTTGTGTTTTTTTTTTTTTTAATTTTTTTATTAACATATAATGTATTATTTACCCCAGGGTACAAGTCTGTGAATCATCAGGCTTACACATTTCACAGCAAATGCTGTGAAAAGTTTTTGTGTCTTTTTATATATCTTTTTTTCCACAAGAAGAGTTTGCACTTTTGAAGAACTTTTGCAAAAGATCATTTATATGTTAAATGAATTATCATCCCAACTATATTATCCATGTTTGGGTTTTCTTACATGTTGAGTAGAGATACATCATCAACTCTTAAATGGCTGTGTTTGGCTTAGTTGACTCTCTAGTGTCCCCTTTGCTGTCTTCATTTAATTGAGTAGTTAGGTCAGGTGATGAAAGGGGAAAAAGAGCCGCTTGATTTTCAAAGTAAAACTCTTTCATTGTTTTAGCATATTTGGTATGGTTTCATAACTCCCACAATGGGGAACTGTTGGTTAGAAAGTTTACATGTCACCAAGAGCTATCAAGTAACCATTTAACTCTCCATCACATATCTTTTCCTCTTATTTCTTACAATCCTCTGATGATGTAGACTTTGTCTGGCGGTGGCTTGAGTCACCGATAAATAATCCCCTGACAACCCTGATAGCATAAGGGTTCCTGCTCCCCTTGGGAGAATAGAGCCTCAGAAGCATAGAGCTATAAGCCACCTTGACTCAAATTAAAATACGATGGTAAGATAAAACTCTACAACTTATACAGCTAGTTCCTAACAAAGCTACCATTAGAGCAGTTTTTTATTTTTTAATTTTTTTAATTAATTTTTTTTTTTTAATTTGAGAGAGACAGCAAGAGACCACAAGCAGGGAGGATAGGGAGAAGCAGGCTCCCTGCTGTGCGAGGAGCCTAATGACGTGGGGCTCCATCCCAGGACCATGGGATCACGACCTGAGCTGAAGGCAGTCACTTAACAGACTGAGCCACCCAGGTGCCCCATAGAGCAGGTTTTTGTTTTTGTTTCTATTTTTTAAACAAAGATATAAAACTCTGGCTCAAGATAGGAGTCCACAAATTGTCAGTCAAACCTCCCTTATAAACTCAGCATTATTTGGATGTTCCTCTGCCTTCAGAGTCGCTGTCAAAGTCCTGCCTATGACCTACTCTGGGAACATAGTTTGTGTGATTGATCGCTATCCGTGTGAGGGAAAGAGAGAACCTCTGGCTGAGTTTGGAAGGCTCAGGGCAAGGTGCTGCTGGCTGTCCTTTTTTGCCTGAAAGGTTGCCACTTCTGACCAGGGCCCTGATTTGCGAGCATTGATCAGACACTTACTGTGACACCTCAACAGATACTCTTTGCTGGGACTGTCCTCTGCAACTCCTGACATGATCAAGGGAAAGCTACCCTAGTCTCCATGGGTCTCTGCCTCCTGCATGTCTTCAGTATTTTGTTGGTTGATTTCTTGAGAGAGAGTGTGCGTGAGTGGGAGGAGAGGTGGAAGGAGTCGGAGAGAGAGAATCTTAAGCAGGTTCTAGAACCCTGAGATTATGACCTGAGCCGAAATCAAGATTTGGACACTTAACTGACTGAGCCCCCCTGGCACCCCATGTCATCAGTTTTGTGGTTATTTTTGCTTCTGGTGATTTTTGTCGTCTTTTCTGCCTCAGAACCGAGATAACATAGGGCAAAGTTAACAGAGTCTCTTTGTCTTGTCCTGTAAGCTAGCTCATCCCTGTTCCTTTATTTTCTTTTCGGAATTGACGTTTAGCTAATAAGCATGTGACTTCTACCCTTTATTTACTTTCAATACTAATAAACATTTCATTCCTTAGACTCAGACCCACCAGTTGTAGGAAATGCCAGCAATGTTAGTTGTGTGTGTGTGGTTTTTGTTTTGTTTTTGTTTTTTTACTTCTTGAGCCTGTGACTCAGAACTTCAAGGAATAATTCTTTCCCCAACAGTTTTAAACTGACTTTTGTAACACAACAAAGTGAATTTTAAATGTATAACATTTCTCTCCCTAATACTATGTTAAGATGGCATATATAGACTGTGGACTCTGAGAAACTGAAGATTTTGGAGGGGAGGGGGTGGAGGGGATAGGTGAGCCTGGTGGTGGGTATTGAGAAGGGCACGTATTGCATGGAGCACTGGGTGTGGTGCATGAACAATGAATCTTGGAACACTGAAAAAATAAAATATATTAAAAAATGGCATATATATATATATATATATACACATATATATATGTATATATATATACATATATATATATATATGTAAGATACGACCTCAGTTCCAAGGAGCTTAAAATGCAGCTAGGGAGATGAGACTCATTCATTATGATAATCTTAACAGTTTAACCTCCTATTTGAAACCCATGATCCAGAACTCTCCACAATCTGTAGAAGCAAGAAATCGGTTGAATTATTCTTCTCAGTGAACTGCAGCAATTGACAAGACATGAGCTAACATGTCCAGATGTGTCCCCAGTTCTTGCTTAAGACCTGTAGTCAAATACTCATTAAGTCACTATGGTCATTAGAGCTAATGGTGTTTACTTTATAGCTCCTGATAATATATCCTTCTGTGTGCCAGAAAAGCAAAGTGTGGACAAAGTGGAAACAAACTCATGAATAAAGCAGTATTTTCTTGAATGCAACTCTTCGTATGAACTAGAAAATTCCTTGGTCTGGGATGTGCAATTGTCTGTGGATTTTGAACTTAGTTTCTCACTAATAATTATAATTTTATGGAGCTTTGTTATTTTTAAAAACTAGATCATAGGGGCGCCTGGGTGGCTAAGTTGATAAGCGTCTGCCTTCAGCTCAGGTCATGATCCTAGCCCTGCATCTGGCTCCCTGCTTAGCAGGGAGCCTGTTGCCTCCCTCTCCCTCTGCCTGTGTCCACTCTCTCATTGTGTCTCTGTCAAATAAATAAAATATTTTAAATAAATTAAAATTAGATCACAAATACGTGAGAAACTGTAAAATCCAAAAAGCAACTTGTTCAGGGTTGCACAACCAAGCCTTGATTTGAATTCATGCTTTGATACTTCAGAGTACTTTCCTCAAAGTTATAGTTAATGGTAAAAGAATGGACACAAGTCAATACTATTTTCAGATAAGATTTTAAGAAAGAGTGTGGGATTAAAAAAAAGGCTTTTGAAACTTTGAATCCAATAATGGGTTTATACTTTAGCACATTTTTAGTCAATCATTCCGTTTCATTAAGTTCCACAAATGTTTACTAAGCAAGGACTAGATTCTTAAAGCTATAAAAGATAAGTTGGGGAAGACACTGTGTACAACAGTTAAACAGTTTAACAAACAGTTAAAATGCCCACAAGGCCACAAAGAGAGCACAATTTTGATTGGGATTATCACAAAAGGCCTAGATGTATAGTTCTTGAAGAGGATGAAGCATTATGTTGGAAGCTGGACCAAGCATATGGTGGTTGGGGAGAACAGAATGAACAAAAGGCATGCCCGTGAGGAAGGCACATGGCCAGTTTGATGAGTAGGGCCTTGTTCCTTATGCCAGCTGGGGGTGATTGGTTGAAGGTGGAGCTATAAAGGTACTTAAAAGAAGGCCCCAGGGGCCATTAGAGAAAATAATTCTCATGCAAAAAGTAGTTCTGGTTAATGAGTCATTTTAGGTTTGAAATGCTACAAGGTTTATTTGTCTTCTTGGCTTTTAATTACTTTCTATTTTTCAGAAAGGATTATGGAGGAGGAAAATAACAAGATATTTATTATATACTAAGTTTTGTTTATGGCCTCTGCATCTTTTAATGCTTGCTTTATGACTTCCTTTGATAAAATTAACAAAGTTTATAAAAAAGTTTATAAAAATACATTTCATTAGGAATGTTCCAAAAGAGCAAATAATGGAAAATTCACTCTTCGAGATTTGCTTGTGGTTCCTATGCAACGTGTGTTAAAGTATCACCTTCTTCTCCAGGTATGTAACTTAAAACTGTCAGTTTATTTATTCATTTATTCATTTAACAGAGTATTCATGAAGCATGAATTATACTCCATATACTTTGTGTTTGGGAAGTATCCCCCTGTGATTTTTCAATGGTTAGTATAGCTAAGTGGGAAATAAAAGAACAGCTGGAAAATTTTTCTTTTAGGAAAGATGATTCTGTATCTTCCACAAAGTTACTTTTTGTGTCCTTCAAACAGAACTGGCTCAAAAAAAAAAAAAAAGCAAAATGAAAAGATGCCTTTAACCAAGTCATCTTTTGTTAGCGGGAATCATTTATTAGACTCTCCGTGCTGCAATACCCATGATTTTTGGCAGGTTAAGTGTTTAGGACTTTTTGCCTTATAACTATAAACTAAAAAGAATTCTGTCACATTCCATGTTGCTTTCTGCTATAGTAAATTGTAATAAGACTACATTTATTTTGAAGTGATTCTTGTTATAACCACAAAGCTTATGGTTTCCACAGTTAGTCCTCTAATGAGGGTGGAGAGTGTTATAAATTTAATTTGATAGCTGTACCAGGAGGCTCATTAGTTCTGCTCCAAGGAAATGTCTTAGAGTATTAGTCTGTCAACTCTGCTGATGCTTGTGAAATGTCATTTTAAAAAGATCTACTACCTGTATGTGAAATATAATTTTAAGTCTGCTGCGCTTTATACATCTCATATATTAAATTCCTTGAACTGTAGTTGCAAAATTATTAGTCATCTCTATTTTTGTTCTACTGAGAAATCAGAAAAATTCAAACCCTGATTATTTCTTAAAAATGCATTAAAACATTTATGAGACCTAAACTCAAAGCAACTTAATCAAATTGGATTTTATGAAAAAATAATGAAGACTTAAGCAATCAGTCTCTGAGACATCATGAAACTAAAAACATGTCCAAAATAAGATAATAATTTATTTTGTAACTTTGTTATAGTCAAATATCAATTTAAGAATTTAAAAGGTGCAGTTTTCAAGAAACATCTATTTTGGTCATTTATAAAGTTCTACAGAGACTTTTATAAGTTTAAAATACGACTATATCTTTTTGAAATTCAGCAGGCTTTTTTCTTAATCCCTCTTGGATTGTTTTGTATTTTAAATTCCAAAAGAATATTTAGTTTTGTGTATGGTGTAAAAGAATGGTCAAGTTTCATTCAATTTTCCCAGCACTATTTATTAAAGAGACTGTCATTTTTTCACTGAATTTTTTTTCTTGCTCTGTCAAAGATTATTTGACCATAGAGTTGAGGGTCCCTATCTGGGCTCTCTACTCTGTTCCATTGGTCTATGTGTCTGTTTCTGTGCCAGTACCACACTGTCTTGATGATTACAGCTTTGTAATAAAGCTTGAAATCAGGCAGCGTGATGCCCCCCCCAGCTTTGTTTTTCTTTTTCAACATTTTCTTGGCAATTTGGGGTCTTTTCTGGTTCCATACAAATTTTAGGATTGTTTGTTCCAGCACTTTGAAAAGTGCACAAAGATAAATTCAAAATGGATGAAAGACCTCAATGTGAGGCAGGAATCCATCAAAATCCTAGAGGAGAACATAGGCAGTAACCTCTTTGACATCAGCCATAGCTACTTCTTTCAAGACACGTCTCCAAAGGCAAAGGAAATAAAAGCGAAATTGGGACTTCATCAAGATAAAAAGCTTCTGCACAGCAAAGGAAACAGTCAACAAAACAAAGAGGCAATCCACAGAATGGGAAAAGATATTTGCAGATGACATGACAGACAAAGGGCTGCTATACAAGATCTATAAAGAACTCCTCAAACTCAACACCCAAAAGACAAATAATCACATCAAAAAGTGGGCAGAGGACATGAACAGACACTTCTCCAAAGAAGACATACAAATGACGAACAGACACATGAAAAAATATTCATCATCATTAGCCATCAGGGAAATTCAAGTCAAAACCATACTGAAATACCACCTTATCCACTTAGAATGGCAAAAATTAACAAGGCAAGAAACAATAAATGTTGGAGAGGATGTGGAGAAAGGGGAACCCTTTTCCACTGTTGGTGGGAATGCAAATTGGTGTAGCCACTTGAGAAAACAGTGTGGAGGTTCCTCAAAAAGTTAAAAATAGAGCTACCCTGTGACCCAGCAATTACACTAATGGGTATTTACCCCAAAGATACAGATGTAGTAAAAAGAAGGGCCACATGTACCCCAATGTTCATATCAGCAATGTCCACAATAGCCAAACTGGGAGGAGCTGAGATGCCCTTCAACAGACAAATGGATAAAGAAGATGTGGTCCATATATACAATGGAATATTACTCAGCCATCAGAAAGGATGAATACCCAACTTTTGCATCGACATGGATGAAACTGGAGGAGATTATGCTAAGTGAAATAAGTCAAGTAGAGAAAGTCAATTATCATATAGTTTCACTTTCTTGTGGAACATAAGGAATAGCATGAAGGATATTAGGAGAAGGAAGGGAAAAATGAAGAGGGTGGAAATTGGAGGGGGAGATGAACCATGAAAGACTGTGGACTCCAAGAAACAAACTTGAGGATTTTAGAGGGGAGGGGTTGTTCAGGGATGGGTTGGTCTGGTGATGAGTATTAAGGAGGGCACGTATTGCATGGAGCACTGGGTGTTATATGCAAACAATGAATCATGGAACACTGCATCAAAAACTAATGAAGTACTGTATAGTGACTAGCATAACATAATAATAAAAATATTTTTATGATTTTTTAAAATAGGGAAATTTTTATTTGGGGTAACAGATAAAAATTCTAGGACTGTTTTTATCTTGATAGTGTAGAGTAGAATTTGTCTAATGTTTAGACATTTGTTGCATTAATATATGAATTTGAACATTTCCTACTTACTGCTATACTTTAGTGGGGAAATACTTTTTGAAATACTTTACGGTTTGAAATCATAGATTTTATGAAATCAGAATATTTGAGAGTGGAGGATATGAAACTTTGAGAATAAAGTTAAAAATAGAAGTAAAAGAGTATTACTTGGACAAGTTTATTATACTTAACAAAGCTGATGGCTCTAAGTCCTCTTTATAACTAGAAACCCTCCTGGTACTAAATGCAGCAAAAATTTTTGGCTTCCCTGTTCAACACACAATGTTAGGCATCCATGATATAAAACAGCCCTTACCTCCCCAGACTGATAAGGCTCACTGTTTAGTTAGGGAAAATGAAACGTAAGCTTCTGAGTACCATACAATGTGATAGGTGTACGGAAAGTATGGTGGTAGTGCAAATAAAAGCCTAGTTAATTGTGCCTGGGGAGGCTGGGGACTTCTGGAGGCCTCTGTCATAGAAAGCTTCACCAAAGAGTTATTCTTGAACTCGCTGTGAAGGCAACAGTAACAATTCAGTAGGGGCATCAGAGAGGAAGGGCTTTCTAAGGAGAGCAAACAGCATGCCTAATGAGATCAGACATTAGAACGTATTTTGAGAATTGCAGTTAATTTAATGTGGATAGAATATAGGTTGTTTGGGTGGAGTGGAGAGAAATTGGGAGAGGTTTGCAGAAATCAGACTACGAAGGATCTAAGATGTATGGTTGATGACCCGAAGCTTTTGTGGGCATCACAGAAGTCTAAACAGGGTAGAGACAGGATCCGATTTCTTTATTAGAAACCTAGCTCTGATGTCAATAGAGTGAATAGATTGCAGTCCAGAAAGGCTACAAGTCAGAAGCCAATTTATAATAACCCATGTGAGAAGTAAGGACTTGAACTAATGTAGCGGCAGTGATGATGGTTTCCAGGGGAAAGCTCAAAGTCAGGATCACCAGAACATAGGACAGGGGTACCTGGGACACTTTTTAGGTTTTGGCTTAGGTGATTCCATTGATGGAGGTGTCATCATTCAATGAAACACAAACAGGAACCCAGAGCAGGGTTGTGGGTGAAGGTGCCTTCAGTTTGGAATTGTTGGTTAGAAGGGCTTGTGAGATACCCAGGTGGAACTGTTGAGTTGGACAGTAGAGTCTTGGACTTGAAGTGCATTCTGGGTTTGAGCACATTCCTTTGAGAGGGATTATCTTATTAGGTGAGCGTTGACATGACGGAGATAGTGATAGAATTTGTAGAGTGTGTATAGTAAGAATAACGAGACTCAGGTGAAAATCTAGGGAATGGTAAATTTCGAAGGTGCAGATAAAGAAGAAAGTATAAAAGCCTGGTAATTTGGCAAAAATTTAGGATGAACTAACCAACAACAGCAGTAATAGCAACAAACGAAAGATGGTAATGTTCCTGAAGCCAGGAGAGAGGGGTGGCCATCGGATTCAGTTGACAATGAGGGGATCTTTGATGACATTTGGGAAGGGTGTCAATGTAATGACAAGGGATTGAGCTCAGATTCAACTTTGAAAGGAAAGTGTTTGCAACCATTGTCTCCTAGTCTTTTGGCGTCTAGTTGGCCACCTTACAGTTTGAGATTTTTTTATGAAAATGGAAACTAGTTAAGTTGCATCAGATTTATTATATTATAGTGATATATAGTGCAGATAGTGATAAAAATGGTTTATTTCTTAAAATGGTTTCTTACATTTTGGTTTCAATTGAGGGAAGTAATACTGAACTATATCTTCCAAATAGGAATTGGTCAAGCATACGACTGATCCTACTGAGAAGGCAAATCTGAAACTGGCTCTTGATGCAATGAAGGTAAGGAAAATGTACCATTAACTTCTTTGTATTTTTTTAATTCCTGCTTAAAAACAATAGAATACAAAAAGCTAATATATATACATAATATGTTGATATATTAAATATATAAGTATTTGTATAGTTTTGTATTTGGTGGGGAGAGCTGGATATTTTTTTAAAGATTTATTTATTTATTTTAAAGAGAGAGAGTCTGTGATTCGGGGGAGGGGCAGAGGGAGAGAATCTTCAATCAGAGTCCTGAGCTGAGCACGGAGCCCGATCGAGCCTTATGTGGGACTCGATCTCTCAACCCTGAGATCATGACCAGAGCCAAAATCAAGAGTTGGATGCTTAACTGACTGAGTCACCCAGGCACCCCTTGAAAATTGGATATATTTTTTTTAAGATTTCATTTATTTGAGAGAGAGAGAGGAGAGACCACAAGCAGGGGAAGTGACAGAGGGTAAGGGAGAAGTAGGCTCCCCACTGAGCAGGGAGCCTGACGTGGAGCTCGATCCCAGGACCCCGAGATCATGACCTGAGCCAAAGGCAGAGGCTTAACCCACTGAGCCACCCAGGTGCCACGAGAACTGGATAGTTTTAACTGAAATAGATATCCTTGCGTGGATTTAATTGTTAGACAAAGATACATAAAACCAAGAGGTGTATTAAAATAACCCATTATTTATGAAAGTATGACAACTTTTATAACCACTGGGAATGATTTAATATAATGGTTTTATTTCACATTCTTTTTGTGGTTACTAATAGAACACTGTTGGCTTGTGTAAGCAGCAGGTAAGCTGGTGAATTCAGAACACTGGTGTGACTTACTTTCCTCAAGTGAAGCTCTCTGCCAGGCTGACCGTGGATGCTGTGCATCAGCACAGGTGGATTTCAGTTGGGGTTTCTATTTTTAGGTAAATCTGAAAATGAAGAGCTACAAGTAGATAAGGGCAGACTTTTAAACATACTGGGCAGTCTGTAACACTCCAATTTCTAAGTTCTGCTGCACATGGACTTGGAAAGAAATATTTGCTCCTAACTTAAAATGTAAGCAAATACTTGTTTTCAAAACAAAATGCTGACGTGACTACTTAGAACGATGCTAATGGCTTCTCTGCTTCCCCATGCTAGGGTCCATGTGGGCTCTGCTCTTCAGCTGATTTCAGGAGCCTGTCAGGAGCCGTCATGTAATTATTTGTTCTTTTCCAAAGTCATACCAAGTTTCCAATTTTTAAAGAAATCCTTTATAGATACATCCTATGAAAAGTCAGACTTTCATTTAGAACAAAGTTAGGAACTGCTTTTTTGTCCGAGATCTGTTCCTACTGTTGGAGCTGAATTTAAGAGGGTAGAGAAAAAAAGAACACCCAGAAAACAGGAAAATCTAGAGCACATATAACAAAAATAGCTACTTACAGTATGGAAAGATTAGCTAATGTTTCCTCAAATATGAGAAAAGACATTTTAAAGTAGGTGAAGAAGGCACATGGTGAAATATGTCCAACATTGTTTGTTCACTTTTAATTCATTTTAGTGCTCTGAGTTTTTCTCATTTCCCTTGCTTCTCCTTCATTAACTCTTTAAAATTGAACTGGTGGCCTTGACTAAAGCTCTCAGGAACTAAGACCCTAACTGGTTGCAGAAAACAGCCCTGCTGGACTCATTGTCTAACTTTCAGTTACTTTTTTCTCCCTGCTAATCCTTCATTGTTGCATTATTGACCTTATTCTAACCCATGTAAGAATGTGATTCTCTCAAGGTCAGTTATTAACGTGTTTGGAATTTGCATTCTCCTGACCTGGTTTCCTTTTGTTGTTCTGCATGGTGGCAGATTTGTTTATTTTTTATCCTTGCTCTTCTCAGAGGTGTGGTAAATGACAACTCTTTAGTCTTTCCAGCTGTACTCTAGACATTTTAAAATTTGCTTTTCAGTCGCAGCTTTGATTGATTGGACATTCATTTTATTGTCATTGAAAAGTTATGATGATTACTTTTACCGCTAATGAAATTAATGATGTGTTTTCTTTCAAACAGTTCTCGTCTCTTCTCCAGTCTTATGCTGACTTCTTTTTATACCCTTCTCTCTATTCTTTAGGACTTGGCACAATATGTGAATGAAGTGAAAAGAGATAATGAGACCCTTCGTGAAATTAAACAGTTTCAGCTCTCTATAGAAAATCTGGTATGTAATTATCCTGCTATCTAGCTTCCCTAGGTCACAAATCAGAGGACATTCTACAAGTTGTGTTTGAAGAAAGGGTAGTTTACTTTGGCGTTTCTGTTGCTGTAGGATTTTTTCTGATTCTTGTTTGGCAGCACCCACATGGCTGTCTCGTGGCACCTGTGACACGTGTGTCATCGTCCAAGGACTTTCTGCCTTTGCTTGTCCCTCCCTATTTAATCACACTATGCTTCTTCCCCGGGCTGTACAAATTCAAACACTGCAGTTTTTGTTTTTTTTTTCTTCTTTTCTTTCCCTTACCCTACACATACTCATGGCTGATTTCCTGTTAACATATTCATTTCATATGTATTTTGGGGTGACTACTGTGTGCCAGACATTTTTCTTGGGACTGGGGTTATACTTATGAACAGCAGGGTCTCGTGGTTGAGGAGGCAGTAAAAAGAGAGTTTAAAAATGCTCTACCGAGAGTCAGGCTGTGAACAGGGTGAGGCAACAGAAGATTCTAAGGAGAGTCCTCGTTTAGATGAGATGGTGAGAAAAAGTCATTCTGCGTCATCCACGTCTTGAACCTGAGGCAGAAGGAGAAACCAGTGGTGCAGAGATCTAGGGGAGAGGATTCCAGACAGAAGCCATAGCAAATGAAATGCCCAGAGATGGGCCAGAACCTGGAGTGTTCAAAAGGCTGGAAGGCAAGTGTGGCTGGGTGAGTGAGGGGCTCTGAGGTGGGAGAGCGGTGGGCGGGAGGGCTGTGTCCCCCAGCCTCGTAGGCCAGGGCGCTGAGCTGGGCTTTTACTGTGATTACAGTGGGAAGCTAGTGAAGGTTTCTCTAGAAGAATTTCTTTCTGATTTACATGTCAAGATAACCCTTTGAGCAGGCAAGCCGATCAGGCAAGTTGTTGAGGTGGTTTCAAGGAGCTGGTGGAGGCCCGGATGTGAAAATAGAGATACACCGATGAAAGAAAGACACTTTTCTTGGTGGAGCAATCCTATTGCCGCTTTCTCTGAAACATCTTTTCGCATGTACAGTCACGTCCCCCTTTCAGGGTCTCATCTGCCACCTCTCCTGTCACAGATGACGCCAGCCATTCCTTCACATGGTTGTACTTCTCGGTTCAGTCTCTTTCCCAACCTTGTCAGTATTTGCTGTGCCTTCAGGATTCACTCAACGTTCCTTAGCATGGTATTTAAGGCCCTCAGTGATCTGGGCTTAAGCTACTTTCCTGAACTCATCCAGCCAGTACCTGCCCACATACTTTCCTTTGCGGCTCTCCTGCTGTGTTGTAAGGTCTCTAATTTGCCATACGTTTTTATCATTCTGCCTTTGATGGTAACAGAGTCAAAGCCTAGGATATCTTCGTGTTATTTCCTATCGAATTCTTTCAAGATCCAACTAAAGTAATTCTTTCCCTAATCTCCCATTATTACTTTCTCTTTGTAATTCCATAGCATATTGCCTGGACAGCTGTTTAGCAGTATATAGTGTATGTGTGAAATATATATGACATTTACCATTTTTGAATGTACAATTTTGTGATGTTAAATACACTTATGTTGTTGGGCAGCCATCACCACTGTCCATCTCCAGAGCTCTCTTCATCTTGTGAAACTGAAGTCCTGTACCCATTAAACACTAACTCTCTCTTCTCCCCTCCTCCCAGCCCTTGGCAACCACCATTTTACTTTGTCTTTGTGATTTTGACTACTCGAGGTACCTCATGTAGATGGAATCATGTAATACTTGTCCTTCTGTAACTGGCATATTTTATTGAGCATAAAGTCTTCAGTGTTCATCCTTGTTGTAGCATGTATCAGAATTTCATTTTTTTTTAAAAGGATTTCCTTTTGAGGCTCTAAAATATAACATTGCATATAGCCCACATTTTGATTAGCCATTCATCTGTCCATGGACTCTTGGATTTCTTCCCTCTTTTGGCTCTTGTGAATGATGCTGCTGTGAACATGGGTGTGCAAATATATGCTTGAGTCCCTGCTTTCACTTCTTTTGGATATATACCCAGAAGTGGAATTGCTAGATTATATGGTAATTCTAGGTTTAATTTTTTGAGGACTAGCCATACTGTTTTCCACAGTGACTGTCCCATTTTACAGTCCCACCAGCAATGCACAGGAATTCCAGTATCTCCGCATCCTTGCCAACACTTGTCCTTCTTTTTTCTTTTTTAAAAAATAATATCCATCCAAATGGGTACAAAGTAGTATCTTATTATGGTTTTTGACTTTGTATTTCCCTAATGATTAGGGATATTGAGTATCCATATGCTTTTTGGCCATTTATATATCTTTCTAAAGAAACGTCGATTAAAGTCCTTTTCCTATTTTTGACTCAGGGTTGCTTGTTTTTTTGTTGTTGTCGAGTCATAGGAGTTCTTTATATATTCTGGATATCAATTCTTGTCACACATTTTGTTTGCAAGTATTCTCTGCCATTCTGTTGCCTGGTTGCCTTTTCACTCTGTTGATACTATCCTTTGCATAAAACTTTGCATTTGGCTGAATTTAAACTTACTGGCCTTTTGTGGATAGTGCTTTTGGTGATATATCTAAATCATTGCAAAATCCCATGTCATAAAACTTGCCCCCTGTGTTTTCATCTAAGAGTTTTGTATTTTTAGTTCTTTGATCAGTGTGGTATTCTGTATAAAGTAAGGGTCCAACTTCATTCTTTTGCCTGTGACTATCCAGTATCCCCAGAATCTTTTGTTGAAAAAGCTATCCTATCCCCATTGAATGATCTTGGTACCATTTTCAAAAAGCCTTTGACCAAATATATATGAGGGCCCATTTCCAGGTATTCTGTTCTACTGGTCTAGAAGTCTGTCTTTATGCAAGTGCCACCCTGTTTTGATTACCATAGTTTTGTAATATGGTTTGAAATCAGGAAGACTTTGACCCCAACTTTGTTCTTTTTCAAGATTGTTTTGCCAGTTAAGGGTCCCTTGAGATTCCATATGAATTTTATGATGGAGTTTTCTATTTTGTGCAAAATACATCATGGGGACTTTGATAGGGAATATCTATTTTTATACTTTATTGCAGCACAGCTAATTAATTACATATCTGTTTCCTCTATTAGAATATAATATCCTAGATGTTAGTGATGATTTTCAGTCAGTTCTTTTTCCCCTTAGCACCTTGAACATTAGGTTTTCATAAATGCTTTCTTTATTGTCTGCCTCTGGGGAAATGGTTCATTATGTTTAATCATTAAGCTATACATTTTCTTCTTGAGATCTTAGCTCAAGGAAGCTATCCTTGACTTCCTAGAACAAACTACGCTCCTGGCAATGCATGTTTCCTGTACTTTTTCTTCATGGAAATTGCACATTTATAATTATATACTTCTGTGAATATTCCCGCCCCTCCACTGGGCAAGGGGAAATTTTGCCCTGTATCTGCTACCGTGTCTGGCACACAGTGGGCGCTCAATAAGTGTTAGTTGCTGTAACTTTGTTGTGATTTGAATTCTTGTAGTTAATTTTTGCTTTTGGTAGCTAACTTCCCTATTAAGTTATAAGTAAAATTAATGTCCTCAGTATACCTCCTAGGCTATCCAAAGACAGACTGTTTTTGAAAGTGAATCCTATAGAACTGAGCTTTTTAGACTAAAAAATGTAAAATGATAAAACTTGTGGTGGTAATAAGATAGCCATCCCTAGCAAACATCCTTGCTAATATTTATTTCTGTTTTTACATGATAACGAAAAGTTGAGACATGTGAATTTTATATTTTAGAACCAACCAGTTTTGCTTTTTGGACGACCTCAGGGAGATGGCGAAATTCGAATAACTACTCTAGACAAGCATACGAAACAAGAAAGGTGAGAAAAGAGGAGCAATACTTATTTCCAGAATAAATGGTTAGTATCAGAAGGTTGAGAAAACAATTCTAGGACAGAGGAGGGAAGCAGAGGAAGAAAAACAAAGGGATAGACCAACCTATGGTTTTCTACCATTTTCTCATAGATATGTTAGCCCTTTTCCTCTGTTTTGGTATCTGTTGATTTCTCTAAGTCCTTAAGAGGAATGTGACAAATATCCCTTAAATGGAGGTTCAAAGGGATACACTGAAATGAGAGTAGAGCTAAAGTAATAGACAACAAAATCGATTTCTTTTTTTCGTACACATTTGAAAACTAAAAATACAAAATGCCCTAAGACGGATGTCTAAGTGGGGACCATTTTGTGATATTTTCTTGAGGAAGTTCAGATTAGTGAGCTTGGCCGGGTATCCCAAATTATATACATAGGATTGCTAAACTTATTCGGTTGGTTAAAACGGGCACTTCTGGAACCTTTGGAATGAGAAAGTCAGCCAGCAGGGGGCAGTGTCAGCTCTTGCTTCCAACTTGATACCCAGGCTCTACAAGTAGCTCCCAGGAGACACATCTTTTTCAGCCTCTCCAGGAAAATAGTCTTTGAAAGTGATGTAAGTATTAGAGCTATGTGAGTGTATCGTTGTCATTGTCATTATTTTAAAATGTGTACATGTTAATTCCCAAGGATTTTCTAAAAGATAAAAATACTGGTATTGTATGATAGGATTACAAGTTGGTTTTTCTCCCATAATTACATTGCTGTTAAAAATTAAGAGAAATATCAACACATAAATAGGACCATAATTTTCCTAGTTTGCATTTTACTCATAGGCTGCTCGGTTTGTGTTTCCAGTGGTCTGTAAAATAATGAGGAGCAACGTGGAGGGTGAAAGTGTGGGTTCCACAGTTAGATCTGTTGTGAACCCTGCTCTGCCTCTCACTAGCTGTGTGATCTTGAGCAAATTATTTAACTTCTCTAATCCTCAGCTTCCTCCCCAGTAAAATGAAGATGAAAATAATACCTCTGCAGATGGTTCTGGGGATTTAAATTAAGTGAGTCATCTTTCTGAAAGGGGCAGACAGATTCTCAGCACATTCTGGCCGACTCCTCGAAACATCAGAATTTCACTGCTATTGTTGTCATTAGTATTCTGCAAATGTCTAGCTCTTAAACGGAAAAAAAAAATTTGCTCCTGGACACTTTGTAGCTTACCTCAGTTGTTCCTTACAGCAACCCTGTAATGTATATATCCTTACTATAATTTTACGTATTTTTAAATGACACTAAGATAGAGTAAGGCCATTCATTCCATCAAGGGTCGTGCCAGGATATGTACAGTTCATTCTTTTCAATATGCAACCCTGCCTTTCTCTTCAACTCAAAGAAACAATGTTTAGTTGGTTTAATTAAATTTTACCAAGGAAAAGTTAACATACATGCTTTCAAACCATTTTAAATCTCCCTCTCTCTCTCTCAGGCATATCTTCTTATTTGATTTGGCAGTGATTGTGTGTAAAAGGAAAGGCGATAACTATGAAATGAAGGAAATAATAGATCTTCAGCAGTACAAAATAGCCAACAATCCTACGACTGATAAAGAAAATAAAAAGGTGAGTCTTTGAGAATTAATTACTGTACTTTACTCATAACTTTGAACATTCAAGGCGAGGATGCTAGTGCATTAATGTGGGAGGGTTTATTGGTGCAGGTGATTTTTCTTTCTAGAGATTGATTAGGAGCAAGCCTCTGTGAGACATGATTGGACAGTGCCACATCTGATAGTGATCATCTCTAATGCCTTAATGGTCAAGTATAATGCATTTGGTGTAAGAACTGTTACAGAGATAACGTTTACTACAAAAATCTGATTGTTCACAGTTTGTATGCCGATGACGTTATGAGCGGTTTGTGGATGACTGTGGCGATGTTTTAGTGAATTTGGAAGCATGATGTTATCACTGAATGATACATATTAACCTGAGGAATATTACTTTCGACAGTGGTCTTACGGCTTCTACCTCATCCATACCCAAGGACAAAATGGGTTAGAATTTTATTGCAAAACAAAAGATTTAAAGAAAAAATGGCTGGAACAGTTTGAAATGGCGTTGTGAGTATTTCTACCTTTAAAAATGCTTTTTCTACTACTTAAAAATCTCTCACAAGTAATGAACTGTCAATAAACGTACTCCAATCCTTGTAGCGTGTATACGGAGACTGTGGAAACACTTTGAGCATGATTGGTCTCCTAGGAGAGAGGCTTTGGTGAATTTCTTCCAGAAAAAGAAAGAGGGAGCTCTAACCCTCTGTTTGACTTTCTTTTCATGGGCATATTTTAATTCTCTAGCTTTCTGCAGCCTGTGAAAATATTAACAATTCTAATGATAAACTTTTGATACAATGACCGTATTTTATATAGATCTTTAAACTAGAAGTAGCTTGCAAACACACATATTCATCCTTGTACATATCTTATTTTTAATAGATATTGTGGTGTTTTAATAGGAAGATTCATTTCCCCCCCTCATTTGTTTTTTAACTCATTTATTGTTTGAGGCCTAGATAAATTGCTTGATGTTTTCAATGGATGTTTTAAGGGCTTGAGTTCTTTCCATGTTCTTGCCTTTTATGAAAGGGGAAGCTCAAGAAAGAGGTGGGAAATAAGTCAGACCTATTTCAAAAGGAATGGCATAAAGAGATGTAATTACACCAGAACATGTTACTACAGGGGTTTCTTTTTAGTTCTGATGTTTTGGATTAAAAGGTGCAAAGTGACCTTTGTTATGAAAACACATAGGTCACCCTGAAATTAAAACCGTTACCAAAAGCTGAAATTCAGTAAGAAAAAAAAAAAGCACTTTGGATTTGCCTCATTTGTATTCTAGCACTGCTTACCATTTGTGGACAAATTCTATCAGGCTTTTTGTTTCTTCTTTTGCTTTGTTTTAAGAAATGCTCATGTTAATATGAGGGTAAGATTAGAATGTTTTATTGTAGTTCTGAAGTGCGAAAAACAGACTTTCTTGAGATTATTTTATCTAACATTTTGAGAGCAGTGATTGTGCTGCTAAAATATTTTTAAGCTCATAGAACAATTCTGGATTCAGCAGGAACCACTGTCATGAGTTGGCTGCATAGTCTTAGCCAAGTTCATTATCTCTCAGAGCCTTGGTTTCCTCTCTGTGAAATAAGGATAATAATACTTTGGATTTCAGATACTATGTTTCAGGCACAGTGCTAGCCAGATGGCACACTAGCATTCTTAGGGTATCGAACAATAAGTGATGTCTATTATTAGTACTATTATTAATATTGTTTTATATTTAGGTCTTATTACACCCACGAGGACTTGTAAAACCAGAAGGCACCACCCCAGTATACATTATGGTGCTGATAATGTATTGTTAATGATTTCGATGGTGAAGCAAAAGAAGTTAGTAGATGTGTGCATGGACGCCGTGGCTATGCTGTAGGTCCCATCTGGTCGGGGCCTGGATGAGGAAGTTGGTGGCCTCTGCCCAGTCTCTCATGGAGAGTGGGCTCCATCATAAACCAAGTGTGCTCTTTTAATGAGGTTTCAAGTGGTTGACTTGTCTATCTGGGGTTGGTGACAATGAGCAAAGGCAGAGCTGATCTCAAGCCTTTCCTCTTGTGTGAATGATGCTAGGCTGGTATTTACTTATGGGTTCTCTTTGGCTATATAATCTTTACATGAGTGAAAACATTTCTGCAGAGGAGGGAAGGTACATTTCTTGACTGGAGCAGGCAGTTCTCCTTGGACTGTACGATAGGCAGTTAACATTTTGTCCAGTTGCCATAAATCAAACAACTTAACTGGGTACAAGAGATTTGACAAGATGGATGCTTTTGTCTCTTCTGTGAAAAAAGACCTGGAGTAGGTAGACAAAGGGTGGGCTGGTGGCTCACTGGTGTATCCCCAGGGATGTGGGCTCAGGTCTTCTGCTTTCCACGATCAGCATTTGGCTTCTGTGCTCAGGGTTGGTCACTTTGTTGTCCCAGGTAGCAGCTGCTAGAGCTCCAGTTACAAAATCTACATTCTAGGCAGCAGAAGGTGTCTTCTTATTGCTAAGGATCCCTTGTAAATACACCAAAAAGTTCTGTTGCGAATACTGACGAGAATTTAGCCATGTGGCCATATCTGTCAAGGGAGCCTAGGAAATATAATCTTTATTCCAGGCAGGGTTGTGCCTAGTTGAGAATCAAGGTTCTCTTATGGAAAAGAGAAATTTGTAGTGGGAGCCAACTACCAATCACTGCTTGATAGTTAATGACCCACAGGAGGGTAGATGGATGTAAATTGTCCCACAAGAAAGATGGCTGTTCCATGCCCAGGGATCCTGGGATTCTTAATCTTTGAGCATTTTCCAGGCACCTCACCAATAAAATTAAACCTCCAAGTGGCTGTTTGTATTTCAGAATTCCATTGACTGCCCATGCAGATGGTGAGAGGGTGGAAGTACCTTTTTTGAGAATTGCCAGAGTCGGAGTGGAGGGCGTCTATAAGCAGGGATGATGCCAGTTATGGCAAAGTAAAATTAGTCAGGATTTTACTCAAGCATCCGAATATTCCAGTATTTTATTTCGTCCCCTCTTTTTTTCCTCCCAAATATGTTTATTTTATTTTTTCAGTGTTATAAGATTGATTGTTCATGCACCACACCCAGTGCTCCATGCAATACGTGCCCTTCTCAATACCCACCACCAGGCTCGCCCACCTCCCTACCCCCTCCCCTCCAAAACCCTCCGTTTGTTGCTCAGAGTCCACAGTCTCTCACGGTTCATCGCCCCCTCCAGTCGTCCCTTCTTTTTTGAAGCTCGTTATGCAGGAAAGCCCTGCTTCCTGCTCTGTAAGCAGCTCCTGCTTGTCTTGTGCTCAGGAAAATAGAATAATCTAGGTTAAGTCCTGAAGCTTAGGATGATGTTACCCATGGTTCAAATTCTGCTATTTTGTTCATTATCTAAAGTTGGAGTACTCTCCTTCTCTAAGCCATGAGGAATAAAAGAAAACTAGGAGACCAGGCCACATTCATGACTGCCCATGAAAAACCTTGGATACCTCCTCAAGCCGGCTTCTGCCAGTCTCTTTAGCATTAAAGTTGGACACCTAGGTCCTCCTAGAGCATTCTGGATTGTTGCTTTAAGTAACTCAGGGAAGGAAGAGGAGGCATCGGTGGGAGGGTGGTGGGAAATCAAGGGAGGTGATATTTTAAGACTGATGAAATGCTTGCCAGTTCTATTTACAGAAGATGGCAGTTCTGCTGTTTATAGGATGATTGGATCGTTTTTATTTTTAAAAAAAATTGCAAATCACCTTTAAGATGTTTAAAATACCACTTTTAATTTAGAACATTAAAAAAGACCATGGAAAAGCATGAATACCAATAAACAGTAAGTATCCAGTAAATGCATATCATCTCCCCAGAGGTGACCTAAATCTCAGCCTGTGTCTTTCCCAAACACATCCCATCCCTGCTCAGTAGCCGTGTTCTCTGACCTTCTTTGGCAGTAACGACTTCCAGCATTTAGAATATGCAGTGAACCATATCAGAACTTGGCAAACCTCCATAAGAAAGGATGAACAAAGAGAAAAAGCAGCAGTGACCCACTTGGATAGGGCAGGGAGAAGAAGGTTTTTTTTTTTTTTTTCTTTTTCTCCTGTGAGAAGAAGTGGTAGCAGGATGAATTGCTCTTGAGATTGTTGGAACAGTCATGGAACCAAAGGAGGTTGGGAGCCATAGTTTGGGGGGATCCCTGCTCTCAAGATGGTATTTTAACCTTTAAGAGACTGATATATATACTTTGTTTATTATTTATTTCCCAAAGGGCTTTTGTCAGTGCCTCTCACAATTCCATTTAGTTTTCTGTGAAATAAGATGGCAAATATTTTTATTAGCTTCAACTAGTTTTCATAATGATGAAGGAGAATACGGATGTGAGCACCTATAACAATGTTCAAAATATTGTCAGGAAGTGTCTGGGTATATTTTCCCCTGAACCCTTATATCCAGTGTACTTTTATGAATTCTTCTGTTAGATTTAAATTGATAAGCATTGTCATACCCATTTTATAGGTCAGGAAACTAGCGATGACAGCAGTGTTGCAGCAAACTTGTACAACTTCAGCGCTATATCATTTACAGTGGAGTTCAGGATCTCGGATCACAGCAATCTCTTTACCCATAAGGTGCTAAAATAAACAACTGGACTCAAATCCTATTACCTACGACTAGAGTCACGTTTTCTTTTTCTGTTCCTTCCACTGCCACCACTATAACTAGGACCTAGAGAATTAGGCAATTTCTTTAAATGTTCCAGGAATAAGTCAAAGTTGGGTAAAATATGAAATAAATAAATCGAATAATAGACTAGGAAGGCTTTTTAAAGAAGGAGAGCAAGAAAGAAAAAGCAAAATGGGCAGAGGGCTTATTGCGAATGGCTAGAAAGTGGTAGATTCTGGGGTGCCTGGGTGGCTCAGTGGGTTAAAGCCTCTGCCTTCAGCTCAGGTCATGATCTCAGGGTCCTGGAATCGAGCCCCGCATCGGGCTCTGCTCAGCGGGGAGCCTGCTTCCCCGCCCTCCCTCCCCCCCCCCCCGCCCTGCCTGCGCCTCTGCCTACCTGTGATCTCGCTCTCTCTGTCAAATAAATAAATAAAATCTTAAAAAAAAAAAAGTGGTAGATTCTGAACCAGCCTCCATAGTGTTTACTGAAGGGAACTGAAAGGTTCCTTTGCCTGGAATTTATTCTGATTTGACCCAATTCTTGAAATTTTAACAATTTATATTAATCCCTTGAATAAAGAAAGTTCCTTGAAAGATGCATTACCATTATTCCCACTATCTAAGAATCCTTCACTGTGTACCATATGCATCGTGTTACATGGTTTTCCTAAGAGGGAGAAGAACGTGGAGATAGTAACGTATGCTCAAAGATGAGCCCAGGATATTTAGGGCTAGTTGCTAAATTAGCAATTTGTTGCTAATTGTTAAATGCTAAGACTGTGGTTGTGGGGAGAAGAGTAGGAGAAGGAGATATGGAAATCATAGAGCCAGGAAGGGACCCTAGGACCAGGTGTCATTGTCATGTTGGACATCTGGGAGGGCAGCCCCTGAGCTCTGTTTCCCCGGGTGAACCCCTGAAAGGGAGTGCTCTCCAAGTAGGGTGGGGCAGGGGGCAGGAGTCTAGCCATTAAACTCCACAAATCGCATTTGATCAGAGTCACAGTGTTTCTAATTTATTCCCCATTTACTTCCAGAAGGAATTTGAGGTCACTCACCATAAAAAGAACACATGCCACAGAATTAAAAAGAAAAATTTAAATAATCAGAGGTCAAACAGAACAGTGTCTCAAAGCATTTTCCTCACGCTCAGGATCTACCAGATAAGAATAGTTTCTTGAAATTTACCTTCCGTAGTTTGTATTATAAAAGTACTGAGTATGTTGTTCACATTTTAAATACGAAATTACATTTTATCAAATGTAATTTAAAAAACATAAAATTTGTTTTAATCTAAAGGTATTGCTCAGATATTTTGACTACCAGAGAGATAATTACCGGAGGAAATTACATTCATTGTACAAGGACTTACTGAGCACTTGCCTTCTTGCCAGATATTATTGGAAGCCCTAGGCATGTCACAAAGAGGGAGCTATTGCAATTGAATTTAAATAGTGTAATTTATAAATATAATTTTTAGTTAATATATAATGGGTTGAGTTTCAAGACTACTCTTGGATATTTCTAGCCAAATAATATCTTCCTCCCAGTACCATTTGCTCAAGTGTAAATGGAAGGAAGCCCAAGATGTACCCTTCTCTCTCCCCGGGTGGATAATTTCTCCCCTGTCTCTGCAGACTGAACCTGACCACTTGCTTGTAATCTTCGTGTTCCCCTCCCTGGTTTAAGCCTTTCACATGTCTCATTAGCTTCTGTCCCTCTCTCCCACTCCTTACCAGTCCACCCTTGAGGAGGCATCCAGGGTGATCCAGTTGTGGCCCGCCCTTCTTAAAACCCTTCATTGGCTCTTTGTTGCCCTTGTTATAATCTCAGAATTCTTGCCAGGACCTAAAGGCCCTCCCTGATTTTATCCTGCCCGTCTTTCCAGCCACATCTCATAGTAGTTTTACCTGTGCTCATTTTGCTGTGGTTAGACTGAGTGGATTTCAGTTCTTGGAGAATGCACAGCACCTCGGACAACCACCCTGGAGGTTCCCTAACCAGGATGGTCTTTCCTCCTGTTCTTTATCCTAGAGACCTTGGCTTAAAATGTCATTTAGTGAGAGAGATTGTTCGTGACCATTATGCTAAATCAGTAATCCTACCTCCCCAGTATTCTCTCACAATTGTAGTTAGATGGCCCGGCAAAAATTACCCAAGGGTGGTATTTTATAGCCTTCGCTCCACCCGTCCGCCCCCTGCTTGTGAAAGAAAATCTGTTACGTGCCTGCCCAACTTCACCTATCCTTCCCCCTCCTAAATAATAGGGATTCCTTCCTGCTTACTGAGAGAGAAGCTACATTGAACTGCATGGCTAGTGCTAGGAGAAAGGAAAAGAAGAAAGCTTCATGCTTCTGGAAACGGAAAGAGAATTTGGGGTTTTGGTGCGAATCGAGGCTCTGGAACAGCTATGGGGTTTGAGGAATTGGGAAAGAGGAAAAGCACCTTTTGAAATCAGTATCTGTGGATTCTGAATTCTATTCCCTTTTATGTCCTTTGAAATGTTAGATAGAGAATGCAATTGCTTTTTGGGTATTTTGGTTTCTGTTTGTGTACTTTTAAGGGTCCAAAGCCAAACTGCCTGGGCCTTTCAGTTAACGGGGTCACCATTGGATTTAGCTGTCCATTTCATGGCTGTTTCTCCCCTGAACTAAAAACACCATGATGGCTGGCATCTTGTCAGTGGTGTTCACATGCATGAAGAGTCCCTAGCATAGTTCTGGGCACACAGTGGAAAATCCCATTTTTTATTGTAAATCTGAAATTTTACTCAAGTTTTCTGATAACAGGGTAACATAAAAACAACAACAACAAAGACTTGATGGGTTAAGGATTCCTGCTGTTGGACAAAATATAACAGCCCTTGAGGGAAAGAAACTTTTTCTAGTATGATAAGGAGGCCTTATAATTTGCATCCTTAGGTAGGAGACACTGAAAAACATACATTTTCCACTAGCAGCTTGAGATTTTTTGAAGTTCTAGAAGTTGACGTTACATAAAATTATTTTTTCCTTAAATTAGCCTTCAAAAAATGAGATTGCAGTTTCTTGAAGACGTTTTTTTAGCCACCCAACCTGATGTTTCCAGGTTATTTCTTTTTGTCTTTCCATATATGTTTATTATTGGCAGACTGACTTAATGCTTGGATGGAACTTATAGAACCAACCAGGATATGAGTAATGTCCACATTACCTAGACTCTTTGACGTAATGCTGACCTAATCTATAGTTTTGTTGAAATCTGCAGAACAATACGCAATTCACATACTATCTGAGCCTCCTTGCTTCTGGGAACTGGGAGCAGAACTTGGCCCAAACTCCAGTTGCAGGGTCTGAGATGCTCAAAGCCCACCTATTTCCTCACATGTCTCTCTGTCCCAGCTCCTGACCCAGAAGAAATGCGGTCATGGCCTAGATTTTGTGATACTGATGGGTGGCACGAGAGAGGTTCATTTCATGCACCTGTCCCCTCTGCCATTTCACCGGTCTCCTTAGCATCCTCAGTATGACCCTCTTCACTATATGCTGCCCCCTACGGTGGACCAGTATGCCTGGACTCACTGCTTCTCCTGTGGGGCCTGGCTGGTCAGGCCAGAGACCGCACACATACCCTAGCCATCCTGGGATTTAGAGGAATAAAGCTTGTTATGTTACATCAATTCAAGATTAAGAAATCTGCCGAGCGTCTCAAGTGGAGATGCTCTTTGCTATTGGTTGGTAAGTGATCCATGTTTATAATAGAATATTAAAGTTTTGGCTGCAAATTTGACATTCCGTTGTATACTTTGAAAAGACTGACTTTGCTTATGTTTTTGCCTAGATGGAGATTCCTCCATCTACGTGATGCTAAGTCAGAGAATTCTATAGCAAGTCCAAACTACTGCCGCTACTACTACTAGTACTATCATTTCTCCTTTCTTTTCTTCTCTCTTCTTGGTCCTTTCCTTCATTTTCTTCATTAGGAGGTCTGTTTGGATCTTCTCAAATATACTTATAAGTAGCTTCTGAGACTACAAATTTCATCGTTGGGCACAGGGGCCCATGTACTTTTGTTGTAAGGGGCCAGAAGTAAATATTTTAGGCTTTGTGGACCATATATGGTCTCTGTCATAATTACTGAGTTCTATCATTGCAGTAATCACATAGCCTTGGATAATACGCAAATGAACAAGCATGGCGTGTTCCAGTAAAACAGGTGGTGGGCCGTATTTGGCTCATGAGTAGTGGTTAGCCACCCCTGTGTTACAGCACAAAGAACATGATTTAGGCCCAGGGAAGTTGTGAGTATGTGCTACCTCTAAATGAGCTCAGCTCTAATGGAACCCTGTGGCCTTTTGTACTAATGTGATATTTTATTTTTATTTATTTTTTAATTTTTTTTAGTAGCAGTGATTCCAGTTTAAGCCATCATGATGACTTAGCCACATAACCTGGATGTATTTTCTGTACTTGACATTATTTTGTACAATCCAAATGAAAATCAGAAATATCTGCCCAAAGAGCGAGCTGCACCTATTCAGATATCTGGTTTCATTAAGTTTTATTCAGAGGTTTACTAGAAAGGACTATGAGGCCCAAAGAATCCACATCAATAGCAATATCATAGAAAGCTTTTCTTTTTTCTTTTCTTTGCTTTTCTTCTTTTTACAGATTTTATTTATTTATTTTGACAGAGAGAGAGATGACAAGTAGGCAGAGAGGCACGCAGAGAGAGAGGAGGAAGCAGGCTCCCCACTGAGCAGAGAGCCCGATGCGGGGCTCCATCCCAGGACCCTGAGATCATGACCTGAGCCAAAGGCAGAGACTTTAACCCACTGAGCCACCCAGGAGCCCCAGCTTTTCTTAATAGTCAACCACATCTACGAAGATACTCTTGTAGTCATTGATGGCTCTTTGTGCTGTTGGGGCACTTTCTTTCCAGCAGTAGTGCCATTTGTGCCTATTACTTTTCTTAAATATCCTCCCTGGAGAGCACACTAAGGAAAACTAGAAGGGGCAAAGGAAGCCTAGCGTGGTGTCACGAGTTGGCTCAAGGGTGAGCCTTCCTGAGCGAGCCATGTGTGGGACCGACATTCTGACTTTGCTGGCACCTGCTTTGTCATCTTGTGGGGGTTCCAAGCCGGTGTCAGTGTGTACAGAGAACGGGTAGCCTCACAGGCACTCTACCAAAGTATCAGTCCACAAAGTGTCTCTGTACTGTCTGCCCACATGCCATTTGGGTTTTCCAGAGAAATTATTTTCTTTGAAAACAGCCTTTTATTCTTTCTCCTTAAAAGGCTTTCATTACCAGTTTTTCATATGAAGAATTTGTTTATGGACATGAGATCCATGCTGACTTGATCCCTTGCCCCTGGGTGGTGCTGAGTCTCATGGTACCGACCTATTCACATTAATCTCCCAAGTTGAAGCCAGCTCAACTCTCCCTGAATCTAATGTATTATCTATAACCTTTCAATATTGGCAGTTAAGTCGGTGTAGGGAACTAAACCGCAGTTTCCTGGCAGCAGTAAAAGGAAGTAGGACACGGGACAGTGCTCAGAAAAACCACAGCTGTCATTAAATGGAGTCTTCCAGTAGCCTGTTTGATCCAGAAACATGTAAAAGCATTTCATGCATGACAAAGCATTAGTAAATATTAAATAGTATTCTTGTTCTGTTATTGCCTACTGGGGATCAACCTCTCTCCTTTTTCTCTGGTTATATTTAATATTCGCTTGACATTTTTCTGGCATTCCTGAGCATGCTTATAAAGAATTCCTAGGCAGGAAGAAGAATGGATAGATATCAAAATTTCCATCAACCAATGAGCATTACTCTGTTAAAACTAAATGCAAGTAACTTGTTAGGCTGGATTAGTGTTTGTTTCCCTAAGCTCTTATAACAGACCCTTTGTTGTGCTTTGCTTTTTTTTTTTTTCTTCTTCTAATATGCGTAAGAGTGCAACCAGAACCAGAAATGTTTAATCTGACAAGGGTGGTCACAGTGCTGACTCCAGCTTGTCTGGGTAATGTAAATACCACAAAGAGTAAGTTTGTTTCAGAACTGTGGACGGTATTGAGCCAACTGTGTTAAACGGTTTCCTCTAAGAAAGTGACACGATCAGTGAATTCTCTAATAATGAGCAAGCTTTAATTTATAAGTCTAAACCTAATAGTTAAAGTCATAAGTACTACTTTCAGGATACTTTTGGTAAGAAATTATTAGATCATAGGAATTACCACTTTGGGCTATACGATACAAAATAAGCTGCATTTGATGATCAGCAGTCCTTACAATGGAAACAACAGCAGACACTTTGTTTTTCCTCGTCATAAGAGTAAGCTGAGCAATAGCGGTCTAGTTGGAAAGATAAGAAAATCATGCTTGAAATAGTTATTGAATGAAACTAAATATTGTATATCTGTATTTGTTTATTCATGTGTTTTTTGAGCATCTCATACCTGCCCAGGAGCTAGTCTAGGCAGGATGGATATAATGAATAAGGCGAGTTCTCTTCTCTCATAGAGTTTACATTCTAACAAGGCATATTTTCAAGTCAGCATTATAATGTCAGTGCAAGGCAGTGGCAAATTGCAAGGTAAACGAAAGCTTTTATCACACATTATTTGATGTGAGGAGAATGGAATTGGAAATTTCAATGTAGAAACCTCCAGTGCATGTGATACTACCAGGCAAATTTTGAAAGTTAGTGACCTTCTGGGCATCTAAGAAAGGCATGTGCAAAATGAAGTTTTTGCTCTTTAGAAAAAGAAAACCCCTATAGGTTAAGTATATGTTGTTTTGCTTTAAATAATTAGGAAAAATGCCATATACCACTGATATGTAATTTAGAAAAATTAATTTGTTCTAGGTGATTTTTCTCCCATATACTCTGAATACCTGCCTATAATTATGCAGATCCTCAGAAGCCATACTGTTTTATAAACTCATGGACACTTTGAAGAGGAATTTGAAGTTCCTCTGTTCCAGCCATTCAAAGCTCAAACCTTTCCTACAACTTCTTTCCACGTGTAGTCTGTGTTTGAATACCTTGTGTAATGAGGAACTTATTACCTCTAAAATCATTTGCTCTTTGCTTAGCTTTGACCGTAGGAAACTCTTCCTTACAATGAGTTGAAACCTGTCATTCAAGTGTAATTTCCTAATGTAATTTCATGGGCCTAAATAGAACATGTCTCTTTCCTCTATTTGTAATCCTTCAGATATTTGAAGGTATCTATTCCTCTAACTTGGTGTTTTAAACATTCTTTCCCCTAAATAAAAAAGAAACTTAATTTGGAAAGATGCTTTCATTAACTAGTTTAGTTGAATGCTAACCTGGATCAGATAAAGGTAAATTGATAAAGATAAATTGAATGTTTAATTTCAGTCCACTATTATGGGCAAGGTGTGATGCTAGCTGCTATCATCCCCACAAAAAAAAAAAAGTAAATGAGAGAGTTTTAATCTTCAAGGCATTTAGAAAGCATTTTGGGGTCTTCTGATTAAATTATGCGTAGCATTTTTTTCTGATTCTGAGTATGATAAGGAAGATTTCAGATTTTAATTCCTTCATGTTAGAGTATTTAGAGTCTGGTAGCATACAAGGATAATTCCTTACTCTTCCATAGTGCTTTATAGTCTCCAAAGCATTTTTGGATAACACCTCATTTGATTATTAGGGAGTACCATGAGGTAGCCAGGAGGTATTGTCTTTAAAAAAAAAAAATAGAGGAGAGATTGTTTTGTGTGTGCTTTTTTAGTTAACAAGTGGCAGAGACTGATCTTGAATCTCAATCCAGAGCCTTTTCCCTCGCCCCATGCTGTCTCATTTATAGCAAAATACCTACTGTTGTTCTCCAAAGGTGAAAGTTTCCTTTAGTTTGTTTTATAAGCAAGAGGTATTTTTGTGTAGTATATTCACACACTGAATGAAAAATATGATTTAGAATCTAAATATTTCCCACTTTGTAGTGATGCTGTTGGTTAAGAATTGGATATTTTTACAAAATCAAATAATAACATCATGCATTTTATCAACAATTTGTAAGGATGATTTGGGCTTTAAAGAATTTCCTTACAGTAAAGGAAGTCAAGTCTTAATTTATAAGTTAATTTATAGCAAGAGTTTTGGTCACCTTATAGAATTGTGCTTAATACAATCTAGACAAAGTTTTGATTTGATTTGATGGTGTTTCCTTTTTCCATTTGTCTAGATAATGTGATTTCAGTCTCAGACTTTAAAAGTCTTTAAAAGACTTTAAAAGTCTCAGACTTTTTTTAGACTTAAGGACAATGGGGAGGAAAAGCCTTAGGGTCTGAGACTAAGTCCTGGCTAGTTATCAGGGTGGACTAAGATGAGTTTTATTTTTATTTTTTATTATTTTTTAAAAGATTTTATTTGACAGAGCGATCACAGGTAGACAGAGAGGCAGGCAGAGAGAGAGAAGTAAGCAGGCTCCCTGCTGAGCAGTGAGCCTGATGCGGGGCTCCATCCTAGGACCCTGAGATGATGACCTGAGCTGAAGGCAGAGGCTTTAACCCCCTGAGCCACCCAAGCACCCCTAGATAAGTTTTAAATACATATGTTTATACCGAGGTAACACTGAATGTACATTACAGAAGTCACTGGAGATACGAACAGTGTATTATAACACTCATTTTTCTCCTTCAGGAAGAACTTTGGACTAATACTGAATAGCTTCTTTTTCCTGGAGAGAGCCCAGTTTGAAGCAGTTATTTGAAGCATGTGTTTGACCTGTCTATTGCTTATTAGAATAGCAGACTTTCTTTTAAACATCTTTGTCTAAGAAAACACTGAGACTGGGAGCTCAGATTATCTGCCTCAAAAGTTATTAGAATATTCCAGTGGCCGGTGGTTTTAGCCTATCCGCATCTTTCTATTTGCAACATCCTACCCTGCACAAAGCCCTTTGAGGAAAGAGAAAAAGTTAAAAAATAAAAAAAGATCTAAAAGTCACAAATGCCCTGAATTAATGGGCTTTATAAATTTAAAAATTCATAAAAATATTACTGTCTTATTTTATAGTTTGTTATAGTAAAACAGTAAAAACCCGTTTGAATTTATTTTCCTTCCAGTCTTTCCTGGCATCAAACCTACGAGAGAATTAATATTCGATGACATTGTCTTCCAAGTACAAGTATCAAGTGCTTTGCTTTTGATACTTGTCTCATTAAATCTTCATGGAACTTATGACAGGGGCAGTTATCTCTGTTCTTTTGTTTGTTTGTTTGTTTGTTTGTTTTAATAAGTTAACGAAGGACCAGAGATTTAAGTACCTGCCTGGGTCACACAGCTCGTGGGCATAGATGCTCCACTGTGGTGCAAGACCAGGCTTTTCCCATTCTTTTCTTCCAAAAGTTTCTTGCCCAAATGGCCAGTAAGGCATAAAAAGGATGTTTTATTAAACTCCATTTTCCTGTCTCCTAACCTGAGACTGCAGACTTCCTGAGCTTTTGTTTCCTTTCCCCAGATAGCAAGAGCAACCAGAAACGAAATTCTCTCATCTGTTCTCATACACCAAATCTGCTTTATGTAGTCTCTGACTAATGACTCACTGGTTGGAATCAACTCAGGGATCTGTTCTCTGATAGTGCATTAATAATATATATGCATTAAAGCTCCCTCTCAGAGAATATTTGAGCTTTGACATATCGAACACTGGCATTTTAAATTAAAGCTGTTGCTGTCGGTGCATTTTAAAAACTAGATAGCTTGGAAATGGTGCTTCATACATTACAAAATAGACCTGAGGTCATGGGTAGTTTACTAAGCCAAAACTATTCCTGGCCTACTTAATTGTGGTAGGGGTTTGAATTGTATTTTCCAATTACCGTGACCTAAACATCTTTCAGATTGGGGTGTGGGAGGACAAAAACAGAGCTGTTAGGGCTTTGATCTACTACAAGGTACACCATAAAGTAACCTAATGGATTTTCTACATACCATACAGACTTGAAATAATGAATTAGGAACTCTTCTGAATTCTTCAAGATAGAAAGTCTCAAGATGAAAATGATGACGTTTGTGACAATGATGACTCTGTATGTTGAGCTCTAGGCTTGTGTTATTGTCTCTTATCTTGCAAACACTTTTATCTGGTTATGTAGCTGAGCATTCTTTTTCCTTGTGGCATTAAACTTGTGCAAGTTGATGAGTAGTCTGTGCTACGCCTTTCCCTCAGTATGGCTTATTGGGGACATTTGTGTTATACACATACATTCTACACATACGTATTTATGTAATACTTACCCAGATACACATGGCTCTCCCCATGAAAGTTTTACTTTAGGGCAGTGTAATAAAGAACCCTAACTTTGGAACCACAAAGGTCTCCTCTCTCGCCTCAGCCATTTTACAGATACACCAATTAACAGATTGTAGGTTCTTTTCCTTAAATGCCTGTGTACTGGATGACCTCAGATTTTGTATCCAGTTGGACCCAGGGTAACTTTTTCTACAGAGGAACTTGTCCAAAGCCACAGGAGTAGCAAGTAGTAGAACTGAAACTAGACCCCAGGCCCTTTAATTCCTGGTGATTCCTCTTCTTTAAAGAGCAAACTTTTATCAGGTTCCTTTTGCATAAAATGAGTCAGTCTACCTCTTTTCCTGTTATCTCCATCATGAAAAGCTCCCATTTCCCTGTCCAGGGACCAGTGGACTTGGGGTAGAGGGGAAGAAGTTAACCAGCCTCCAGCGGATCTTAGAAATAGGAGCCATTATTCCACCATCTATTTGACATTAATATATTGCTCACTATTGACATTGCAGATATGTTTTCAGCAGGGCACTCTTGAATACTTGATACTGGCTTGAAACCTTATAATTGTAGAATAGAGTGAAATCCAACGTGAATTAGAAATTTAATTAAACTTCTTGCTTGTTTAATTGTTTAATGTGTTGCCCAGTCTAACTTGCAATTCCATATTCAATTTAATGAAACTCCCCTTAGGTTGAGTTTATTTTGGGTTTTAAAAATGACTCTAAAACGTATTGATGCTTTAAGAGAATCCTTGGTTTTATAAAACTTCAACATAAGAGATTGAGTGTTTTAGTATTAGGTTTGTATTGACTCTTGATATTGACACAAGTCTAAATTTGCAAAGCCCACAAAAGCTAAATCCCATGGGCTTATGTTTAATTTAAAATATGGCTAGCTGGCCATTTTGAATATATTAGATAGGTTGACAATCTGAATATCTGACTGGTTGGGGAAATAGTCAAATATTAATTTTTAATGTTTATTAGTATAGACTGCAGTTGGTTTTTAAATTTATTTGGAAAGTAAGAATTCACATTTATGTAAAATTGCCAACAAACCTGATTTCATAGAGGTATTTAGAGGTTAAATGCCTGATGATTAATTTATGCTTTAGTAATATTTTTAATAATTTGGAGGGAAGGTAAGGCAGCTGAGGATAATGTTAATGATGAATTAAAATGAAGGTTTAAAGATTCTGAGATTTAATAGTGGAGATCATATTCAGCATCCTAAAAACAGAATAGGAGAACATGGAAAATGGAAAAGATTAATTAGTGGTGTTCACAGAGTGCTGGATAAGGAGGAAAAAAGGTAAGCAAGGACCTTGGCTTGCTTACCTCTGCCCCTCCAGCCCCCTTCCTCCGCTGACATGGCCAGGGGACCAAGGCAAGGCAAAGGTCCTCTTTCTTTCTCTGGGACTTCATTCATCTTAGAGAGGGGCTTTAAAAATATTTGTGATCTTTTCTTTTCCTGCAGCACTAGGAATTTTGCTCTTAAATTTGACTCTGTGCAGCCTGTTTCTTGAATACATTGAAGCCTTATTGAATGGAAAAAGAACATGGGGGAGGTGTGGAAGCTAACTGTGATACAAAATTAATAGTGTAATCTCATCATCTTTTATTTCTACCCAACAGTTATGACATTTTTTTTTCCTTGTGCTTATTCTCTTTTGGTTCACAAAAATATATTTGATAGTTATTACTCTGTGTGTGTGTATGTTTACAAGAACGTGTGTGGATGTACGTATTGGATGATGGTGGTGTGATCCCTTTGGGGAGATGAATGTTTCATGCCCTAAAGGTGATGATATGCTTTAAATTCTGTGTACCTAGTCTGTAAACCATCAGGAAAATTCAATAAGTAGGACTTATTCCATCTGTGGAAATATAATGGTGATAAAGTAATACTCAAAATTAATGCAGTTTAATTACAGACGAAGGCATTGCTTCCATTCAAAATTAATGAGGAAACAAGATTGATAGTCTGTGCTGATTCAGTAGAACACATCGTTTGGCAAAGCCAAAGAAATTATCTGTGAACCTTTGATCACAAAGCACGGATAGTGTGTGATCCAGGAAACTTGATTACTACTAGTTTTCAGTTAGGAGGGCTTTTTGATATTAAAAGCAGAAGAAGCCAGAACATTATTGTGCGGAGAATTGATTGATTGCTTTAATCAGTGACTTCTTCAGAGACAGGTCTAAGACATGACCAGAAAAACCGAAGTGAGCCAACTGGCCGTTAGTGGTCAGCACTGCCCCACGAGAAGCATCCACAGGGTGCTTGCAGCCAGAGCTCAGAGAGACTCACTGGGAGAATTGTAGCTCGTGTGGCAGTCAGACCTCAGTAGAGTGTAATAAAATTCTGCTTTGAAGTGATTTGTTTATCTTCTGTGAGAGATTTCTTTTTTTTTTTTTTAATAGATTGATTTATTTATCTGTTTGTGTACTCCTCTAGTGCTTTTCCTCGTCTGAACCAAAAGCACTTTGCAAATATCAGAGCTCAAATTTTAAAAAGATCATTGATTTTTTTTCCAGCAGCCCTGAAGGTAAGCTGCCACACATCATCCTTTATTTCTGAAATAGGGATATTGATAGCATATATTAAAATCTTTCATTAGAGGTTTTTTTTTTTGGTCCAGCAATAACCTAAATTCAGAGGAGTTTTGTATTTGCCCTCATCTAATCAGAATTGCTGTTTGAAACTATATACTTAACCCAGGACAGTATGGCTGCCGTGCTGCTATAAGGGAAAGGAATAATGTGTCAATAAAAGTTATCATTGACTGAAAATATTCCTGTGTGATAGCCACATGGTTGTCCAGGAACCCCAAGAAACAGGGGTTTCTGATTAGCTACTGAAATTGGCTCAGCATGAGCAGTGTTAAAATGATTGAGCTCCTGGAAGCTGCCAGCACATGCCACAATCCTTTTCCTCTGAACCTTTGATCACAGTGTCCCTTACTCACCTGGGACCTATCCTCTCCTGAGGTCTGCAAGGGAATAGCTTTTCATCTTTTTGGACTCAGATTGAAGACAGGTGCTCTCTTTTCACCCCCTCCTGCCCTGCCTCACCTTTAACCTATACTAGAGTGTTGACCAACCTCTTCTTTATTCTCCACCATATCTTGTACCATTAGGTAACACTTCATTAGTTTTACTGTTTGCGCATCTTCATCTTCATCCCAGATGCAAGAAGCTTAAGGCCAGGAGCCATGCTTTCCCCCCTCCCACCCTTATTCTCAACATAGTACTTAGTATATGTTTTGCACTTAATAAATACTTTTTAAATAAAAGAATGACTGGAGCAATTGAGTAATAGTTGAAGAGGAAGTGCCACATAATTTTAGAGATAAGGTGTTGTATGGGATACAGTGACCTGGGAAGGTCTCCAAACATGGAGCCTTATCTAAGGGATGGGTAGGACTTGGAGTGGTGGGAAAAGGGAAGAACAGTCATGACAAGGCACCACGGTTTGAAGCTGAGATTAAAATGAATATTTTAAAGTTTCTTGAATAAATGGATCTCTTTCGAGCTTATGACAGGATACTATGGTTGGAGATAAAATTTTCCCATCTAAAATATTTCCATTGCTCTTCATGACCCAGCTACTACTTTTCAAACTCTTTAGTATTGGGCTGTTCAGAGTCAAATCAGAGCTCAAGCCATTAATAGCTTCAAGAGCTGGGGCAAATTGCTTACCTTCCTTTTCTACGCCTCCATTAGGAAATCACAAAGTGGAGACATAATATCTACCTTACGGTATTTAAATGCTTTAATATTTAAGTAAAATAATACTATTTATCATTTATTCTGTATTTTCTTGTGTCAGGCACAGTGTAGGGCTCTTTGTGAATATTAACTTACTTTTACATCAGCCCCACGTTGAGAATTGTTTTTGTTCTTTACAACGTTGAAAATGTGGTGGTGCCACTAACAAAGATGAAAAGATGGAAGACAGGATCACAGATTATTTGGGGGGTTGGGAAGGAAGGAGGAACAGGCCACTCTGTAGAGTGTGGCCGACAGCGGTGTTTCACTATATAGGTACACTGTCGGGGTCAAGGAAGGCTGGGGTCTACTAAGTTATCAGCTCGTCCATGAGGCTGCTGTGTGCCCTATGATCTGATGCAGCTTCAGCTCCCAAGCTGAACATTACCCTGAGACCCCTTGTGATGCCGACTGCCTTTTTCTGGGAATCAGCATGGGATTGGGGAAGGGCTGGTAAGATCGAGGACATCCCACGGCTGGAGCTCTGAGCTCAGTGGGTCAGTGTGACCAGAAGCCTGAGCTGAGGGCCACAGCCTGCTGTATAGAGCATTCTCGATGGGCCATGCTGCTCTGCTGATCATTCTTTCAGGCATGGGCCAAATGAAAATTCCCGGAAACCAAGACCCCTGCAGATTTTCTCTTTTCTGTTAAACTCAGGGTCATAGAAGATAAAGATTAGAAGCATTAATTTTGGAAATCAATAGACAACATTTGAATCATGATGCTTAAATTTTCTAGTTAGGTGACCCTCAGAATATCACTTAAGCTCTCTGAGCCTCCACTTCATCATCTGCAATTGTGACGTCAAAGGAGAAAATACAGGGAAAGCAGGTGTCATGATGGCGCTCCAGAGATCCTAAGCTCATAGAAGTTGCTGATGCTGACAGCTTTAGTTTCTTCTCCCAGGTGAGCGCAGGCCCAGGGTTCTGGCCGGAGCTGATGTACCGTGGCTGGGAGCCATCCACAGGCTTTCATGCGCGAGGCCCACAGCCAGTCTCTGGGAATAAAAGGAAATCGCACCCAGCTCTCCATTTTAACTGACCTAGCCAGCTGAAGGGGCCAGGCCTGGAAGGAGAATCCAGGTGTAAGCCGACAGAAGATCCTGGGGGTGGGGGCGGAGGGTAGGGGGCTCGGGGGGCCTTTGGAGAATGGTCGCCGACGGTGGAGAACCAGCTCAGCTGGTGACGGCAGCAGTGCTAGGGGGCACCGCTTACCTCCGCCTGGCTGCACGGAGGGAGGACTTGGCACTGGCATAAGTCTGGGGCCGAGCCCACGGGCTGTGGCAGTGACTTAGGCACATGGTGCTTGTGGCCAGAAGAGAGGCAAGGCCCGCTAGAGGAACTCGGGAAGGAAGATACTGCACCCCGTGCTGCTGTGCACCACTGACCTCACCTAGTGTTGGCGCGTGGAAGGAAGGCTCTGTAGACTCAAGCAAGATCAGGATTTACTTGTACTTTCATAACATTGTTCATGGCATCGAGGGCACCCAGATGTTTTTGACATGCCTCTGTTTGCTAGAGTGTCTTGATATTTTTCAAGGATGCATGTGTTTGTTTTTTTGAGGAAGACTGGCACACGTATCTATTTCAAGCCAGTGAGACTGTTGCGATTTTTGTTTTAGGAGTAGCTACTTGAGTTACACTGTTCTGTATGCTTTTGGCCTCATTTGGGAGTTTAAATTATTTCAGAATGGATAGAGACTGTAGGACAGAATCCCAAATCACAGGACAATTTGAGGTTCATTGACAAGGATAGTGAGAAAAGTGTGCTTTGCAGAAGATTTTACTCTGAGTTTCTCTAACGTAATTAGTTTTGAAGGGGGAAAAAAGCCCAACATTCAGCAGAAATACTGAAATCCTGCTCAGTTTATATGTCTTTTTTTTTTTTCCTCATCCTTAACCTGCTTGATTTATTTCTTTGTATAGTACATCCCTACCTGTTGAGGTGGCCCACCACAAGTTGTGTTCAGAGAAATAATGTGACATTGTAAGGCTAGGGAGGATCTTAGTGGTGGAATATTTTACATAGCTAAGAACCAATCGAGGATCAATGTAAGACTTCGCGGTGGAGGATGAGGCTGTGATCAGGCTGCTCTGCGTAACTGAGACTCAGAGGCACCGCTGTCTCCACGGGGAACACGGCTGGCTCCCGTTGGTTGGCTGTTCTTTTGGACACCCAGACAGTAATGGCAGGTTTAGTTTCATTTTCTTAGAAATATTTGGGAAACACTACCCCCCAAATACTTGGAGACTCAAAGGAGCCATGAAGGACCTCCATTCTGTGGCTGGAGGAAGCCGAATGCTTACCTGGGTTTCCTGCTTATTTTGTGTTGTCCGACATCAAGGCAACGTCAGATTTTCTTCAGGCTTGGGCATAGACCCGCCAAGGATAAGATTTTTCCTCCCTCTAAGGTAGCCTTGATACCACCAGGGGGGTGTTGTGTTTTCCTTGGTGGAGAGAGAGAGATGCATCTGTGTCTGTTTGTCCCCGTCTGTCTTTGGGGGAGGGGGAGAGGAAAGCACAGCTTCTATCACTTTTGTCTCCTTGTAGGTCAAGTGCATTTGCTGCCCTCTGAAGCCTCTGTTTTCCTTACCCATCTAGCCTTTTTCTGACTTAAGCTAATCCCGCACTAGTTCTCCGTACTGGAATGCCTTGCCGTCTCAGTGCTATTCATTCTTTCCAGCTTGTGTGCTGAATGCTTCCCAGAGGTGCTAGACGTTGGCAAGGGTCACTGGCCATGTGGCTCTCATCTGTCAGCCTTAACAGCCCCTGACCTGCTCTAGAAAGTTCTTTAATACTAGAGCAGACATACGGCACAGCCCATATCTTGAGATCAGCCATCTTTCTTGAATTAAACAACTGAATGTACACTTCTCTACTTCCATCCAGGTATCATTCTTGTTACCTTTCTGTTTTTGTGTGCCCTGATGCAATTCTTACGCCTAAATTTGGTCTTTAAGCATGAACCCATCCATGGTTCTCTTGTTCACCCTAGAATTCAGGGCATCAACTCTCAAGCTGTTCACCTGAATAAATCCTTGCTTCTACCCAGCTTATACCTTTAAACACTAATCGCTTCTCTCCTACTTTGGTAAAAGTTTTTGTTGTAACTAGTATGGAATGGGGACTCTGGGTGGTCACCTGTCTTCTCATTTCCAGTTGCTGTGTTTTGCTCCCAAAGCTGTTCTTGGCTGCTTTCACATGGTTCTCCAAGCCCTGTGTAGGTTCTTCCCTCCTACACAGATTGTCCACGTGTAAGTCTTGTCTCTTCACTTTATGGCGAGCTTGTAGAGGACAGGCGTCTTCATGATGCCCAAGTTTCACAGGGCCTGAATATTCCAAACCACTTTAAAAACCTTTATTGTGTATTTTGTCACGGTAATATTAATAATGAATATGCCTTTCCTTTTAACAAGTATATTTAATGTCTTAAAAGTATTGCCTTTTTTGGGGAGTAGCTTTTGGTTTCGATAAACGATAGTAGCTTCAATTCGTGCGAAATGTATACTGAAATCCCGCTCAGTTTATACTTTTGCGTGGAGTCTAATATGAAACAGAGATTTGAAAAGGATAAGATGTTGATTTAAAAACATTTTTTTCATATATAATCACAGAGTTTGAAGAGGAAATCCTTATGAGACATATCAGATTATTGTTCGGATTTCCTCTTTTGTTCCCCCATATTGCTTTGTGGCAGTAGCCTCTCCATCTCCACATGCTTATAAAACACATTAATTCAACAGCAAACTTCATATTATCACACACAGGAACTTAAATTCACCGTGCCAGCTCAGCATTCCTAACTCACGTTATCTTCAGTGTTTGAGTTGAAGGTGCAGATTTATCGGACCAGAGAGTGAGCAAATCCCAATTCTCTAGAACCTGTGCCTTACCTGGAACAGCTAACACAGAGGGACATGTTCAGTCCTGAATACCAAGAGTCTGCCTGCCTACCCCTCTCTCGTTACCTTTCTCGCTCTCAGTATCAAGAGGATAACCAATATATTTTAATGGGGAAATTGAAGGAAAGCAATCCGTATTCACTAGATATCTGTGATTGGGGGAGTAAATAAATTCACTGTCCTATTCCCAGTGTTAGAAAGCAGCTGGACTAGAATAGGCACTCGAGTGGTTGAATGTATGACTAAATAAATAAATTTTGATATCCTTATGAAATTGATTCCCCTTGATTCAGGATAGGGTGGTGGATGGGTCATTATTTTGTTCTACCTTTGAGGTCTCTGAGGCTTCCACCTCATGTTGTCCCTTATGATAACAGTAAGAGTAGAGGTATCATCCAGCATTGGTATAATGCTTTTCATTTAATAAAACTTAATAAGAAGTCCATGTATGTGTTTTCATTTTATTTTCAGGACAAATCTGGGTGATAGAACAGGCACCAACAAACGGTGATCCTCCTTCCTTCTCCCACTGCTGAACCATGGCCTTCTCATAGCAGGGGGTGACGGATGTAATTCTTGGCTTAGGAAGGAGACTAAAAACAGAAAGATATATTATATGCCAGAACCCACACATCAAGCTTGTAACAAAGACCCAAATTATTTGTAGTCTGACATTTTTTCCACTTTCAATGTATTATAGATTTAACTGACTTTACATTTCATTCAATAATTTCCTTGAGATGTCACAGAAATTCAGTGATGGATGTATATTTAAAATTACTATAGAGTCAACGTAGAATGAAATAAAGAAGTGCAATATATAATAGATGAGAAAATACTATTTTTCAGAGCCACACATTATCTTAATTTTATTGGTATTTTGAAACTATTTATTCAGTTCCCTGGATAAAAGGCTGTACGTGATTTGGAATATAAAGAATAAGATTTGGATGTGATTTCTAAATCTCTTTTCTGTTTTCATTCCTTTTATGAATCCTTAGGAATAGGGGAAGGTGTCCCTTCTGAACTCTGTTTTTTTAACTTGTTTTTGGAGGGCCTGTTTTTTGTTCCTTTTATTGACCTTTCCAGTAGCCAGCAATGTAATTAGTGTGCTGCGGTGTTGAGGGAACAAATTATGAAAAAACAAGTAAGGATTTAGGATTGTTTACAGAAAGATTTGTGAATCAGGGTCTTTGTGCTTATCTATTAGCTATTTGCTGGATTTAATTTCACAATATAGGATAGTCTGAAATTTTTTATGGTAACAAAAGAAAGGAAAAACCCACCATTTAATGAAACTCTTCAAGTTGTATCTTACAGGAAAGCCTACATTGGGGGAATAAAATGATAGATCTTCTTTTGATTTTTGGCTAAGACTTCTTGGCTTTAGTACGCTTTTTTAGAGCTGCAGAATTCAGAAGCACGTGAGACATTACAAAAACAACCTGGATAGCTATTCTGATATTCTTGAATGTTTAGTTAGCTGGTAAAACTCAGAGTATACAAAATAGTTGACTAAATTAGATCCATTTTCCAGCTGGCTCAGTGATCTGTGTTTTGGGGACTGAGTGAGACATGGGGTCTCTATTTCATACAACTTTAGGTCTGTTTTGAACTTCAGGTCTGTAGGATTTGTGTATTTTTCTGATCTATCTTCAGTCCTCATGCAGTAAGGAGTTAATATAAGCTAATATCAATTGAAATAATAATGGCCTTTATTTATTTTGGAAATTTCTTCTAAATTATAAGGACTACTACTTCTAGATCTAGTCCTTGAGGCTTTGGCACAAATGTTTGTCTTATCTATAGCTAGTTTTCATAAATTTGGAGTTATTCTTAAACTTGTAAGATATTGGACTAACCAAAGCGTGGTATCTGTCATTAGGGGACGTGAAGGCTGTTTTAAGTGATGATGTGTAGATGGTATAGGTCCTGAAAGGCTCCCCATAGAATTGCTTTTGCTGAGTAGTACTTTAACATGATGTCCTGGGCTCACACCAGGAAGAGGTAGAAAGGGTAGGTGCACATTTGTATTTATGAGCCTGTTGTTGATGAAAGCCTAATCAGTGCGATTTTTTTCCCTGGCACTACAGTGCAAGTTTGTGCAATTATCTTAGAAGCTAACCTGTTTTCCTCTTTGGTTTGGTTTCTGGGAAATTTAGCACTAAATTCGTAACCTATGTTTAACAATCAGTTAGTTGTATTTGGGATACACTTGGTACATTAACTTCATTTTACTCTTTTATCTTTAATCTTCTTTTGACATTCTGTTAAACTTCATGCCTGTTTATGCTAGGCACCATGCATGATGCTAAGGATACAGAGATAAAAACAATCTGACACAGCCCTGGCCTCATGGAGCTTATAGTATTTTGGAGGAAAAGAAATATTAATAAAATACTCAGGCAAATAAATGTAAAAAAGATATTATTACAAGTATAATGAGGGAACATTACATGCTATGAGACTCTATAATGGTCCTAATTTCTCCTCTCCTGTATATGTTATATCCTCTGTGGTAACAGATACACACACATATATACATATGTACATATTTGTTCATAGTAAAATTTTCTACTTCTATTTTCTTGTAAAACCTTTTCTTCAATATGATTAAATGGCTGATTATTCTTCCATTATATGGAATTACCACTATGTATTTATCTAATACCTTATCATTGGACATTTATTTATAGTTATTAACTATTATAAACAAAATGTTCTGATTTTCATTTTTTTTTTTGAAAGCCAAGGTTTCCTAGTAGGTGATGTATTAGCAATAAAAAAGGTACATCGCACCCCCCGTGCTCGAGAAGTTTGGGTAGAATCCTGTTTAATTATTCAAGGAAAGAAGATCTTACTGATAGGGGAAAGAACAGGAACAAGGTATATATAGCTGAGCTAGCTTTCCTTGGGCCTGCACCTACTGGTCACTCTGTCTGCATGGGGCAACTTCTTGACTATTCCAGAAAATTCAATTCCTGCTGTAGCACTATGCTTTTGTAAATGGGGCTAGGCTACCATTTTGAAGCACTAACAGTCTTTGTGCTTCCATTTAAGGAAATACTTAGAAATGGTGAGCTCTCTTGGTTCTTAGACTAAATGCAGCCTCACAAAGGTTGTATCTCTAAGCGGGGGATGGGGGAGTGGTTGGGAAGGGAAGAACAAAACAATTAGTGTCCAGGAATGACTTATTTCCAAACGTTGTGTTTGCTGCAGCCTTGATGTTCTGGAACATCCATACCTCTACATTTACTGATGAGGCTGAATAGTTTATTACAGTGTTCTCAGTCAGTTGTTTTTCTTTATCAATTTCTTGGTCGCATCCTTTGCCAAGTTTCCTGTGGGTCAAGTTTATCATTGTACTATACTAATTTGTAATAGCTCCTTTTATACCAAGAATATTTTCACATATGTTGCAAACACTTAATTCTGTTTGTCTTTGCTTTTTAATTGCCTTGTGATATTTTTAGCATAGTGATTAAGAGCAGAGGCTTTGAGACACATCTTTGCCTTGGCTCCTGTTCAATGACATATTATCTGTGTAGTTTAGTCAGGTTGCTTGTACATAGTCTTGTGGTTATTCCTGTTGTTCTTCTCATCTCTAAAAAGAGGAGATGTAAGGGATACACTGAATAATGCACATTTGCTGTAGAAACTGCAAAACACAGATAACTTTAAAATGGAAAAAAAAATGGATAATGCCTTTTTTACCTATTGTTCTCTTTTTCACATACATATGTTAGCAAGTAGTTATGTGTTATGTTAATCATAGTTATGGATATAGTTGGGTAGCAACTTATTCTCCTATAATATATTGCAAATATCTTTCTTGGCTAAAATATATGTTCCCTTTTTCGTTTCTAATTGTTGTATGGTATTTTATTGCATAGATGTGCTATAATTTCTGCTTCCTTATTTTTTAATTAAATCAATTCCAATTTTTAATTATTAAAAATGTTGTAATGAACCCTTCATGATTATTTCTAATAAGTAGAATTTTATGTCAAAGGATTAGTAAATCTTTTAGGTTGAACTTTGGCTATTTCTGTAGCTTCACCCATGCTAGGTATTATCTGTTTTCTTTTATCTTTCTTTTTTGCCAGTTCAATATGTGAAATGATACCTTGTTTAAATTTGCGTTTCTTTTTGTTAACAGTAACTTAAGCATGTTCTGTGTGTTTATTGTTTTATTTCTTTTTTAATCTCCCTGTTGATTTCTTTGCTAATTTTTCCATTGGGGGTCTCCATTTTTTTTCTTACAGATTTTCAAGAACATTTATATATTACAAGGACAGTAATCCTTTATCATACATAATACAGAGATTTTCCTACTTTCTGGGGTGTGTGTTTGTTTTAGGTTTTGATTCAGGGAAAATCTTGGGTTTTTAAAGATAAATAAATCCAGCCACATTTTTGTTTTCTTAAAACATGTTTCAGATTTCTATCTAAATTTTATATTTACATGTAGAAATAAGATGCATGAGGGCAGAAGTTCTGCCCATCTTATTCCTCATTGCTGGCTGTGTTCATGGCACATCATGGGTATGTAATACGTATTTGTCAAATAATATCAATCTTTATCTAAGCTTTATATCTTTATACAATAGGTGCTAGTAATGTAATTTCCTTAGCCTTTTCGAAAATCTGGGAATGCATTTTCTGAAATATATTTATAATTTTTTTTTCCTTCGGAACATTTTTCCTTTTACCTGCTGAATTCCTGATTATCTTTAGATCTCAATGCAAGCATTGTTTCTGTAGGAAAGCTTTCTGTGATAATCTGTTCACAAGGTCACATTCCAAGTTTTAAGTTTTCCTAACACTCTTTGACATACCTGTAATTTCATAGTTGTTTATGGAATTGTTTAGATATTTTCCCCATCAGCACCAAATAACAAAAACTTTGTTTCTGCTCATCATTGTACCCCACTGCCTAGCACATATTGTGTGTTTAACAAGTTTTTCATTTTTGAGCAGATAAGTAATGAACAAACTGTCACAAAAATCACATAGCACATTTGTGCTTATGATTGGTCCCCTGCAAGACTTTATCTTCTCTATTATTGATCTTTCTGTCTCATTGTCAGTCCCATACAGATTTAATAATTTTAGTATCTCTTAGATTTGATGACTTCCTACATACTCCCTACAATAATTTATCTTAGTTTGAACATTTTCCCAACTATCCTCACACATTGATTCACCCAGTTGAATTTTATACTGATCGCTCAAGTTAAAAACAAAACAAAACAAAACAACCTTGTGCGTGTTGTTGTGTTAATGTGTCTTGGTTTGGGGGAAAGGAATTGTTTTAACTTTATCAATTAACCTGAGAGACTATGTATTTATAATAAAATATGCAAACTTCTTATTCAGCAGTTAGCTTTTACTGACTTGAATACTTTCGATTTTCCTCTGTTGTCTTTTAAATTTTATTCATATAGAACCTGAATATTTCCTGCTAGTGGTTTTCTTAGACATTTTTGTGCAGGAAAGAGTAAACTTGGCAAGTTTGGCTTTGCTGTCTTTAAAATGAGGGTCTGCTTACCGAGTGTCCCTTGGCTGGCATCTGCGAACTTCGGCTTTGAAATGTCCCCTCTGGTGCCAAGTGGTCAGGTCATTTGGCATGCCAAGGGGGCTGAATTTCATTGTGCCAGTCTACCTAGACTTTTCTTTTTTAAACCATGTGATTTATGGTGAGCATCTACTTTCCTTCTAGGAGCTTTTAATGATTGTGGCTGATCATGATGGTGGATCATGATGGTAGCCTGTGTGACCAACCTGTGAAAATCCTTGAACTTTTTGTCTCAGGAATGTTGCTGGGTGAAAACACTACCCACGTGTTCCTGCATATCATAGCTGGAGAACACCTGGGAGCCTAGAGATATGTTTTTCTAGACACCACCTGATGTGTCTTTTCTTCTTACTACCAGTTTCATTAGTTTGCATTTCTTCTTTTGGTTTTTCCCAATTGTCCCAATAACGTCATCTCCAAATGATAATTCTGTATGGTTTTTTTGTTTGTTTGTTTGTTTTGTTTTTTACAATATCTCTCACATTTACTATTGTCCTATTACATTGATCAGATCTTGCAGAACAATGCTGAATAGTTGACTTCAACAAACTTTGCTTCACTTCAGTAGAATAGTGATAATGTTTAAGTATGTTTTCTATTGTCTTTGGCTTGATTCTCTTTATTATGTCAAGAAAGTATCCCTCATCTGATTGACTTAGAATCTCATCAGAAGCACATGCTACATTTTATTAGATGTCTTTTTTGACCCAATGCTTTTTTTGGTTCTTTATTAATGTGATAAATTATTATATGTATTTTAAAATCTTATTTAAAAAGAGGCATAGTATACCTAAATATCTTGAAGAGAATAGTCTCTCATTTTAAACGTTAATCTTGAGGTTCCTGGGTGGCTCAGTGGGTTAAAACCTCTGCCTTCGGCTCAGGTCATGATCTCAGGGTCCTGGGATGGAGCCCTGCATCAGGCTCAATGCTCAGCAGGGAGCCTGCTTAATCTGGGCCTCCCAGGGCCAGTCAAGCTGACACACAAACTTAACCATGATGATGCCACAGGTGTTGCTGTAGTCGGCCTGCCTGGTCTTTCATTCTGTGAATGCCTGATACTCATTTCAGACCTTTCAGTCTCATTACCCCCTCCCCCCAAACCTGCATCACTTTCCCCTCTTCCTTCATCTACCAAATACCACTTGTTCTCACTTGCTCCCATATGGCCACTGTTCGATCTTTTTATTTCTTTTGTCTTTAATTATTTTTTGTGGGTGTTTCATAGGTGTGAGCTTTTGTTTCTTTAACTCAATGGATGATTTTCTAGAGGTAGTAACTGTTCTTTTTCTTTTTTCCTTTAGCTCTTCTCCCTTTAAGTAGTGAATACTTAAAATACAGCTATTGACCTTTGTTTTTTGATTCAGCGATGATATGGCTATCATTGCTAGATAAATAAATAGACATAAATAGACATAAGCCCTGACAATATAAATGTGAATAGCACAGAGCTAATTTTCTGGTAGTAGGAAGCAGAGAATAAGTGGTTATACTACGATGTATAGTATTACACAAGAGGGCTGGAAAAGCACTTTGGGAACCCAGATGAAATAATAATCATTACCTTTATCCTGTGGACTCACAGGAGATGTTATCCAAGGAGTCACATTTTATGTGGTCCAAAATGAGTAACCAGGCAAGTTAGCCACAGCAGGCTGAAGGAAGCATTCTAGGCAGAGGGATTGGACTACAAAAGTGCCGAGTAAAGGACAAGAAGAATGTGTTTAGGAAACGTGACAAGATCTGGGTACCTCTAGTGTATACCTATGGCTTATGAGCGTTTGGGAAAGAAGAGGCGTGCAAGGAGCATGCTAGAACTTAAAACACTTTCTTTGCCTTTGCTAGAAGTTTTAGCTCTATCCCTGTAGACCGTAGGAACCAGCAGAAGTCTTCAAGGAAGGGAGTGACCTATTTTTATTTTTTGAAGGTAATTCTGGAAATAGTATGGGAGATGGCCTTACGTAGGGAAAGAAAGTAGAAGATAGAATGATTAAGAAGGCCTTTGTAACAATTTAGTTGAGAGATATGGAGGGATTGAGTTAGGTGGTAAGGAAAGAGAATAGAACCTGAATTTTTGAGGAGGTATTTTTAAGGTTGGAACAACAGAAATTCATTATGGTTTCAGGGAAGGAGAAATTGGAACAGAAAAGGGGTAAAGGGAAAATAACTATGTAGAAGGTATGAGGGAGAGGGAAAAATTTACCATATTTAAAAATAGGGTCCCAAGATTACCAAACTGTACCTCTCAGGTTTCCAGGCCGGAAGATACAGTGAGTGTTAATGGATTGAAATCAGCGTTTGGTCAGAGTCCAGTATGTTAGGAAAGGTGTGGAGCTGAGTTTTGTATACCTGTGGAGGCCCTGGGAATGCAGATCCAGAGAATGGAGAAGGGGCCCAGGCTAGGGGGAGGCACACGGTCCTCAGCATAGTCCAACACGAAACCAGATGAGAAGTGACAAGAATCTAAGGAGAATGTGTCAAGTTAAAAGGAGGTGTAAGAGCACGAGCATACTTTGCCTTGTAAGTATATGGTTGCTTAATTGTATTACTAATGGGCCCTATGTGAAGCAAAAGAAATGGGAACATTTTCCTGAGGAAGCTACAAGATTCCATTTAAGTTCTCACAGGTAAACTGTCATCTATCAAAACAGGTTCCTTAAGTGGAATCCTCTGTGTAGAGCTGTGTGAGTGAGCAAGTGAGCTAACCTATATTTGACCTTCAGTTCTCATCTATGGATAACCCAGTCCCATATGGTGTTGCCGCATTCACCCTTGCTTCACTACAAGGAATGCTCTCTCTAGTGGCCACAGAGATTTTTTTGGTCAACTAAATGTGACCTGTGTCACATAATCCCTGTGTAAGATCTCACCTCTTTCCTTGGCCCCTGCCAACCTCTCCTACCTCATCTCTTTCATCTCTCTTTTTCACTCACTGGGCTCTGGCTGAGGGATCCTTCTTTCTGTTCAGCCCTTAGGATCTGTGTATATGGTAGGTACTTAGTATGAAGGAATGACTCTGGCTTCTAGGTTTGTTGTGAGAAGTAAATGTGGAAAAATATATGAAGAGCCTATTAATGTGCCTGGTGCATTATAAATGTGCAATAAATGCCACTTTTGGTCATTTCTGTCCTTGGGTTACCCACCTATAACTCTAATATTTCTCCGTATTTTTCTATTCCAATCTACCTTTCCAACTCTTCCCATCCAACCAACTTAACTGTCTTTGGTTTTTGCCTCCCCACAGACTGTAGTCCGTGTGTGGTGACACCTCTTTTCATTTGGCACTTGAATGATTTCATCTAATTCCCTGGACTTTTGCATATATGTATTCTCCTGGGCAACCCTGTTTCTTATCATGCATCTGTGGATTCCCGGTCCAAAGGACACTGAGCATATAACAGTCTTCCTGCATGAAATTCTTAGGAGAATGGGAATCCTCTGGGGACTGGGTCCCAAGATTACCGAGCGAGTGTTAAAACTCCTAAAGTACTGTTCCAATAACATCATTATTTTGTGGATTTGGAAGCAGGAACTTGTAAACGGTAGCCAGTGCTTATTGAACACTAACTCTGGGCCAGGCAAAGTCCTAAGCACTTTACTTACGTTACCCCACTTTATAAGTTGATTTTGAGTATTATTCCTGTCTTATACTTATTAACTGGCCCAGGGCCATGCTGTTAGTGACTTACAAGTTAACATTTAAGCCCAGGTGGTCTAATTTCAGATTCCTGCCCTCAACTATACTTTCGTATTCTGTAGTGCCCCAGTAGCAGTTCCTGGGTCATAGAGTTAACTTTTATTCTTTAGTGTTTAATTTTAAATTTAAAAAATAATATGCAGTTATAGTTTTCTTTTCCTTAAATTCCAACATTTCCTCCCTACCATTTTGAGTTTCATTTCACTTATGGCAACTGCTGTTAACAATATTTTCAGAATTGTTTTTCTTTCTTGTCTTTTTTTTTTTTTTTTCTTAACTTCCTTAGTGTGATTCTCGTCTCAGCTTTTTGTCTTCCAAAAAGTCGGCTTCTTCCTAGTTGGCTGGTGAAAGTAACTGATGGCCAAAAACTGGTTGTCTGTCTGTCTGTGTGTCACTTAAGTTGACCCTTAGAGAAAGGTGTTCCACCTCTGTCGCAGGCAAGCTTATAAAATTAATTAAATTGTTACGTGTTTGGGAGCCATTTACATTTCTGAAGGAGACCTGCTTTTAGTCTACAACTCCGGGCTCATCACTTCTTCAAGTTCCCAGGACTTCGTAAGCTGTTCTTTGACAATCCATGGGTGACTCTATCACCTTGGTGTTCAGAGAAAAATGAACGACAGGCCTTCCTGACTAAGGAAATGGGGTTTGATGCTCTTTCAATACATGGCTTTAAGGATTCAGATTCTCGCGAAGGGAGTTTTGCTTTTTAGAGCCTTATCTTTTCTCTACTTGTCTATTCATGAAGAGCTATAATTTTTAATCAGGAACACAAAAATACTGCTATGGAAATGGCCATGGTTTTCAGCATGCAGCAGAACATTTCCCTAAAAAGTGAGGTCACCAGAGGCATGGAGCTGAGAAATCCCAGATGGCACTAATATTTGATTTCATTTTTAGCACGCTCATATTCAGCAGATGGATTGGAAGGCTGACCTCTCTGACACTTCTGCATCACTGCCTGCTACTCCAATTGCCTTTGCGAATGTTTTTTCATAAGGCTTCTCCTGGTACCTCAGAGATTGATGCCTGGTCGCCCGCCTGCGCTATGCTTCATTACACCAAGGCTCTGTGTGGTTGAGAGTTGCTGTATTCTTTAAGAGGGGGAAATCCGAGCTCATCAGTATCTCAAACTTTGCATGCACTCTCTCAAATTGCTTGTAACGTGTCGGAGAGCATCATCTTAGCTTCCCTGCTATACCTCCGATTTAGATTTGTTTTTTAGTCCTTTTCTAATTTTTCTGCCTTCTTTTGTGACATATTTAAATTATGAGTACTATAAAAAAACTCCTCTGAAAATGGCTAAATTTACTGTTTCTAACAATCTATATTAAGGTGAATATTGAATTCCTCTTTGCACTGAAGCTTCAGGGGCAAAGAAAACAGGTTGGAAGGTTGGGTTGGAGGGCCCAACTCTGCCATTTCCCTTACTTTAGCATTAGCCTCAGTTTCCTTGTTTGTAAATTACTGATATGATTAGTGCTGAGTCCTTAGGGTTGGTGGGAGGGTTAAACAGAATAACAAACATCATGTGGTCATCACAGCAATGACACAAAGTTACTTTGGTTGTGTTTTTTTTTTTCTTATGTCTGTTATGGTAGTTTGTGGTATGCTTCATAGCTTCATATATTTCTTTTGCGTATGCAGCTAATAAAAATAAAATCTAAAACAAAGCTTTGTTGATTTTTATTTGGATTACAAGGAAGGCAAATTGTTAAGGAGGGAGTTTTTGATGATCAGACTGATGTTTTGTTTCAAAACTTTTTATTAAATTACTTTATTCACTTTTACAGAGGATTACATCACCCACATACCTTTTTAGAGATGGGCTCCATAGGAATGAAGCACCCTCTTCCCCTCCCACCTGCCCTCTCCATCTAGTTTACATTTCAGTGATGTGGCTGGAGAAGCTGTCTCACAGCATGAATATCCAGCAGGTTTTTGTATTTGTCCTGACAGGGTTGACCTCTGTGGCCATTCTGTAGAGTTCTCTGGGAATCCTCCATTCTGAGGAGGATTAGTTTGCTTAAATCCTTACGTGTTGCTGCTTTGCACGCAACCAGATTTTGGTGCATATTTTAATGCAAAGCCTACTTTTGGCTTAGAAAACATTGCATATTTAATAGCCTTTTTGCTTGAATCAGATCTCTACCCCATGTAATGTTGATGAATTTAGGTTTTAGATGACTGCTATTTTGTTGAGAAACTTTCTTTAGGAAGTTACTTTTTTTTTTTTCTTTTTATAGATCAAACATAAGGCCAGACTACGCAGACTCCAATTTCCATGAGTTCAAGATGCACACCTTCAATCGGGTTACATCCTGCAAAGTCTGCCAGATGCTTCTGAGGTAAGCTTGCTCGGTCCTGGTTTTCAGTTTAAAAGAGCTGCTATAATTGCTCAGTGTCTCAGACTTTTCTAATATCCCAGCCAAAATGTTCTGAAATGGGGGGATTGCCTTGACAGTTTTGAGCCAACAGATCTTTCCTCAGCCTCGTACTGGGACACTTCCTTCTGAACCCCAGGAGACCCTCTCTCCCTCTGCTGAGAAGACTTTGCCAAGCACTGTGTTCCCTTGTTTTCGTTCTCGTGCTCATGGTTTCATAGAGGCAGCAGTTAGCGCCTTTTAACATATCACTCTCTAATTTTACCTTTCAGAGGAACATTTTATCAAGGCTATTTATGTTTTAAGTGTGGCGCAAGAGCACACAAAGAATGTTTGGGAAGAGTAGACAATTGTGGCAGAGTTAATTCTGCTGGTAAGTCATGTTTATTGTTGTGATTCTCCTTTTAATTAGGATATAAAACTTGATAAACATCATTAAGGCCTAATTTACTCTTAATATGTGTTTATGGTGACAGATCTGCTTTTGAAACTATCATTTATTAGGACAATTTAAAAAATGTTCGAAATTCCTATGACTTAAACGTACATGGGAGGCAGAGGTCTTCGGGGGTGGGGGAGTGGGGAGGCTTGGAAGATTTCGGGCCACCCATCTCATTCAGCCTGGCCCCTGAGGCTCACTAATGCTGTACAAATATAGCCAAAGCACACAAATGGAGAAACAAAAACAAAACTGGAGAAACATTTTTTTTCACATCTATCTTTAGTCCTTAAATTTCTCCCTTGTTCTCTTAAATATTCAGCTCAGAAATGGTAATGATGCCAGAAGTAAACATCACACAGACTAATTCATGAATTAATGAATTGAATACATTGTCATTTTTGCAGCATTTAACAGAGAGCATATATCCTTTGGATTTTATGTAAATATTTTCTCCTTGGTTTTTAAAAATAATGCTCCATGACTATTACATGAGCCAATTGCTAAGACTGTTGGCAATTATGCATTCAATAGCCTTTTGCCTCTCTCTCTGCTCCTCTTGGGCTCTTTTCCTTCTCTTTCTTTTCTGGCCTCTTTATACTTTCTCTTTTTTCTTCTTTCTCTTTGTCCTTTTCCCCTGAGTTTCTCTTGTGTTTTATCAGTAAGACCTTTCAAAATCAGTGAAACTTTTTGAACAGAAGAAAGGGATCTTTAACAGCTTGAGTTCAAAAGGTAGCCATGTCAACCTTTGATTTTTCCCAAAGGAAAAGGTGGACATTGAATTATTTTGGATAATATGAAGAAGAGTGAAATAGAATAATAGCTCATTTCAGAGTTGAGTTCAGAAAATGGGCAGTTCTAGAAAATGTGTGAATCCCATTAGAGGACTGGGATCACAGCACATTCCTCTCGCTCTGCTCCTTCGGTAGATGGTTTTTAAGGTTCCCACGAGCCATGAGCTCTCCATACCAGGCATGGGCAGCCACAAGCAGAAGCATCCCGGGTTGGTTGAGCACCTGTACTGGGCCCTCTGCCAGGCCCTCCCTGCACGAACTCATTCAGTCCTCAGGGCAGTGCTTCCCATTTTCCGATGGGAGTCAGTGTTCATGAGACTGACTTCCAAGTCGGCTAAGACAAGGAGACAAGATTAGCACCCACTAAGGTTTCTGAAGTTCAGAGACAGTTGACAAAGTTGTAAAACAGAAATGTTATATACTCTTATTGTTATTCTTCAGTTGTCCACCTGATACAGCTTTATCGCTGAAAATTTTTGTTGTTCCGTCTTTATTTGCCCCATCCTTTAATCTCTTTGAGGACAATTAACATGTTAGGTGTTCATGGTAGGCTAATGTATTTTTATTACCCCTCCCCCACCCCAGCCCTGTCTTAGGAGTTTCAGTCTGTGAGGAATGTGAAGTGATTTCATAGTTGGCATGGTTTTTGGATTCTACTGGAAGAGTGCAGGAGAGTAGTTGAAAGTCAAGCAGAAATGGTAGAAAACCTCCTCCTGCCCTTTTCTAGCTACGTGAGCTCGGGGGTGTTACTTAAGCATTCTGAGGTTTTGTTTATTCTTCTATAAAATGGAAATTAGAGGATTATCGTGAGGATCAAATGAAGCAATGTTGATGCTTAGGACAGTGTCTGGGCACAATAAAAATTCAGTGTTTCAATCCAGGATGCTATGATGAGAAGTCTGTTTTTATTTTTTGGGTTTTGGGGTTTTTTTTTTTAAAGGGATAGGCTTAATCTGAATTTTGGCTGTTGTTTTTATGATGTGGAGCGAGTGTGGGTAGAAGAAAGAGTGAGCACCAAACTTTGAAGTGATATAAGTGAATAATTCTAAAGGACTACATTTTGAAATTTTACTTGAAAAAAAGTCAATAGGAAACAGTTGAGAATTCCTGGTCAGGCAGACTAAAAAAAAAAAAAAAAAATGTATTCCCTGTCTAAGTCATCATTCCAGTATCCTCCAGCCTTCTGTTGGTAACTCTGGACTGGGACACTGTGATGGCAGGAAAGTCCACAAGGTCTGGAGTCTTGATCTGGTTTGAATCCCTCTCCACAGCGTACTCACTGGCTAACTTTGGAACCAGTCACTTAACCTTTGTAAGTCTTCATTTTTTTCTTTCTAAAACCGGGATAATAATGCCACCGAGTCTTTAAGTTTATATTTTTTTAAAATAAATACAAAGTGCCAGGTACTGTTCTAAGTATATTGCTGCTATGAACTCACTTAGTCCTGTATGAATATTTTAAAGTTGGAATTACTGCTGTTCTTGAATTACATATGAGTAACCGAGGCATGGAGAAATAAGTAACTTGCCTTAGTTGCTTGATCAGTAGAGCAAAGATGCAAATCCAGGCAGTCCAACTCCGGAGTTTGTTCTTAACCCCCGAGTTCTGCTCCCAGTCCTGCGAACTAGCTGTGAGGATCCATGGAAGTGTCTTAAATGCATGGTGCCTAAAGCTCGCAAAAAACCAGAGTAAAATCATGTGTTTGGTTTTCTCTGAGAGAGAATTTCCAATTTTTTTTTATGCAAAAATACGTCTAAACTCCATTAAATTAGTAACTATCAAATATATTTAGGTTTCAATGCTTTGAAGAGCTGTAAGAAATTCAAGCCTCCCTGGGACTATGTCTGCATTTTTCCCCATGGGATGTCTCAGAGCTGTAAGATTTAGACACCTTCAGTTCGAGGATCTCTTATTTTAAGATGAGGAAACTGAGTCATAAAAGTAAGAAAATAAGGCTGTTATGCCCTGTGGGTTATAGATAACGCTTATACAGATATCACTTATTAAAAGGTAGTATCATTCTCTAAACTCTTAAAAAATTCACTATAAAGCAGGAAAAAGAATTTTAAACCTCTGGCTAAATTTACTTCTTGGAGTTTTAAACCTAATTCTCTTGTACTCTTGATTTTCTGCCTTGCATCCAATGTTGTCCTCCATTCTCCTGTTTTATGCATCTGTGTCTTATTCTCTTTCTGTCCTTTCCTACCCAAGATTTTAAGAGACTGATGGCATTGAATGCTCATAGTTCATTAATTAGTGGTATGAAGTGCTAAGAACCTGCCCAGGAGGCCTCCCTGTTTTGCCTCCAGATGAGGATTTGCTGGACAGCCCTTCGGAGTAAAGGACCTTGCTTACCCTGAGTGAAGAGGAGTCTGTTATAGCTGTCAGCAGCTGGAGGGTTCTGGGGGTACACATCCGCTCCTTTCATCCATCCACTCATGGATAAGACCTGGGGAGCCCAGCATCTACAACAGCAGCTATCTGGAAAATTCCATCTTGCACGTTTTCTGTTCCTTTGTTTCAGTGCAGCTGGCTCCTGGAGTTTCACCCCAAAGACCCCTTGTGATACAACATCGAGATTCAAATTAGAGCCTGTTTTTTAAATATTTGAACAGAGGCAGTGGGCACCATTGCTGTATACGAAGAGGCGGGAGCCCAGCCAGGCTGGCCTTCCAGTGTGTCGGGCTCTGAGAACAGGCTTGTGCGGATTGGACGGATTTTTCTTCTTCTCCTTTTTTTTTTTTTTTTTAAACTCCCCAAAAGAACTGAAGCAAGTGTTCGTTCATTTCCTGTGATGGGTTTTCCTAAAACAAAACAAAACAAAGCACTCCCAAACAGATGTCCTCTAAAAGTTAGAAGTTACGACATCCTGTCCCCTTCCTGTGCTGCTGTGGGTGGTAAGCACGGGGAGAGTGTGAGTTTGAGCTTGGTGGGTTTGATGTGAGTGTGGTAGAACAGGCAAAGTTTGGATAACATGGGCAAGCTAGACCTGACGGGTATTTCCCGGCCAGCAGAGAACCAACAGTGGTTGAAGCTTTCCACAGTCCAGGAACTGGATGCAGCAAGAACTGCTTACACTAGTTCAGGGTATAGTTTCCATGACTGATACGACATATGGGGAAGTGTGGACGTAGGGGAGGAGGGCAGGAGGAAAGACAAGATGTCTCAAGGGCTGGAGACATAGTTCACTTGGATGGGGTTCTTTCTGGAGGAGAGTGTGACATCCTTTCAGGAGAACGTGACTTGGGGGGTGGGATCTGCTCAATTTAAACAGATCATTTTAAAGCAAGTGAATAGTATTGATTTAAGGCAAACTCAAATGCTTTCATAATCCAGGTTCCCACATAAAACTATATCACAGGTGACTTGAGATTGACCTCAACTTTACAGAGCTTTGTAGCCCTGTTGCTTAGCATAGTCTTAACTATATCATCAGGAAACGAAGAGAGATTCTGATCAGCTCAGAGTGAGTCAGGAGTCTACTTGTGGTCCAGAAAGCTGTGTCTAGTAGAAATGGTTATATTATAAACATTGGGTAGTTGGGGTAAAAGGCAGTTCCAGAAAGTGGAGCATGCCATTTGCACTCAACGTTGGTCCAGGCAGAGAAGAGGGACTAGTTGAACAAAATGATACAGTAACCCAGGGGCTAAATGAAGGTGAGAGAATCTTGCCTTCTTTATCTCCTAATTGCCAAGTGCACTGGTCATCACATTCTGGGCCTCACCTAACTGGACCTTTCCCTTTTGTTTGGCACTGGGAACCATTCTCCTTGACACACTTCTTCACATCCTACCACCTCCCCCATGCCATCCTTTGGATATCTGATCCCCTGGCATTAGCTATAACCTACACCCAGGTAGATAAGTCACCAGTTCCACATAAGGCTTTCCTCCTGAACTTTGGGTTCAGCATGTCTGTCGTCTTCTCACATAGCCCTTGCCAGGTGCCCTGCAGTGCCCTCATATTTCACATATCTAAAACCAACCTCATTAGTCACTAACACAAACTTTCCCCGCCTACTCCTTGTCTTAAAGGTCTAACATCCATACACTCACCTGAACCTGAGTGTCAGCCTTGATTTACCCACCTCTCTCATCCTCATTCACTTACCAGTTCTTACTTCTCCTGCGGCTCTCTAGGATCCACTGATATGATGCTGCTCTAGATCAAAACAAACAAACAAACAACTCAAGGTCATTTGTTTGGACAACTGCGAAAGTCTCCTAACTCTTGCTGTTAATTATACTCTTTCTGTATGATTTCCAACATGATCTTTATTAAGATCAATTCTGATAGTGTGATTCTACTGCTCCCTGTACCTTCCATTCTTTCCAGTATAATGTCCAAACTTGAATTACACTGGAGCTTCTCACTGATAAGAACCATATTTAACTGATGCTCTGACCTCTGGGAAACCCTGGTAGATGGATGAGTGAGTGGACAGACTGACAAACAGAGGGATAGATTAATGAGTAGAAGTGTAGCACCAGGTTTTCTGGGCTCTGGAGATCACTGTAGTATTAGAACCAGAAGCAGGAGGCTGTGGGAGATGGGACAGGTTTTGATTCTGCCCTTGTAGAGACCAGAGCCCGACCGGAGGTAGGATGAGTGAAATAAAAACCTTATCTGAATCCCTGGCTGGTACTTTAAGAATGAAAGATGGAAGGCTTGGCAGACCCTTTGCATTCTTTTCTGGTATTTATGCAAGGAAAGGCTTATGCCCTGAGCATCAACCATCAGGCTTTTGACAGGGGAGCCTAGGTTAGGTTATGAAGTACCAAGAAAGAGAACTAGCTCACAGAATGCCTGGTGACAAAAATACCTCAATTTCTGGGGAAATACACTCCCTGATCCAGTCAATCCCATTTTTAGAATTCTTGCTTGGCTCTTACTATTTCCTCTCCTTGAAATACATTCTCTTTTCTTCTGACAGTTCCAAAATCTCCTCTTCCTTTACTTCCTCTTCAAACCCTTTGCCAGTCATTTTCCCTCACCTTGGCCACCCAAGGTGAGGGAACCACCCAACAGTCCTGTGAATTAAATTGTTTACTAATTAGCTTGTGGATAGGTTTTATGTATCTGCCAATGTTAGGTAACAAAAATACCCATAAAACCCTTCAGATCCCATTGGCTTTAATACATACACATTTATTTTTCACACATGCACTATTGGCTGTGGGTTCAATGGCCCTCCATGGGAACTCCCTTCTAAGTAATGGCTTAGGAATCCGAGCTGGTTCCATCTTGTGACTTTGCAAACTCAACACATGGCTTCTTGGGTAGCTGCTCTTAAAAGCCCTAGACTGAAGTGAATAGTACTTTTTTTGTTTTTGTTTTTAATCACGGTGTATTGGTTAAAACTACTTAAACGGCCTCAACTTAATTACAAGGGGGAAGTGGACAGTGTAGTGGGTACATGGAGTGTTTGGTGGGCTTGACTGTCTCTGCCACTTTTCATTGCCTCTAGGGGACTAGAGGCAATTCCCTTCTTCACTGAAGGGAATGTGTTTCTCCTCTTTTGTATTCATCCCTTATCCAAAGTCAGGGTGCTTAGACCTCAAGTCATTACTTCCATTTTGCTAAAGTAGGAATATCTTAGCCCAAACATAATCTTTAATCGTTCTGGATGTGGTTAGATAGCAACCAGTAAGCATGTGAAATAGCTCTTGGGCATTTCTTTTTGTGGAAGTTAAGCCTGTGGATGTTGTCTTCCCTGAATTTAGAAACCTTTTATGTTTCATGCTCTATCTCCCTTAAATTTACCTAGTCTTCATTCATCCTCGAAATAATAATTACTTGGCAAAAATGCAGTGCGTTTGTGAATGAAGGAAGTAATTCATTCATATTAATATTTGACTATGACAGATTATTAACTCAAATGCATTTGAAGTATGAAAAAAAGGTGCTTTAAGTTCTTTTTTTTATATTTATAAGACAAACTATGCAACTTGGAAACAAATTTGAAGGTTGAGTGATTAGTTTGTCTTAACATTAGAGAATATGCATGGATATAAAGAGCGGGCCATTTCACTCTCTCATTTTCACTGAACTTGAGTTGACTCCTTCACATTCACCATGGCAACCTCCATGATCAACATGTACATGGACTCTGAAGTGTGCTGCCAAAACTTTCCAACCTTAATAATGAATAGGTATGAACTCCATTATATAAGCCTCTCTCAACAAGTCACTGCAAAGCTCATGTAATTCTAGAGTGGCATTGCTTTCTCACAGCACACCACTGTGAAGGTCTAATCTGAAACTGCAATCTTAGGGGACATTTGTGTTTTTCCTCTGCTAAAACCCTTTTGGTCCCCTTCTTACCCTGACATTGAGCAATATCACTTGCTTTGCATGCTCTCGGTTAAAACAAAGAAACTAGCACTGGAAGGCAAATATTGCTGGAGCAGACAACTTTGGTTTAATGCATCTTTCCTTTAGTGGGAATGCAAGCCTCAGCTGCTCTAATATTTAACCGAAGCAGGTCCCCGTTTGTGTCTCTGTTTAATCGCTCTTTTATCTAGGCCAGCTGCTGCTCCTGCTGCTGCCATAGCCATTCCTAATTGGAAGCAAGTTGCCTTGGTATCTTAGCGGTTTAAACCGGCAGGATTGCTACGTAGAACCTGCACCCCAAATTGGCATCAGAAATCGCTCTTTTAAAAATAGTATTGCAGTATTTTATCCAAAGAGATAAGCTTTTAGTATACAATTTTATTTCAGTCTTGTACCACTATGTATTTTATCAGATTACTTTTGCATGAACTGAGGCTTAATCATTGAATTCATAACAAAACAATGACTTTGGTTCTACTTCATATTACTTAAAGCCTTTTCCATAAATTAGTCCTCTTTTTTAACTTAGAAAATTTTATACTCAAGGGTAGTTATTATTCCTTCCACTTAACTATTTAGGTAAGTTTAATGATATAGTAACGATTATTAAAGTGAACTGGAAAATATTATGCAATTGTATTTCTGTTGGAGCTCCTGAGAAGACTCGAAATCAAAGCCTCTTTCCAATTATTAATTATAGGATTTTTTTTTCAAAATAGTGATGAATATAACATTGGTATGACTTCAAAATTTGATCAGTCCAACTGTCTTTTAATGTTTCCCAAAAATGGCACATTAGCCATGATGCCAAGGCACCTTCAAAAGCTATATTGGTTATTACCTTTCTGTGGCCCCTTTTGAGACAAACAGTCTTACTGGACATTGATTTGTTTAGTCTTAACAAATAGAACTTCAGATAAGAGACAAAGCAAACTGTGCAATCATGGGTGCACTGAGAGCCACTTGTATTGGAAAAACAAATGTAATAGGACTGAATTTTTTGTTTAAACAAATGAATTGTATTAAGTGAATCTAAAGCCTCAGTGAAAAACATTTCTTTTACACAAATATGCACATTGAACCCTGTGCTGGCATCGAAGATGGGATTCTGCAAAGCCTCCAAGCACCTCAGTAACACCCCTTCTCTGAATTCCACCAAACCAGTTGGGACTCGATGAAGGAATGTGAGGTATAAACCCCTTGAGGGCCTGTGAGTCACCATCTAGAAAGGCTCTTGAAAGGGTAAGAACATTTTATAGTTTGATCAATAGGAGTCTGAGAATAGGCTGCAGGGTAAAGACAAGTTGAGGATTAAACTTTTGGAAACTTGAAGAATTGAATTACTCTCCTAAGGAGGTTCCCAGGAGAAAAAGAGAGATACAGAAAGAAAGACGTTTTCATCAGATCTCAAGCAGCAACCTTTCTGTTGGGTCAGAATTCAGCTAAAATATATTTTGATGGTCATCAGCCCTTGTTATCCTAGTCTTGATGCAGAACTGTGACACCCAAAGTGCCTTTTTGGGACCCGAGTTCCTGCTGTGATAGTTGTGGGTCCATGTCAAAAGGAGGTTGAGGACGGTGTTAGAGACTTCAAAATTAGAGCAGCTTTTACATAGAATATTTCATTGAAAGAGACTCTCAGTCTATTTTTCTAGCCAGAATAAGCTTTTACTTTGAAAATGTATGAAGTGGTGTAGGTAGTTGGGTCTCCCCTTCACGCATCACTATTACTTTAGTATAAGTTAGCAATCCGTCGCATTGATATGGTTATCAGAATTTAGATCCTCTTTGGAAAGGAGGCAGGCAGTTCAATGCCAGGGCCGCTAGAGCCCGTACAAAAGTGATAACTAAAGGAGTCTGGATAAGAATTGGTTCTAAGAGTTCTTTCCAGTCCTTGGGTTTTGCCCTATTCTTAGAACATTTACAGAACCCTGCCATGCGATAGAAGTAAATAAAAGCTGAGACTTTCAAGAACCACTGTTCATGTGCTGGGCCCAGCATGAGAAGATCAGAATGTGAACTTCTCCAGGCCAAGTCCATGGGCCTCTTTCCTGGGTGACAGGGGAGAGGGTAGACCTGGTGGCCATGAGGACAGAAAGTGGTGGCATGGAAAGGTAAGCCCCAAGTAAGTACTCATGTTCTCGGAGTTGGAGTTGTATCCAGCCCAAAACCCTTTTTCCTTTTTTCCTACTTGGGTCACTCCGAAGAGGCTTTGTGTAGAGCAGTTCTTAGTACGTCTAGTCAGAATTATGAGGAAAGCTGGTTTGCTTGATGAGACATTAAAGAGAGAAAGCTGGAGCCAACAGGAAGTGGGTAAATGCAAGAGGGAGATAGGGTAAGGTGGTGAACCCAGTCTAGATTGTTTCTGGCTTTGTACTAGCTCCATGCATGCCTTGCTGGGACCTCTCACTCTCTTGTTTCTGTAATAGGTGCTCACTCCTACAGGGAGCCAGCTAACTTGCACTTGAACCCTATGCAACAAGATAGGATGAGCCTATCAGTGAGAGTCTTCTGTTCCTAGATCTTATTTTCTGGATAAAGAGATGCAAGGATCTGAGATACCATCTCTTTCCTGGGAACTTCCTGAGCAGCAACCAGATGATAGTCGTGGAGCATGGTGTTTCCCCTCGTGCCACAAGGATGACCATAGGTCTTGTACAAAAAAATGAAACATTTAAAACATACTATAAAAGACCTACTCATAAGGACATAAAAAACCTTCTATGCAAAAAGCAAGAAAAAAATTAGTTTTTTAATTGAAATTAAGTTGCATACTCATTTATGAACACTGAACCCAAAAGACCTGAGGTTTTTCCACTTTAGGGGACATGTAGAAATAGTTCAAGCTTCCCTCAGTCTCCTTCGCTGGAAAACTTAAACTCTTCTCCCATTTGGTGCTTCTTGCAGTTTATGATTCTTAGTTCTGTTCTGAGTTCTGACTCTTTCTCTAATCCACCAATAGGAGCAGAAAAAGTAGTTTATGGCTATTCTGGAATATAGGTCTTCCTGGTCAAACCAGTGAAACAGGTATCACACCTGCTCTGTTAGGAACCTCAGCTCCCCTAACCTGGGTTCTAAGTCTGGACACAGCATCCAGGGGAATGGTACTTACATAGACCCTCTCCCCAAACTGATGCTCTTAAGCAGCCTTTCTTCTGAAACACTGCATATTTCTTTCTTTCTTTCTTTCTTTCTTTCTTTCTTTCTTTCTTTCTTTCTTTCTTTCTTTCTTTTTTTTTTTTTTTTGAAACACTGCATATTTCTAAACCAGGAGGAAAAGAAGTGAAATCGCTGTCTGCCCAGGAATACTCCTTTGGAAAGGCCAACTTCAGACATGGCAAAGATGCCTTCAGAGAAGGCATGTGAAAGTCAGGGTGAAGGGATTTGAAATTGACAGAGGAATGCAGACTTCACTTTTCTCCAGAAAGGTGACTTTTTGGTCACATGTCTTCCATTTTCATTAATCAGGAGTAGTGCTTTATAAAACAAAACAAAGCAAAACAACCTTCTGTTCCATGCCCCAGGCAGCTTCCTGTGTAAAGCAGTCTGTGGCAGCTCGTCAGGTGTTCTGGTCGGAATTTTCCCCTTGAACTCTGCTTTTGGGGCTTCTTGGATCCTCTTATGGGAACAGTTTACGGAGCTGCCCATTCTTTCCTGATGTTTCCCTCTGTTTCTTCTTTTCTCAGATCCTTCTTTAGAGGTCATTTTGGATGGAAAAACTGTAGGCATAGGCTCAAAATGATGAGGTGTTTTCCTTCACAGCCTGGCAAAGCGACAACGTGAATAGGTTCCTCGGAATTTCTTTCCTCGGAACAGGGAAAGAAAGCATCAGCCACCAGGTGTCCATACGCAGTGGGCACCTTTCCTCTCGGAGTAACCCTTTACCCTTCTGCCTCTGTAGTCACCTGCGCATCTCAGGGCCCTTTGTAACTGCTTGTCATTTTTAAGAACGCACATGTAATGAAGAGATTGTTTCTATTTGCGGTTGGGGAAAGTAAGGACGAAAGGAAAATTAGCATTGGAATCGAATTCTGTCAGTTCTTTATTTCCCACTTTAAATCAAACTGTATTTCCCCCTAAATCAAAAATAAGAGTTATAGCCAATGGAAAAAAAATCCATATGCAGTATTGTACACGGTTAAATTCACAATTATTAAAGTCGGTGAGATACCTTTGTAACTTAGAGTGTCTGGATTCTTAAAACTAGGTGTGTTGAAAGACAGGTTCCCAACTAGCTTTCTCTCATGCATGTAAGTTTAGTGCAAGCCTCTGTTTTAAGGAGCTTTATGTGGTTGGATTGACATTGCTTAATCTACAATTGAAAAAGTTAAGCATAACCTAGAAGTCATTTAGAACTATGAGTCACTTTCCTGACAAGCCAATAAGGCAAAAGAACCTGGGTTGCAAAACAATTACTAGCCCAGCCTGAGGGACCCTGGAAATATATTACAAGTATCAGTCAGGGAAACAAAGCAGCAGTGTTTTACGAAGCTGCAGAGAACAGGCTAAGGTTGCTAACCAAACAAAATAACTTACACTGACAATGCCAATTTTTACATTTGTTTCAGAACAAGGGACGCTCAAACCACCGGAGGTAAGATTAACATTTAAATTTTTTTTATATAACTTTTGCATTTCAGGTTGTTGGCTAACTTAAGCAGGCTTGAGCTTTTAGAATGTGAAATGTGCCTCTTAAAGAAATGGATAGAAGTAGAACTAGAGTGAGCAACCAAGTGCTTGTAAATGAAATGCACAGCTTAAATCAGAGGAATTTTCAGTCAGTCACTGCCTAAAGATCTTAGGTAGAAGGAAAATGTGAATATTTAAGAATATATGTGAAATGGAACCTTTTAGAATCTTAGTACTTATTCAGGTAAATTTCAAATATGTGACAATGTGTGGCACGATATGGGAATTCTTTTCCCTAGTTTCCTGCAGAATTCCACAAACCCCTGAGTTTATAAAACTTAATATATATGTATTCATTGAAATGAATATCTTTGATCCTGCTCGTACACAAGGAAGGTAGCCCTCATCCCAGGGAATTGGTAGACCTGTCCCTGGCATGCAACATTGCACTGCTGCCCAACATTTGCTAGTCCTGAAAAGTTCTAATGTTGTTCATCTAAGGATGTGGATTCATATTTCTAGTAGTTTTCTGTTTTGAGCACAAACATGATTTGTATCATGTCTTATTGATCAAAGCAAGATCTGATAACATTTTCTTTTGGTTTAACACACTCTCCGGTCTAATAGCTTATAACTTTGTGATCCCTGTCACCTCTCAGAATAAGCTATTTTTTTAAAATATGAAAGTGAAAAATATGACAGGTTCTAGACCATTGCCTTGGCCTTTAGCCAAAAGTAGCAAATTTCTCATCTGACCTCCAAAAATAATATCAGAGAGAAAATTAAAATATAAAATGTGTGTGATTAAGTTATATGAACCAAAAGTATAGTAACTGTAACTTGAGAATTTCAGAGTAAAAGAATGACAGAAAAATTCTATACAAAATTATTTTAACAGGTAATGTATATCATTAAGAATGGTGTAATATTTTTTAAAAGGCTGACATTATGTCATTGGTAAAAAAAATAATGAAAAGTACAGTAAGACGTCAAATGAGTGATTGTTTCTGCTTCTCTTTTGCATAAGTGTGTAATTTGCACATAGTGTATCAAGAGTGATATGAGGGGGTTCATATGCACCCCTTCAGTTAACCACATTTTAAAGTCTAGAATCTAGATCAAGGAATAGTTCACCTAAGTTCTTCTAGGGCTAAAATAAATTAATGTGAAATTTCTTTCAGAGTTTAGTTCACTGGTGAGGTTTTCATGAGGACTATAAGGGCGCTGCCTCTGAAGGTCTTGGAGAGCAGCTTGCTTCCTCTTATTCTCATGCTATCCTTAGATTATGGAGACCGAGTTCCTCTTAGAGCTCTGAACTTTGTTACTTTACCAAAAAAATATTTTTTTCCCAAACAAGATGATTTCACTTCATTTTATTTAAGTGAGGTGAAGTGAGTATATTTATAGAAAGTGTGCTAATAAGAAGTGGTTAATAATTTTCACATGATACTAATTCTCTTCAGGCATTTTATGCTCTTAAAAAAATTACATGGAGCCCTATTATGAAATGAATTAATTTTCACGTTGACTCTTTTTAATGCAGCACCAGTAGTTCAGTGACTTGCTTGTTAACTTTTGAATATAATAAGTGCAGTTTTTCTTTAATGTGTGATTCTGCTAATAATCTTTATTTTGGATGCATAATGATAGTTGTTACTGGCCAACCTATTTGGAAATCTTAGCTTGGTTTAAGGAGAAGTGTAGCCAAAGAACATTAAGAAGTATCTTTCACCTTATACCTCCCCACCAAGATTGTGTGGAAAGCTGTTTACCTCTCTGAGACAGATGCTTTATGATGTTTGGGAGTCTTCCCAGAAATAATGTGCTCTGTGATCTGCATTTCTCCCCCTCTCATGAAGACCTTTTTTCTCTCCATATACCAGTTGGTAGTCCTATGCTGTTCTCCTTTCAATAGCTATGATTGTGACTTTTCTATTTTTTTTTCTTTTTTTTTTAAGATTTTATTTATTTATTTATTAGGAAAGAGAGAGAGTGAGAGAGAGCATGAGAAGGGAGAAGGTCAGAGTGAGAAGCGGACTCCCCATGGAGCTGGGAGCCCGATGTGGGACTCGATCCCGGGACTCCGGGATCATGACCTGAGCTGAAGGCAGTCGCTCAACCAACTGCACCACCCAGGGGCCCGTGACTTTTCTATTTTTAATTTTACACTTCATCCTCAAGGGAAGTAGGTCAGATTTCAATAGCCACAACATCTGTAAGTCTTCATGGCAACACCGGGGATGTTCATCCTACGTCCCACTCTGGTGTGGACCTCCAGAAGGTACCTCTAGCTGGAGGAAGTAAGATGATCATATATACCCATTGAAAGTATCCATTTAACACGTATGTACTCTAAATCCATTCCTTAAAGGTTTTTCTCCCTTTAAAATGGACGAACCAAAGCCAGCTCCATAGCAAATGAACCTTTGCTTATTTTGTTGGTAAAATCAACAGAGAATTAAATTTCTCCCAAGAGGCAAGAAGGGATTCTTGGGCGATAGAAGTAGTTCTTTTAGAGAAAGACAGGGTAATAGGTAATGAAGCAAGAAATAACTCAAACGCTTCTAAAATTAGGTTGGTTGGTTTTCCTCTCCCCTGCCCTTTCTAGGTTGATCAAAGAAGATTGAGAAGGTTCTGAATATTAGTTCTCCTGATCTCATGGGGCTGTTTCCCAGGCTTTTGAGAATGTGGGTGGGGGAAGGGACTATATTGGATGGAATGTGACAGAATGACAATTGAAATTAGCATTTTAGGCTGCCTGGGTGGCTCAGTGGGTTAAAGCCTCTGCCTTAGGCTCAGGTCATGATCTCAGCGTCCTGGGATCAAGCCCAGCATCTGACTGTCTGCTCAGCAGGAAGCCTGCTTCCCCCTCTCTCTCTGCCTGCCTCTCTGCCTGCTTGTGATCTCTCTCTCTCTCTCTCTGTCAAATAAATAAGTAAAATCTTAAAAAAAAAAAATTAGCATTTTTAAATTGTTTGAATATGCTCCGCTAAACATTTATGAAATTTCTTACAATGTAAGATACTTTTTTAGGTGTTTTGAAGTATAATAAATCTCCAGAGGCATTTGGTTCAAGTAGCTGAAAAAAATTTTTTTTCAATACAGCATACCGTAATTCCACCTCCCATCCTTCCTGTAGAAAAGTTTGTTTTCAGGGTCACTGATTTTTAGGAGGAAAAACCTAAAACATAAGCAGTAGAGCAACAACTTAGAAAAATCGTTTGTAATTGGTATGCATTTAAACAGTCAAAATACCATGAAGTTAATAATAATAATAATAATGATAAACTGTCACTTATGAATCCTTACGGCATGGCAGGAACTGTTCCAGTCATTTCACATGATTCATTTAATTCTCACCACAAGTGCTGTGAAGTGGTGCTATTATTAGCCCCATTTTGTAGGTGAGAAAACTGAGGCACATAGATGTTAACTAAGTTGTTCACAATCAAGTAGTAGTGCCAAGTGTTAAGGTCTGAAATTGAACTCTGGCAGTCTGATTCTAGAATCCATATTCTTAATAATTATACCATGTTCTCTATTTTTTTCATACAGTGCGATATTAGTTTCAGGTGTACAATATAGTGACAAGTGTACTCTTTAATCTCCGTAGGCTATTTCACTCACCTCACCCTCCTCCCCTCTGGACACCACTTTATTCTCTATATTTAAGATCTGCTTTTTTGTTTGTTTTCTCTTTTTTCTTTTTCTTTTTCTTTTTTTTTTAAAGATTCTGTTTATCTATTTGACAGAGAGGAGAGAGATCACAAGTAGGCAGAGAGGCAGGGGGAAGCAGGCTCCCCGCTGAGCAGAGAGCCAGATGCGGGGCTTGATCCCAGGACCCTGAGATCATGACCCAAGCCGAAGGCAGAGGCTTAACCCACTGAGCCACCCAGGCACCCCTGTTTTCTCTTTTTTCTTTATTCATTTTTGGTTTTTTAAATTCTACATATGAGTGAATTCATATGGTATGTGTCTTTCTCTGACTTTTTTCACTTAGTATTCTACCCTCTGAGTCCACCCATGTTGCAAATTGTTCTCTATTTTAGTCCTAACTTCAGGGTAATAGAGCATTGGTCTTGAACTTAAAGGCTCTTTTTCACATTTTAAGTCTATAATTTTTATTTATTTTTAAAAGTTTTATTGTCAGAGAGAGAGAGCACAAACAGGGGAAGCTACAGGGGAGAGAAGAGGGAGGAGCAGGCTCCCTGCTGAGCAAGGAGCCCAGTGTGGGACTTGATCCCAGGACCATGGGATCATGACCTGAGCCCAAGGTAGCCGCTTAACTGTGAGCCACCCAGGCATCCGTTAAGTCTATAATTTTTAAATGCTACAAATTCAGGGATTTCAGGAATAGGACTCAAAGGTTGAATTCCTTTCTTGCCTCTAAGCATTTTGAGAGTAGAAAGCATAAGACAGCTTCTACTGTACATTGAGAAGGTGAAGGGATATATAGGAAGTAAATAACCTGTTGAAAATATCGTCTGTTGTGTTCGTTGGCCTTTATAGAGAGAGCTTTAAAGAATGTTATACCATTTCAGCTAGAAGAGAGCTTTTCTCTGAAAGCAGCTTTCTTGCAAATTATCAGCTATGAATCTTTGACTCTCATGCTTCCCCTCCTTGTGCCTTGGCTACCAAGAAGCCCAGAGTGACATTTTCTTCTCACTTATAACGGCTTTCTTTATACTAGTTTTTCCAGGATGGCTCTCCATCTTGCTCAACACAGGTTCAGTGCTGATTTTAATGGTCATTCTCAATTTTTACAAATCCATTTTGAAAGTAATTGGGTTAAAAACAAAAATTTTTTAAATTTCTCCAGTTTGTTTTCACTTTGAGAATCCTGAACATCTGCTTGATGGGCTTCAAGGCCATTAAGAAGGCTGTAAGACCCTATTTCACCCATTTAACTTGTGAATGAAAACAGCAGGGAGAACCCTAAGAAAAATCTGTGGCTATCGTGGGCTTAGCAAAGCCCCGTGTGCTCTGAATGAAACCAAGACGCCTCCACACACAGGTGCAAACCCTAACACACATAGGGAGAAAATTGCTTCTGTGAAAATCTAAATTGTATGGTAGGTATAGACTCAGCATTTCATCCAGTTGTATAATAATACATGATAACCAAGTCCTTATGAATTAGTGAGATTACTATAGTTATTAGATAGAAAGGAACTTAATTCCACGTGAAATTGAACACATAACCATGCATTTACAAACATGAAAAAATTCTTTTGTTGTGCATCTTGTTTATAATTTTTGTAATGCACAATTTTTCTTTTTTTTTCTTTTTTTATTTATTTTTATTTATTTATTTATTTTTTGTAATGCACAATTTTTCTTAATGGCTTTCTTTTCTGTGGTAAGAATTCCCTTTCAGGGTTCACAAGCTGCATGCCTGTTTTGTTTCTTCAAGTGCTGAGATACACGTGACCATAATTAAAACACCATTCTCAGTTGAGTGTGTGTTAAAGTCAGAGCTTCAGTTCCGTTTTGAGGTTCTCCAGTCTCTGGCCTCTTGGGCCTCAGAAATAGCTGAGTTAGAGTTTTGGGGTTTACATGTCTTTGCTGGGAGCATTCTTCCAACCAAGAATAGCTATTTGGGCTTTGTTCTCATAATTCCTGTCATTATTATAACTTGTAAAAAAAAATTTTTTTTTGAGTCATCATACCCAGAGATGGCAAATGAGAAGATGTTTCTTTTCTACGGCGTAATATCAACAACATCAAGTATAGATGTTCAAATGGAGGACTTATTAGAGAAGCAAAAATGTTAAATTGTAAAAATTGTAGAACCACATGTTTTGATCAAATTTAAGTCATACTTTTATATGGAAAAAGTGCAACAATAATTGGCCTTCCAAAGTACCACGTAGTAATACAGTTTAATAACGTGAAATCTTTGTTTTGCTTTACTTTTCTGCACAGAAACGGACCAATGGACTCCGAAGAAGCCCCAGACAGGTGGATCCAGGTGTGTTTCTGATTACATGTCTATAATTATGACTTCAGTTAAGCAGTTATGAAAGTACATGGGAATTGCTGTAGAAATCAGACAGATTGCTGGCCTTTGTTCTCGGCAGTTTGGTACGTAATGTGTGACCAGGAGGCGCCAGTCTAACGTGTAAATCATTTACCTGGCGGTGCTCCCTGGGCCAGGCTCTCAGGATGAGTAACCACCGGTACCACACTCCTTCAAGAACGATTGACTGAGCTGGTTATTTTCTTACTGAACAGCCTCAGGCTGCTGGGTTAATGCTAACATAGCCAGTGCCCTCCACCTCCCTTCTCCCTCCCAAATAATATGGAAAGAAAATCAATGAACAAGCTGGCACTTAAAAATTAAATTTTCAAAAAAAATTAAAAAAATAAAAACTAACTTTTCTAAGGGGGGGTGGAGCGTGCTCATAAACTAGACAGTCTTGGTACCCTCTGCATTTGAGAAAATACTTTTCTTCTCCCTTTACTCTTTTACTATTGTACTATTTTATAATGGAAGAATGAATCTAAGGACTTTGTGCAAAAGTGTCCTCCTTGGGGACCAATTATTTGTCTGCAGAGAGCATTCAGTTGTTTTCTATTTAACATCGTGGGGTTTGCCCAGTCATTATTTTAGTATAATTATTTTTTCATCCATTAAGCAATGCCTTCCACACTTTAATTACCAAAGATTTGTTATGTATATGGTCATATTATTGTGGGTAAAGGGTATTCATAGCTAAAGGATTCAGAATGTACAAACTTGGTGATAAATCAAGTGGGACGTCAAGTAACCCTGCTGGAAAATAATCGGATTATGTGTTTTGTTTTCTCATCATAAACAGTGTTCACCTAGTTGTAAAGTTTAGCTTTCAAAGCATTATAGCTTTTAACTGAAGCCACACCCGTGGTAGCCAGGCTAGTTTATGAGCTGTTTGAAAAGATTTATAGGAGCTTCATTGCCTCTGGCTAGAAATTGCCTCACTTATGTCCTGAGATCAGTCTAAATCTTCTAACTACAGAACAAAATTGGGGCCATTAAAAAAAATAGGGGTTCTGGTTTATTTTAAAGTTCGAACTTTCCCAACACAATACCCTTTGCAGAGGATTCTGGAATAATATTTAGAAGTGCTTTCATCTGTTCTATTTAGTAGGACCGTATGACTGTCTGCATATTTTTTTTTCTTATTTTGTGTGAGCTGTAATATTTTTATTTCAGAAAATGATCTAACCTTTACAAATGTTATTTTAAAAATATTTTCTCTTTCTTCTATGGGCGATTTCATTTAATCCATTTTCTTCCAGGGAAAGGAATTTCTGTAGTGCGTCAGTAGGAACACATTTGACAATTTACAAGTTACTTTACAGCCCGAATTTTAAGGAGCCCTTAGATTATTTAAAGAGAGAGTGAATTCATAGATTGTAAGTATGACAAGGTTTTGACCAGTAATATGAGAGTTTATCCTCAGTTTGATGGCTCTGTGTAGGTTCTGCTGTCCTGGTACTTCTTTTTTTTGTTTGTTTTTTGTTCTGGTATTTCTAATTGTCCAAAGATTTTAGAACTTCATGAAGAGTAAGCTTACAAATACAAAAGAATGGGTCCTATACGTTACATTCGTAAAAGAAACACACACACACGCTGTATGTCATATAGTTTTCCTTAGGTATGGTAATTCTATATGAGCGTTTTCTCCTTTCTCCACGTTTTTGGAAAAAATAAAAAAAAAAAACAAAAAGTAAAAACAAATAGTTGATGATCTTTCCTGCTGTAGGTGTTAACATAGCAACTGGTTTCTCCCTGTCAGTGTCTTTTGATGTTAGGCTTGAATTATGTGTTAGAGTTGGTTGTCTTTTGCATCTTTGATCCTTTCAGTTGGTAACTTGCAAAGCTTTTTTTTGTTCAAAATTAACCCTTGGTTGATCACTGCCCTGCACTGAATTGGTCCTGATGTAACTAACATTTAGCATACTTTCACCGTTTTACATTAATTGCAAGATGTTTAAATAAGAAGTCAGCAAAACCGAGGCTTCCTCAACAAGGACAAACTGCTTCCAATGGGACATTATTTGCTCTTAGTGCTTTTACCACGGAAATTCCTTTAATCTCTTCTAGCTAATTTAGTTGAGCTCTCTAAGTGCTAATACACAGACTGCTTTCCAGGGTCTGTCTTAGGGTGGACTGTAGGAAAAAAACCTGATCAATTATAAACGTTTTTTGGAAGGGAACTTAATGCATAGTTTTATGGGTAGTAGGTGCCTAATAAGTATTTGTTAAATGAGTTAACGAATAGCCGTATGCTTTTTCTGCGCGCATTGGCTTCTCCTCCTGACAAAGTGGAATGATATAGTCATGGAGTGCTGAATATTCTAGTGGCGAGAAAGAAGCATGGCTCTGGGGACCCAACTTAAGAGCTCACTTTCTGTTGACCTGTGGCAGTTTCTTTCTATCTCTCTGCTGCACTTTCCTCATTAAAAGGACACTAATCATGGTACCTACCTTACAAAGTCGTCATCTGCATTACATGAGTTAATAGGTATAAAGCACTTAAAACAGGACCAGGTACGTAGTAAATGCAAAGGGGTGGTGTTATTATAATTATTACTTTATGATAGAGCTTGGAACTTAATATGGAACCTTTAGTCATGTGTAGAAGAATCAGTAATATTTGCCAGTTATTTATTTGTGGATAGACCCAGAGTCTTACGTCGATTTTTCCATTGAAGCTAGAAGTTTCATAATTATAGTTGTTTTCAGATTTGCAGTTATTCCCTGCTTCTCTGATGGATTTCCATGATAGTTTGTGTATCTTTGAGAAGCAATCAACAATGGTGGTTGAGAGTTTTCTGGTGAACCTAGAGTAGTGTTTGTGATTGCATTACAGAAACAAAAGGAAGGAAAACATCCCAAATTGAAAACATCGTGGTGTTCTATTCAAACCAAGAAAAATGTAAGCTGTAGGTTTGTACCGTGTCTCGTCTCGTTAGCACATTTAAAACATTCACGCTTGGGGGACCTGGGTGGCTCAGTCAGTTAAGCATTTGGCTCTTGATCTCAGCTCAGGTCTTGGTCTCAGGGTCATGAGTTCAAGCTCCATACTGGGTGTGGAACCTATTTAAAAAAAAAAATTCACTCTTAATTAATAATTGTGGTTAACCTTTATAGAAAATATTTACAAAGGGCTTTGCAGTTTATTTTTTCTTGTCTTCTATTGTTTGCTAAGAAATTTATCAATTTATGATCTCTACTACTTTTATAAATACACTAATGTGATAGATGCAAATTCTGGTAGCTCTTTTGGATATCTTAAATATAGCAGGGTATTTTCATCAGTTTGTACTTTTCTTCCTGAGACAGATGTTGGTTTCAGGAAAATAACACTTGTAAGAGACAAATCAATTATTTCAGGAACACGGAGGTGCTAGGCCTTTTTCAAGAACATGAGATCATAAATCTCAAAATCTGAGCACTGGTGTAATATTTATCACCTAAAGTGGCCCTCAAGGTCAAAGTTACCAATTAAATTTTAATACTGAGCTTTAAAAATTTCCTTCTACGTATAAAATACACAAGATTTATTTTAGTTTGCATGTGGCAAATCTGTACACCAGGCTATGTGTTCTTTTGATCAAGCCCATGTTTTTGTCTTAAATTTGTGCAATTCATAGCATCTTGTATTTAAGTCCATTGTCACCAGCTTTTAAAAAAATTCAGGCCGTTCTATGTTGTGCTGCCTAAAGGTTAGATAGAGTAGATGGCAAATACTTAGGTAGCTCATTTTCTTTCTGATCTTAAGTTACCCATGTGATTCGTGATCACCTTGAATAGTAAATGAGCAGATAATAGTTAAATGATGAAAGGTTCTTTCTGAGAGCTCTTTTTATATGCTTATTGTAACTTTTGATTACAAGGAGAAACCTGTGGCTTGGAAACATTGTCTTTTTTATTCACTGAGATGTCCTACAGTTTCTTAGCAGAGACACCTTCAAAGATGGTCACTTTCTCTTTCAGGTGGATAGGATTGATATGTAATGCCATTCCTATTTGTTCTTGTATGAAGAAAGGAATTCAAGAACTCTCTCTTTCATTACCAGCTTCATATACCACAATAAGCACCAGCAATATCATTAATTATAAAACATGGCTCCTTTGCCTAAGGAATTTATGCTCTGCCTAAAGAAGGAATAGGTACAAGCACAAAGTCTTAATTGCATAAATGCATTTATATGGATGTACATATGAAAATATTTTAATATTACATTACTATTTTATATACTGACTCACTCTAGTGTCATAAACACAGTGAATAGTCTGGTAAACATATAAAAAATCTAATGATGTAGTATGCAAAAAACAAATGTAATTGAAAGAGAGGACTGTATGTGGGCTCATAATGCTTTTAGTCTGGGTTGTCTATATATAATGTTTTTATTTACATAAATAGCAATTTTGTTAGGCTGGATTATTGTATTGGATCACAATTTAATACAGTTTTCCTTAATGTTTTAATTTCAAACAATTGTTGAACTCATTCCAAATCTGAACACTATTGTTGGTTTCTTTGAGCTTTGCTTCTAAACATAATGTCAATTTGCTCAGTAGAGAAATTTTGTATTTTTAGTTTCTAAATACAAAACATTGATAAGAAAAAAAGCATCCCAGGATTTTAAAAATCACTGATCTAAAAATACATTTTTTCCTTTTTTATGGGGGAGACAAATGTATATTCCTGAAGGCTTTAGTAAATGGGCTTTTGTCTATAATAAATAAGTAATAAAGTATCCATAGATGGTGATATTTCCATATTAATCAGCCAGACCTACTTCTGTCTTTTCTGTCACCCCAAAACTAATTTCTCATCAAATATAAATAGTAATCTAAATATTGGGAGCATAATGGTAAATGTATAAAAATATATTTCACATTGAAAGAATGAACTTGAAAAAACTGGGACAATAGAACCCAGTGATTAAGATTCATGGCACAGAAATGAGAAATCCAAGCTACGAGTGAGTGCTGGGGGCCTGCTCTGGTTTTTAAAATAGTTGATTTGTTCTCAAGCTTCTATTAAATTATAGACGATAAGACTAGTTTTGCACTAAGGCGATCGATCCCCTGGTAGGTATTTTCAGGACGACTACCTTTTTCATTCCCTTTACATTGATGACAGATTTCTAAAATGTACATCCTAGTCCTGTGCTCACGTCTTTTTCTGGTTCGGGAGGACTTATTTTTTCCTTTAGAGACTCGTGCCAGGCGCACAATGGGTCACTATTGCTGTCATATTGCTGTGGCAGGTTTGTCCACACCCTGCTAAGCCAGCATTTCCACCTGCTTGGGTACCTCCAGCATAGGAACCAGGGCGAACCAAATATTTGAAGACCTACACAGGGAGGCTTTTGGTGGGAAACACAGTATCAGTTATGTGATAATTGAAATAAAGCATTTGCAGTATTATATATAGAACCTACCTCCAGGTAATTTGTACACTGCTAACTGATTATTCCTGTTATTATAGTAATCACATCTTTAGAAAATAATGTATTCGATATTTAGAAAAATATTCTGGGCGCCTGGGTGGCTCAGTTGGTTAAGCGACTGCCTTCGGCTCAGGTCATGATCCCGGAGTCCCGGGATCGAGTCCCATATCGGACTCCCGGCTCTGCGGGAAGTCTGCTTCTCCCTCTGACCTTCTCTCCTCTCATTCTCAGTCTCTCTCTCTAATAAATAAATAAAAAATGTTAAAAAATATATATATATATAAAAAAAAGAAAAATATTCTAAGAAGGAGGTCTCAAACCTGGTGAGCTGCTTTTAGCATTTATCACTGAATAAAGCAGTCCTTACTTGGAAAGTTAAGTATGGCCTGGGCTTCCTTTGTTATACCTATGATTCTGGTAGTCAAGTAATACATTTCAGAAGAAAAAAAATGTGCTCTATAAAGCTAAGTGCACAAAAAAACTTCAGGAATTTCTTGTGGGTCACTGTCCTCTGGCAACCAAGTAACCTTGCTCCAGAGCTTTCGTCTGAAGTAAGGCAAATGAAAGGAACCAGTAGAGTCAAAACTATTGAGTTCAAATAGTAATATAGTAGTTCTATATATAAATAGGGAGAATGATTCACAAGTGAATTAGATATCGGAGGTCAGTTTGTGGAATCAGTCAATCAATCCATCAATCAAAATGACTCATATTGGCAATTATATCTTTCAGTGCATTCAAATCCCAAGGTGACTTTTTAAAATTTTAATTTGAATGAAAAGAAGAGTTTATGTTAGCTACTTAATTGTTTTCTACGGATAACTTTTTTGAGATTCATTCTTTTCTACATAGATATTAGAAATAGATAGGGCTATATGGAGATAGATAGATAGATATAGGTATAGATATATCTACATAGATAGATGTCCCGTCTTTAAAAAACTTGGAATTTTGTTGGAAGGATAAGACATACAGAAATAACATGTCCAGCACTAACACTGTTGCCACATACGATGAACCACTAAAATATGTGGTGTAGGTCAGTGTAGTTGACTGTGTGGGCAGATATGGAAGAATTCATGTAGACTAAAGCACAAAGGACAAGGAGACAAAATATCTGACAAGCACATCAGTGACAGTAAATTTACACTGAACTGTAGATGTTTAAAGTAACCAATCTGTGACTAGGTTTGAGTCCGCTCAGTAATTAGCACCCAGTATGCTTTTGGTGACAAGAACCCGTTTCAAACTAGAAAAGCAAGTTTAAAAGGAAAAAAAAAAGGTGATTTCCCTATGAAATTTGTTTACTGTAGAAAGAAGGGCTATTGGGGCACCTGGGTGGCTCAGTGGCATTTGCTTATTACTTCGTGTTCCTGGGACCCATTTTGGTAATTCTTAGAATATTTTAAAAATTTTCATTATTATTATATCCGTGGTGGTGATCTGTGATCAGTGATCTCTGATGTCACTGTTATAGTTGTTTTGAGGTACCACAAACCATTCTCCTGTAAGACACCAAGTTTTCATAAATGTGTCTGTTTCTTAACTGCTCCACTGACTAGTTGTTTCCCTATCACTGTCTCTCTCCTCGGGCCTCCCTTCTCCCTGAGACACAACAGTATTGAAATCAGGCCAATTTTAATAATCCTCTGATGGCCTCTAAGTGTTCAAGTGAAAGGACAGTTGCATGTCTCTCACTTTAAATCAAAAGCTAGAACTGATTAAGCTTAGACAGAAAGACATGTCAAGAGCTCAAACAGGCCAAAAGGGAAGCCTCTTGTGGTAGTTAGACAAGTTGTGAATGCAACGGAAAAGTGCTTAAAGGAAATTAAAAGTGCTACTCCAGTGAACCCCTGAATAATAAAAAAAAAAAAAAAAAAGTGACACAGCCTTATTGCTGATACGGAGAAAGTTTTAGTGATCTAGAGAGAAGATCAAACCAGCCCCCATGTTCCCTAATCCAGAATAAAGCCCTAACTTCTTCAATTCTTTGAAACTCAGGAGAGGTGAGTAAGCTGTGGAAGAAAAGTTGGAAGCCAGCAGATGTCAGTTCATGCGTTTTAAGGAAAGAAGTCCTTTCCATAACATCTAAGCGCAAGGCGAAGTAGCAAGTGCTGGTGTAGAAGCTGCAGCAAACGTATCCAGAAGATCTAGCTAAGACAGTTAATGAAGGTGGATACAATAAACAATGGGTTTTCAGTGTAGATGAAATAGTCTTCTATTGGAAGAAGATGCCATCTAGGACTTTCATAGCCAGAGAGGAAAAGTCAATGCCTGACTTCAAAACTTCAAAGGAAGTCAATGCCTGGCTTCAAAACTTCAAAGGACAGGCTGAGGTGTGTGTTAGGAGTGAAGGCAGCTGGTAACTTTAAAAGGAAACCAGTGCTCATTTGCCATTTCTAAAATCCTAGTGCCCTTGGTAGTTAGGCTAAATCTACGCTGTCTGTGCTCTATCTGGAGAACAGTGAAGCCTGGATGACAGCACGTCTGTTTTACAACATGGTTTACTGAATATTTTAAGCCCACCGTTGAGACCTACCGCTCAGAAAAGAAGTGTTCCTTTCATAATATTACCGCTCATTGACAATGCACCTGGTCGTCCAGGATCGCTGATGGAGACATGCAACAAGATTAATGTTGTTTTCATGCCTGCTAACACAACATCCATTCTGCAGCTCGTAGATCAAGGAGTCATTTTGACTTTAAAGCCTTATTATTTGGAAGTACTTAGTGATAATGATTCCTCTGAAGGATCTGAGCAAAGTAAATTAAAAACCTTCTGGAAAGAATCACCATTCTAGATGCTATTAAGAATATTCATGATTCATGGGAAGAGGTCAAAATATCAGCATTAATAGGCGTTTGGAAGAAGTTGAGTCCAGCTCTCATGGCTGACTTTGAGGGGTTCCAGACTTCACTGGAAGAAGTAACTACAGATGTGCTGGAAATAGCAAGAGAGCTAGAATTAGAAGTGGAGCCTGAAGATGGGACTGATGTGCTGCAATCTCATGATAAGACCTGAATAGATGAGTTGTTTCTTAAGGAAAGTGGTTTCTAGAGATGGAATCTACTCCTGGTGAAGATTACGAGAAGATTGTTGAAAAGAATTTAGGCTATCACATCAAGTTAGTTGATAAAGCAGTATAAGGGTTTGAGAAGGTTGACTCCAGTTTTGAAAGAAGTTCTGCTGTAGGTAAAATGTTATCAAACAGCATCACTTGCTACTGAGAAGTTTTTTGTGGAAAGAAGAGTCAATTGATGTGGCAAACTTCATGGTTGTCTTAGTAGAAAAAATCCCACAGCTACTCCACCCTTCAGCAGCTACTGCCCTGATCAGTCAGCAGCCACGCACATCCACATCGAGGAGAGCCCTTCCACCAGCAAAAAGACTATGATTTGCTGAGAGTTCAGATGATAGCATTTTTTAGCAATAAAATATTTTAAAATTAAGGTATGCAGATTTGTGTAGATGAAATGCTGTTGCAGACTTACTAGAATATGGCATATAGTGTAAACATAACATTTATAAGCACTGGGAAACCAGAAATTCATCTAACTCTATTGCGATATTTTCTTTATCATGGTGGTCTGGAAATGAAGCTGCGCTATCTCTGAGGTGTGTCCGTACATCTGTTACTGTATATAATGAGTTTCAGACATTTCCCTCTTGAGCATGCGATGGCTGGGTTTTCCACTTCTACTTTATCCTTTTTCCGTTTGTACACTCTTCTGATGATTTTCTTTTATTAGGAGAGATGAATCTGGAGGAACGCACCTGAAATGGGAAGTGGTCAGTCCCAGCATAGACTTACCTCTGCTGATAGCTTTAACTTGCAGACCAAGACAAGCTTTCTTGCTTCCCAACAGCATCTTGTACCCACGTCACTGTAGCCAAAATATACTTTTGATATTTTCCTTTGGATGCAGGCATTATGTTTCTAGAAGGCGGTAATCCTTTGTTCCACCATTATCTACTCACAGATTAGCGTAGATTCATCCATCAGATTAAGAGAACCGTGGAAATGGGACCTAACATGGCATGTTTCATGGCGGCACAAGGGAAGGAAGGTGCTGGCTCTCCATTGGAAGGATCAGGGTGAGAGTGGTGGAGAGGCAGCCTTTGAGGCATCAAGTTAGCCACAGCCTGCCTCTGTGGCAATGAAGGGGTGATGAGGAAAGAAAGAGAGGGAAGAATCTTCCTCCTCCTGTCTGTTTTAGGTATTTTCCCTCCCATCAGTGTTTTTAGTCATTGGCGGCAGTCCTGTGCAGTGGGTTAGACTGAGAGCCCTGCAGTGGGCTTGTGTCCTGTTCCTCTACTTATTACTTGTTCAATCTTGGGCAAGTCAGCCTGTCTTATCCTCTCTGAAGTGGGACCAATAGCAGACCACCTGCTGTCACTGTGAAGATTATATTCGATAATAGATAAAGCATTCGTTAATGAGATGTAGCACGTTTCTGTACATGGCGGCAGCGGTGATGGTTATTACTAATACTTACACACTCCTGTGTTCATTTCCACTGCTATCTAACGAGCTGCCATAAATGTAAGCTGCACATATTTATCACCTCAGGGTTTCTGTGGGTCAGAAATCTGAGCATGAGTTTGCTGGGTCCTCTGCTTCATGGTTTCTTATAAGACCTCATTCAAGATGTTAGCCAGACTCTGTCTCATCTGAAGGGTCAGTTGGGGAAGATCCACTCCCCAGCCTGCTTACATACTTGTTGGTAGGATTCTTTCTGGCTGTTGAATTAGGTCCTCAAGTCCTAGGTTGCTGTTGGCCAGAGGCTGTCCTCAGTTCTTAGCCACATGGGGAGGCCTCCCCATCATGGCTGTTTGCTTCATCAAAGTATGCAAGCCAACAAGGCCATAGAATCTCCTAGCAAGATGGAAATTCAAATCTTTTTTTTTTTTTTAAAGATTTTATTTATTTATTTCACAGAGAGAACTCACAAGTAGGCAGAGAGGCAGGCAGAGAAGAGAGGGAAGCAGGCTCCCCACTGAGCAGAGAGCCTGATGCGGGGCTCGATCCCAGGACCCTGAGATCATGACCTGAGCCGAAGGCAGAGGCTTTAACCCACTGAGCCACCCAGGCGCCCCTGGAAATTCAAATCTTACATAATACCAATCATGGAAGTAATATCCCATCCCCCCTTTTTGGTGAGAGGCAAGTTATAGGTCCTGCCTGTGTTCGGGGGAGGGGATTAACAAGTGTGTGCATACCAGAAGGCATTATTGGGGTTCAGTAGGGATCATTGATTTCCATCTGAGAGTCTGTCTGCCACAACCTCTGAGATACTGACTGCTGTTAGTCAGTGGAGGCAGCCTCAGCTCTGAGAGCCTTAAGTAATTTACCGAAGGTCACACAGCACCTGGCTGGTACCAGGACTTACTTGCAGTGTTTGGCTCCAGAGACCTCACTCTTGCAGAGATTTTCTGTGTCCCCTACTTACGCCAACTTTTGCACAGAGGAGAGCTTATTTCCTGGAGTTCAGCTGTACGGTACAGTGCAAAATTAGCAGTGTGTTCGGGTCTGTTTTGCAGAGTTCATTAGTGACTGCTGTTACAAAGCAGATTTATGGGTGATTTTATTTTATGCATTGTTAATTTTGAAAATGTTAATCTGAAATTGCTACAGTCTTTCAATTAATTTGGATGATTAAAACTTAGCACCAGAAGAATCTCTAGCAGGAGATAAGGCAGCTAATTAGAGGTTCTGAAACAAACAACTGTAGACACTGGCAAAGAGACACGCTGGTGGAACTCATTCTGCTTCACAGTTTTGAAATGGGAAGAATAATTTCTGGCAGTCTCCATATTCAACTTGAGCACAGTTGACTTTTCTTAAAAAAGCCATTTTAAGGAGTTAATTATTTAAAGGAATGTAGACTTTTTCACTATTGTGCATTTCTGGAAAACTGCCTCCACATTATTTTGGAGTATTGTCTTTTAGATAATTGTAGTTGGTGACAGAAATACAAGAGGCATTTGTTGCCAAGGTATTTTTCATGCCATGTATAATACTTCATGGTTTTTACATATGTTTTAATTTTTTTCTGAATTTAAAGGTGAGACAGCACAGACTTTAAAAAAATACCGATCTTCGATAAATTAGCTTTGCATTTTGAAGAACTGATTCCTAAAATTTCAGAAATTTTAAGGAAGTATAAAAAAATTTCCTGGACAAATTGAGTGTAATTCCCTCACTCAGATGATCAATCACCGTTATGTTGTGACTTTGTTACACATTTTTCCTAGTACTTTCTTTTCTTTGTGTGTAGCCATATGTTTATAAAAGGTCTGTATTTCCAATTTAGTATTCTGCTTTTATCACTTAACTTTGTCTCATGAACATATTTGTTTATTCACATGTTCATTCAACCGTTTGATAAGTATGCAGGCACAATGTTAAATTTACAAGGATGAACGAGAGGTGTTTTCCCTAACGCAGCAAACAGTGTCATGGAGCCAAAGGTAAGATTTGAGATCAGGGTGATACAGGGGCTATGCTTAAAGGGAGCATGTATTTTCGATATGTGGACATCGGGAAATGATGTCTAAACTGAAAAGATGTGAGTAGGGGATTGACAGAATATGCATAGAGACAGGAAGGTTGCAGGAAGAAGGAAGAGCTCCAGCAAAGGGTTTGGGTTGGAAAAAGTCCAGAAAGGCTAGGGTTTGAGAGGGAGAGCTGTGTTTGATGAGCACAACCAAGGCAAGGTCTTTATTTCCACATCAAAAATTTGACTGTATTCTGAAGAGCAGAGTGAGCCTTTCAACTAGAGGTTATGGTCTTCTGAGACTGATTTGAAAGATCATCCTAGCTGAACTGTGAAGGATTTATTGAATCATTAAATAGTCTTAAAAAAAAATCAGGTTCTTTTAGAATTATTTCTTGTTGGACGAGAGTCTTTCTAATTTTCATTATTATAAATGCTATTTGAAGAACATCTATGCATAAATATACTTGTCCACTTGGCCGATTAGTAGTAGTATTTAAGAATGGAGTCATAAAAATGGAATCTGTGGGTCAAAATTTATGAATTCCTACACTTAAGATATATACATTGTGCCAGATTGCCTTTTAGAAATTTTCCATTGAATTATATATCCCCACCATTTCTGGCATGAGACTGTCTCACCCTATGCTTACCGACGCTTTATTATTCTTCTTAGAATCATTTGACAAGAAAGGAATAGGATATTACTATTTATATAAGTTCATATCATAATATGAACTTCATTACTAGTGATATAGATCCTTTTTAATGTTTATTGGCTCTTTGTATTTTGTGAATATCTGTTTATACCTTATCCATTTTTCTATTCAGGATTTAGTGCTTTTGTAAATTATTTGTAAAACTATATGTTAATGATATCAACCTTATATTTATCAAAAAATTTTTCTGGCTTACTTGTTTCTGTAGAAAGTTTTACATTTGCTTGTGGTCAAAATGATTGCTCTTTATGGATTTCTTTATTTTTCCCTGCTTTTGTGCTCAGAAAGTTTTTTCCTTCTGAATTCTGTTAAATACTTCTAGTCTTACTGTTTAATTTATGTAGCATTTAGGCCATGCCATTTAACTTATTTAAGTAATAGATTAAAGTTCTGTGAGCAGTTCTGGGATGCCTGGGTGGCTCAGTCGATTGTTTGTCTTCAGCTCAGGTCATGATCGCAGAGTCCTGGGATGGAGCATTGGGCTCCCTGCTCAGTGGGGAGTCTGCTTCTCCCTCTCCCTCTGCCTCTGCCTGCTGCTCCCTGTGCTTGTGTGAGCTATCTCTCTCTCTCTCTCTGTCTCTCTCTCTCGTTTTCTCTCTGATAATAAAGTCTTTAAAAAAAAATAAAATAAAGTTCTGTGAGCAGTTCCAAAATGAACATCAAAATATTTTAAGGATCTATAGTACTACACTTGACAAAATTTAAATTCACCTTTTTTGCAGGTTGCTTAACAACCACATTACACTGTTTTCATTTGTGCTCCATTATATAGATATTTTGCTCAAATAGTAAGTTACCTTGTGCAAAATGTCACAATATATGCTGTGTATAGATAGCAAGGGAATAGTATGTTAAACAAATACAAGTATATAATATTGAGGTAATCAGGCTTTTTTGTTTCTAAACTATGACAAACTAAGATTACCTCTCCCCATCTTTTCTAGGAGCAGGAGGAAAAAACATTTTGTGTTTCGAGTTCAGAATATCTCCCACCTCCCATTGCTCTCTGTAAATATACATCCTCCTTAATTTTACAAATCTCTTGTCATGTTAACTTACACTGCTGCTCCGGGGCCTGAGACTAGGCTTTTTATATTAAAAGATTTTTAATTTTAATTTTTCATTAAAGTAAGAAAATTTCAACTTCATTTTTATTTAAAAATGCTATAGATATTCCTCATTTTCAAAACAACATGGAAATTCTATATTTTAGAGCTCTAGTTTAGAAAGTTCACATGTTGCCATGAAAACATTGTGTTTAATAAGTAGCCTTTCTTGGGGAATCGAGTTGTAAGCAGATAGATTAACAACTTTGGTTTCCTACCTGGCATATTGCTCCTGATCTACTCAGGAAACATGCCTCTAGATGTCCAGGTACCAGCGATTTTGCTTGTAGCTTCATACTATTTTAAATGGCCCAAGGGAATCACGTGATGCATTCAAGTCGGAACAGAACCTTCCTTCTTGGGACAGAGAATTCTTTCGGTTTGTTTGGGGCACATGACAGATTAGATGGATCAAGATAAAAATATTCATGTATTTCTCCATCACCACCCCCCATTGTATTGCTAATATTATAGCTTTTAACTCCTAGAAGCAACTTGACATTTAAAAAATGTAATGCTATGCCTTGGGGATCCCATTTTTTTAAAAGTTAAGAATCTTCCATTTAAATTCAAGCAGTATCCAAGAACAGAATCTGGCCACTGGTTTTGAAAATATGAAATGGCAACACCTTCTTGGAATCTCAGACTGTTCAAGGATGGTTTTTTCTAGCAAAACAGGAAGAAATTGGAGAAAAGCATATGGACTCAGGTTGAGCATATGAGATATTTTCAACTTGAATCGGCACTTTACTCATATTTGTAGTGTGACTTAAAATTAATTTTGGTGAAGTATTTAGATTTGAGAAACAGGAAAAAAAAATCCCTATCTGGAACTAAATCAACATTTGTGGCATCTCATTAATCACTGCCTTATGTAACCACTTTTCCCACCTAAAGAGAAGCTACTGGGATGAGAAAAGTTTATAATATTAATGCCAAGTGCAGATCTTCCCTCTCCAAAAAGAAGTTCATTAATCATCATCGAAGCACAAGAACAAACATACTTCATGTCTCTTGCCAATTTTTTTCAATAACATTTCTGAAAGGCAAAAAAAAGAAACCCGTCTTCCTTTTTTTTAATCTTTATTTGAAAAGGTTTTAATATGGCTGTTATTTAATTTGTGATGATGATATGTAAATTTAACGTGCTCTGAGAATGCACGTGCATAGTACATAGCAATATAGGGTATTGATTGAGTTCGGACCCCTGAATCGGTAAATCTGTATGCAGATTGCTGGTTTTGTTACCTTCTGCTTATGTGGTCCTAACAGGCAAACCTTTGGAGACACAGGGCTCAACACTGGCCAATTGGCCAATAAAGGGCAGTGACAGAAATTCTTACTGTCTCTGGTAGTAAGCAGTATGGGTTTGAAGTTTGAGAACATGGCTTTTAATCCAGGCTTCTGTGTAAACCTTGGGGCAAGTTAATAGCTTCAGTTTTCTCATCTGTAAAACGAAAATAGTCACCTGTGTCACAGGATTACCAGTTGGCACCAATGAGATAGTAACCTGGTAGAAAACTGAACCTGGTCATGAGCCACAAACCCATTAATAAAATAAAAATGAGTGCTGCAGTGTGAAATCTTGATTACTCTGCCGTGTATCTTAGTCTTCCTGTATCTTAGTCTTCTGACTCTCAATGTCAGAATTATGTGCTTGATTAGTAGTTGTAGAATTTTAGGGTCAGCTCTACAGTTAGGATATCGTCTACATAGTTTTCTTATAAATTTAGAAATTTTTGTTCTTGTTTTGGCTTTTAATGATTTTAACCAGGGCCATAGAAATGAACAGGAAAGAGCACATCGTCTAACAAGAACAAGGAAGAAATCAACACTTTTCCAAGGTGCCTGAAGGTTTCGCTGAGGACCCATTCTCTTCCCTGACACTTGGTAGCCAGCAGTGTGTCAACAAAGCAGAACGACGACTCCGTAGAAATTTTACTGCTCTTTCTTTGTAACTGTCTTTCCATCTCTTTTTCTGTTTCCTAATTTAAAAAAATCACTTACAAAGAAAAAAAATTAATGAGTATTATGTCACTTAAGCCAATAGGTGAAAGCAATGTCAATCTTAAAAAAAAAAAAAAAAGAATCCTAAATCTGCATGTGAAAAACAGAGGCACAAATTGAAAAGATCAGGACAAAAAGAAAAAATAAGACCCTGAAGTATAAGAAGAAAAGGTCTCTCCTCTCTGCTTTGTTCTGCTTTGTTGGCACACTGTTGGCTCCTAAGTATCCAGGATGAGAATGGATCTGGGGTGAAGCTTTCAGGCAATTGGGAAAAGTGTTGATTTCTTCCTTGTCCTTGTAGGAAGACGTGCTGTTTCTTGTTCGTTTCTATGGCCCCAGTTAAAAGTATGATTAAAAGCCAAAAGAAGAGCAAAAATCTCGATGGTCCTTGCTGAAGATGCAGCCATGAGGCTTTGGAAGATGGGAGGCAGGAGGCAGGCCCATCAACAACAGTGTGTACCTCTTTTTGTCTCCCATAAAACAGTAGAGGATAAAGAAAAGATCATATGGACATTTAGCAAGGCTTCGTTCATTTTTAAAGTCAAAAGAGTTTGGAAGGAAGAGGTTGAGCAGAGTAGAACAGCAGGAGGTTTTTGTAAGGTGAAGTAGAATTCAAATGTAGGCAAGAATTATTTTGTCTTCGGTTTGAAAGAACACTGGCCTAACCCATCTGTCTCTTTCTCCTGTGTTGTTCTTGACCTTCTTATCAGCTCTTGACTTTCCCCCTTGGGGCTTTTCCTTGCACAGTCAGCACGACTCCATCAGAGTTCTTGAGCCTCACACCCTTATTGCAAAAGAGTTGAAGAGAATTCAAAGAAACGTGTTCTGCTGAGTAGCTTGGGAACTAATTGTTACGGGATGCTTCTGTAATAAGATACTGCCAGCTAAATCCCATGTATCCTGTGCCAGTCCTAGTGTAGGATTCCCTTAAAAATACAATCCAAAGGTAATGGTAAGCCTTAGAAATCCCTACTGAACTGTTTACGCTCCTTTGACAACACATCTTTTCTAAAATTGTCACTTTCCTCCTTAACAATCTGCACATAGACCCCAGGACCTTGCTGTCAGTTTTTCCTTCTCTCACTACAATGAGGGAAAAGGTGATGATTTGCTCATCTCTCATGCCACACATTTCATCATGCGCCACAACTTTAAATTCTTAGATGTGACTTCTAGGTTCATCAGTATGTTGGCCAAGTGACCATGGGATAAATGTTGGAGTGGTATTTATTTGCATACTCGTACTTTTATATACTTCATTTTTAATTCTCACAACAAAATGTGTGGAGTAGATATGATGCTTGTTTTGAAGATGAGGAAGCTGCCCTGAGAGGTTAAGTTTCTGAGTTAACATAAAAATTTTAAGTATTTTGTATAAAGCACAATAAAAATTTTATATATATGTTTCCATACCGGTAAAAGCATTAGATGTTTTTAACTCATTTAGGAGTCTTGCCTGGGGTTGGGGGGGAGTGTATTCACTAAACCAGTATATTTTATCAAGAGATATATGTTGTGGCCAGCATGGTCTCAGCCCTGGATCATGCAAGATGCTCAGGGGAGGGATAAAGTGAACTGAGGTAGGCTACAGGAAAGTAATCCTGGTCAGAGTAAAGGATAAGCATTCTTAATTGCTAATCTTAAGAGAAGGGAGGAATAGGACCTTGATGTCAGGGCTTCTGGGGAAGCGGGGAGGTTGCTACCGCATGACTAGAAAGTCTGCATCCCAGGTGAGAGAGGACCACTTGATGTGACTGAACAGCCCATCAAGGGTTCTCTGAAGGGCCTCACTTGGACAAAGAGAGGCAGAGAGGCACAGAGATGGCCCCTGAGGACCCTGCCAACGTTGGGTCACTACAGTTCCAGGCAAGAAAGGAAGCTCATTTCCTAAGGCATTCTAGATCTTTCATTAGTACGTCTTTGCTGTGATTTTAATATAATTAGGTAATAAAATCATCGAAAAATATCAGGAAATGACCCCAAACAAATGTAATAAATGTTGCTTCTGTTTATTCTTTATACTGTCTTTTTCCATAATATCTTTATTAGGATTTGTGTAGAAACAGGGTTGGAGCATGACTTTGGCATTTTAAATAATTTATAGAAGTTGATTATGTTATTCCATCTTGTTGGTCATGTCTGTGCAGATATAATCCTAACATAAGTTATCATCCGTTGAGGGTCTCAATCCTTAATTATAGTCCTATTCCTTACAATAAATCTGTTTATACTATTTTATGTAAAAATTGTATCTTATTTTCCAGGCAGATGTGGAGACCTTGTTGGATTTTATTTCCTGCATTGTTATCCCATAACAGACGTGATCTTAAGTGCCGTGGGTGGGAGGCCAGACAATATAAGTGCTTAAAAAAATTGGGCTTTGTAGTCGGTGTTGTCTTGACTCATGGCTTAGCTCTGCGACTTAGAGATGCACCGTGGGGAAGCTGGTCACCTTCTCTTGCCTCCTGCTGCCTTCTGTTGAAGAGAGGTAATACTGGTATCTACCTTCCAGGATTGCTAGGGAAGGACTGAGACGATGCATTCGCGGAGCATTAGCACTGCAAGCATCTGGCGCTCTCTCTGCACTTAGTAAGTGATGGCTATTGTCATCACCACCGTCTTCAGGATCCTGGGTCTGGGCGGGTGTGGAGAGCGAGCTGCAACCTGCAGAGACGGGCCCCAGCGTCCGGGTTCCTGAGGCCGGCATTGATGAAGCCAGCGTTGTTGTTCATTCTGCTTTTAAGCATCTCGTCCCATTAGGGCAGAGGCCACAGTACAAGCTGCTAGCTCCCACATGTCTCACTTATACTGCTTTTGGGAAATGTCATGTGCATGAATTCCAGAGCCAGGCCGCCTGGAATTCAGTCCAGACTCTGCTGTTTGCCAGCTCTGTGACCTTGCTTAGGTCACCTAACCCTTCTGTGCTTTAACTTCGTCTTCTTTAAAATGAGGATCATAATAACTCATTTTATGGAATTATCATGAGGCTCAAATGAATTCATATACATTAAGCTCTTAGAGCAGGGCCTGGCACATGGTAAGTGCTCTGTGTTAGTATTTTTTTTTTTTTAAGTAAAATTTTCCGTTCTCTTGAGACAATAGTGGAAGTGGATAGTAAATACAGGTAATTTTAATATTGAAAGAGAGCCGACAGTGTGCTAGGCAGTTAGGGCACCATTTTTAGGGTAAGAAGTCAGCTATAGCTGGACTATCTCCAAGGACACTGGGCCCTTCACTAGCTGGTTTTGTCAGAGGTTGACCCTTCTCTCCTCTCCCCTCCGGGACCCACCTGGCATCTCCTCTTCACTCATTCAGGTGTTAGAGAAGGCGGGGAGAATTGGTGATTTCTAAAAGCTGGGGCTCTCTACCCCGTCGTGTTCGCCAAGGCAAGAAGACAAAGACCTTAACCACCTGCTTGTAAGATAGTGCCCAGGGAAAATCCTGGGGAGCGCCTACACAGGAGTGTCTCCGTGAATGGTCTTGCTGCAGAAGCATAGGAAAGCGAGAAGGCAGGAGCCCTGGTCATCCATGGTGCTGCATCTTGAAGTCCTGGCCTTGTCAGGCCTTGTGGGTTTTTACCAGCCACGCGGGTGGCCAGCACAATCCTAGAGGTCCACACACCCCTTTCTAAGTTTTAGGCACTGCCTTGCCTCAGTGCATGTCAGTATTCTCGAAGGGCCTAGGCTTTTGAGAAATAAGGCATTAAATCTCTCTACTCCCCTGAGACTAAGCACTTTCTTGGTTATTCCTGACAGCCAGCAGCCAGTCGTGTGACTTTGGTGAGTCATTTAAGTTTATGAGCTTTATTTTACTCTTGAAAATTGGTGGGTTAGATTTGGTGATTTTTAATGTATGTTCTTACTATCCTAAGATTTTACTCTGTAGTGTCGTGGAGGGAGGATGAGGTGAAGTGTTGGAAGGAAGAGGAGGGTGTGGGGCACAAACATTGCCGCTACAGGCCATGTGGCGCAACTTATGAACAGAGTGACCCTAGGGGCTTTCTCCTCACCCTCCCTGCTTTGATTCTGGAATGTGCCATCTCCTCACAGTTACTGCCACCTCCCTTAAACAGTATTTAGAGATAATATCTTTTGCTTTTTGTTTCCTTATTTATGTGTCATTATCATGGGTACAAAGTGGATAGGAAAAGCTTCCATGAAGGTTTGGCTCTGAGTTTTCAGCAGGGAGAAATGTGGTTAGGTCCACAGCGTACTTGGCATGGATTACACCCTGCCCTCCAGATCAGGTTGGGATCCCAGTGGTGACCTACCGCCGACAGGTTCTGCCCTCAAGTGGCCATGTGCAATCAGGGTATATAAGACTAGCTTAGCTCTTGCCCTTGATCTCCTGGTGTGACTGGCCAGGGACCGATTTTTAGAAAGTGTATTTGTGAGTTCTGATTATTAAGGTCCGTGCCTTATCTCCCCTCCTAGACCCACAGCATCTTGAGTGGCGAGCACCTGGTCTATATCTTTCCAGTCCTCAGACAATTTTAGTGCAGGACCCCTTGCCCAAAAGTGTTCAGCAGGTTAAGCACCAAGGAGGATGGGGCTGCAATGGAAGTGGTTCGTGCAGTGGTGGTGGGAGGCATTATTTTGTCACTGACATTCCTTAGAATTGTTGGCACATGGTGATAAGAAAAATCAAGCCGACGTCTAGTCCCTTTTATTATTGTTTTAAGATACTCCACAGACAGTGTAGTCCTTATTATCTGGCCGGGTATGCCCCAGTCCCAACCCTCCAGCTTTCCCACATACACAGCCCATGGGCATTTAGTAAACTGATGGCCTCTTAGCTGCTCCTCTTGCCTCTGATCCCAACTTCCTTTATTGCCTCCTCCATACTATCAGGAAAATGATTTACCGAAAGAAGAGCCTGGCCTTTCCTGCTTAAACTCGAGCTCATGCTCAAAATCAGTCTACGAGATATTAAATATAGAAGCCTCCCAAGACCTGTTCATACTGAACTTACTGCTGCTGTTCTTTTCTTCTGAGATAGCAGAGATCTGGTAATTTTCCACATGCACTGAATTCTTTCTTGCCTCTGTACCTTGGTTCATGCTCTTGCCTCTGGCCAAAATAACCTTACCCTTCTTCTTTATCTGGGTAACTCCTATTTATCTTGCTGTCATTTATCTATCAGAATTCAGTTCAGTCGTTGTCTTTTCCAAGAAGCCCATCTTATAGTACTTAGAGTATCCGGTATGCTATATGGGTTCCTCTCCCATGACAACAAAGCCATAGTATTTTTGTTTGTGTGCTTTTTGAAATGATCTGGATACATGTTTACTTTCTAAAATTTTCACGAGCTCCTTAATTAACAGCTAGAACCTTATCTTTTCCATACCTATGTCCATAGTAATTGGAACATAGTATATGATCAGTAAATAAATATTGAACTGAATTGTAAGTCCAGCTTTTGCAAAGGGAACGTTGGTTTCTGGTGTGCAAATTCTCTAACTTCTGTGATAAGTCGATGTATATTTTTATATTTGTATAAACACATATGTGTACGTACATACAAATATATACATATATGCACATACATGTGAATGTACACGTACACACACTCTTTGGAGGTTAGGAAAGTTCTTTGCTATTGAGGCCAGCAGTTCTATTTTTATTAAATGCTTGCTTTTCAGATTAGTATATATAAACAAGGAAAAGCATTGTATTTGAATATTGGTAATTCTACACTAACTCTGTTAATTTATTTTTCAGACCGCAAGAACAATGAATAAAAGGTTCTAAGCCCACAACAATATAGAACACAGACATGTTTACAAAGTGGTATTTTGATAGTTTTGCAAGAATCTTCAAGTGAAAATCATTTGTCTCTAATATCAACCACTCAGAGCCAAATTGAAACAATAGGAGTTTCATTTAGGATCTATAATAGCTGCAATAGAATATGACTATAACACTATTTGCTGGAATTATAGAGGGGAATTTGCTGGTACGGAAAGGCAAGACAATCAGATTTTTCAGCAGAGGTAAAACACTAGCAAACTCTTCATTTTGCAAATTGACATTTTTTTGAAGCTCTGACCACTTTATTGGCAATTATCTTGAATGATGTTGCATGTAATTCTGCCTATCACATTCTTCTAGCTTTAATATGTTTGGTGAAAGAGGAATTTATACAGTCATGTTTTTGTACTATGCTTATTTACTTATATTTCAAAAATCTAGAGAAAGTTTAAGCTTAGAAAGATAAGAAAAGACCCAGAGATATTTTCAAAGCCCCTCCAGTGCAACATATGCATACTTATTTTGTTAAGAGTAATTTTTTTCCATCAGAAATACTTGATTTAGGACAGTGCATTTCTCAACTTCTTTATTATAAAAGTTTTTTGATAACCCACATTCACCCAGGACTGTTCAACAGTATAAAAGTTCATATATTAAAATTCCATTTGAACATTCACAAATAGAAAGCATAATTTAAAAGTCATTGCGTAAACTTTGGGTTGGGTTTCCAATGGAGCCTAACTAACTGGATGAACTCTAGTAACGCACATCTGGATTATAAATGCCTGCCTTGGTTCATACGATTGTTACCACTGATGTCGTTAAAACAAATTCCTCAGCATATTTGAAATATGATTAGGTTTATAAAGAACAATAATTGAAAAACCCAGGGAAGGTTCAGCAAGACAAAACCACCCCTAGTAGCCTGGGAGGCAGATGTGCGCGTCATTCCTGTGAATGGTGGGAATCTCCCTCAGTTCTGGGGAATTCGTGCTTTCTGACCAACAGCTGCCCCATTCTGACAGGGCTTTTGACCGACAGTATTTTATTTATTTATTTGTTTTTAATTTTTTATTAACATAATGTATTATTTGCCCCAGGGTACATGTCTGTGAATCATCAGGCTTACACATTTCACAGGATTTGCCATAGCACATACCCTCCCCAGTGTCCATATCCCTACCCCCCCCCACCTCCCAGCAACCCTTAGTTTGTTTTGTTTCGTGAGTTTAGGAGTCTCTTATGGT
>CM052798.1:81736648-81748271 GCA_028533885.1 Nasua narica | reverse complement strand
CCCATCTCGTTTCATTTCTCTTGCCCACCCCCCACGACCCCCTGTCTTGCCTCTCAAATTCTTCATATCAGAGCGATCATGTGATAATTGTCTTTCTCTGACTGACTTATTTCGCTTAGCATAATACCCTCTAGTTCCATCCACGTCATTGCAAATGGCAAGATTTCGTTTCTCTTGATGGCTGCATAGTATTCCATTGTGTATATATATATATATATATATATATACCACATCTTCTTTATCCATTCATCTGTTGATGGACATCTAGGTTCTTTCCCTAGTTTGGCTATTGTGGACATTGCTGCTATAAACATTTGGGTGCATGTGACCCTCCGGATCACTACATTTGTATCTTGAGGGTAAATACCCAGTAGTGTGATTGCTGGGTCATAGGGTAGCTCTATTTTCAACATTTTGAGGAACCTCCATACATTTTTCCAGAGTGGTTGTACCAACTTGCATTCCCACCAACAGTGTAGGAGGGTTCCCCTTTCTCCCCGTCCTCGCCAACATCTGTTAATTCCTGACTTGCTAATTTTAGCCATTCTGACTGGTGTGAGGTAGTATCTCACTGTGGTTTTGATTTGTATTTCTCTGATGCCCAGTGACGTTGAGCATTTTTTCATGTGTGACTGACAGTATTTTAAATAGCACTTGTTTAGAGTTTGAACCTTTTAGCTTCATTTCCTTGCCCATTACTTATGTGACTAATCTGTCTTTTTCTACCCATCAGGCACACAGAGACTATGCTTCCGTTAGCATTTTTCTCCAAAGCGCAGTCTATCACAGAGCTGCCATTTGGTTAGTAAATGCTCTTGCTAAAACCTCGTCCTATAACCAGTCAGTCTGGTTGGATCTGGTATATATGATATGTGAAGACGAGTGACCTTGAATAAACCCCTTCAACTCTGTGTTTTTACTAAAGTAGGAAAGCTAACTATTGGCCCTCGGGAATATTGATCATTGAGGAACAGCAGCTTTTGGGCTCTAGAAAGTTCTGAGGTAACTTAGGCCCTAGCAGCCTCACTGTTTCTACTTAATGCACAGCACTTTTTTCCTCCTATAGAAATTCTTTATGGAAAAAGCCAAATTGAGCAGAATAAGAATTGAGAAGGTATTTTTCTGTGCGTATTTTTAAATTACTCTAAAGTTTCTGCCTTAGCTATAACCTTTTTTTAAAAAAAAATTGTTTTAAAATATGATTTTAATTGGAGAAGGGACTCGATGCATTCATAATGATCATTTTTGGGAATATAAATTTGTTGACAGTCTTATTTTGCAAAGTGGATTCAGTACTGGAAAGAAACATACCAACTTATTTTATTTTTTAAAATTATATGATCACATTAAATACAGTGCTCTGGTTTTTAAATTTCAGGTCTATACCATGTAAGTAGTTACTCATATTATTAATTAAAATTTCATTTGCTTTCAAAGCTGCTTAATTTTTTGCTTACAAGCGCATAATGACTTGAAAACCTAACCAATTACTGTTCATTTAGGAGAGAAAAATACTTCCAACCAGTCTGGAGTGCCAATTCTATTTTTCTTGGCAGATACAGTTGGAGAAATTGGTTATTACTGAGTTCCAGGGTATGTTATGGATAGATCAGGACAGTTGTCAAGATCTGTGTTCTGTGGCTTTATAGTCTAAAGCCAGGGCACCTGGGTGGCTCAGATTATAAAGTGTCTGCCTTCAGCTCAGGTCATGGTTCCGGGGTCCTGGGATTGAGTCTCACATTGGGTTCTCTGTTCATTGGGGGCCTGCTTCTCCCTCTGCCTCTCTTTCTCTGTCTCTCTGTCTCTCATGAATAAATAAATAAAATCTTGAAAAAAAGAATTTATAGTCTAAAGCCATTCCTCAGTTGAAATAGTTTGGCAATGCATATATATACAAAATGGCCCCGATTGCCATTATAGTTGTACAAGCAGAATTAGTCAAGAAATACATTTTTTAAAGTTTTTTATCATTTTTAAAATTTATTTTTTGTGATAAACATTCACACAGACTTTCACGCATTCAACCCATACACCATGCCAAGAATAGACAGCGGAATAATCTGTGGTTCTTGACCTTGTGAGGTTTATATTTATGTGGGGCGGAAACAGAATAATACACAATTTATATTCAGTCATTTCTGTAACAGTTATTCAGAGGACAGTGGAAACACAGTGGAACAAGGGGGAATATCTGCCTGGCGAGGTGAGAAAGGCCTTCTGGAGTTGGCACCCAGGAAGGACTGGAAGGATCAGCAGGGCCCTGCGTTGCGGGAGAGCAGGGACTCCTCAGCAGTGGAAGGGAGACTGCACGGTGGGTGCATAATGGGGAGGGGCAGAGGCGGGACAGTGTCTGAGCCCTTGGCCACAAAGATGCCCAGTGAAGGCAGAAGGAGCTCCAACCAGTGTTCCTCAAGACCTTGCAAGTCCTGGCATAGGAAAGTCTTCCCAAAGGAAGGGCGGCTTTTTCTTTGTACAGAAGTGCCCTCTGTCTGCTGAGCTCACCCAGAGGGGGTGCTCATTCTAAGTCACAAAGAGGTGAAGCACTGACTAGAGGTAGTCCTGGGGGGCTCGGGATTTGAAATGGCACGTTAGGAGAGCACTGGGTTGTGCTTGTGTTGATGATCAGGATGAGGAGTTTGGGACTTTATTTTGTAGGTAACCAAGGTGTTATTAAAGGATTTTGTTTAGCAACAAGAACAAAAATATTGATTAAAGAATCTTATAAAAGAAACATAGGTTACCTATACCAAACTTAGAACATTTAGATAAGCAAAAAGTTCTCATAATTTTGCAAACCTGATATAACTACTATTAATATGACATGACGTTTTTCTCTGCTTCTGTGTATTTTTTTAAAACATAAATAAGATGCTCCTGTACGAACTGTTTTGTAACATGCTTTCCCCCTCAACAGTTTATCTGAACACAATTCTATATTTCTAAGTAGTCTTCCGTGACATTATTTTTAAATTTCAGCGTGCTCTTCAATTATAAAGATGTTCCCTAGATTGAATTTAACCAATTCCCTATTGCTCTTCATTTAGGTTGTTTTCAGGTTTTTCATATTGTAAACTGTATCGAAATGAATGTTTGAAAGATAATCCTAGTTATGTTTTAGAATTTAACTTTTTATTTAAAATTTATAAATGTTTATAATTTTAAAAAGAGTACTTTTTAGAGTCCCATTTCTTATAGAAAAAAAAATTTTTCATCTACATTACATCACATAACATTAGTCATGTTAGCAAGTTCTTTTAGTAATGCTGTTTTTCTCGCCATTGTAGGTGCTTCCCCTGAGCCCTTGATGAGATTATGTTCTCTTGCTTTATGTTTCCATAGCACTTGCAATTTTTCTACCATAAAACTCCTAATGCTTTATTATAATTGCCTGTATAACTTCCTTTGCCTCTGTCAGATTCCAAGTTTTGTGAGGGAAAGGACACACATGTCTTATTACTTCCATTCTGAGCATAAAGTTAAGAATTCAGAAGATTTTTTTAAAGTACTAAATATGGAGATAAACAGGTATCTTAGAGAAAGATGAACAAACAGAAGCTGAAATCCAAAATACCAACAAATAAATTATCTCCTAGGGTCTTCTTTACTTTGTAGCCATAGTGAATGTTGAGTTTCATAAAGTAAAGTGAGAGCTGGCCTGAGTTTAAGAGGGAAGCTGGAAGGCACCGGTCATTGTAGTGACCTGAGGTGTCTTTGTGGCTTTCTGAAAAGAGATAGATGGATGTCTGGAAAAACTGGCACAGGAGTTAGTTTCTTTTCTATTTACCTTGTTTCAGAGCCAAGGGAGATAAACCTTAAAGGCCTTCCCTCCTGTGATAATTAAGATGAAAATAATTCTACAACTCAACCCAGCAAAAAAGAGATCTCCAAGTTTAGCAACTTGAAAGGAATGTTTACCATCGATGCTGTTGTGTGAAGAATAATAGCTATGTGGAAAAGGTCTGCAAAGAAGGGAATTCCCCTTTCTAAGCATTGCAGAGTTTGACATGCCTGAAACTCAGAGTCAAATTTGGGAAGATAAAATGTGGAGAGGGGAAATTCATGATGAATCAGATTATCCACTGGAATACTTTTTAGATGCCAAAGAATTTTAATTTCAGTTGTAAGAAGATCCTCTTACATTCCTCTTATATAGGCATGTCTAAGAAGCTCTCTTTCCTGTAGAGGTCAGGGAAAGAAAAATAGAATGTTTGCCTTTTTGCATTTAGTATTCTGGCTATTTGTCCATTCAGATGGTGAAGACGGGCCCTGAGAAAGATCTGGTTTAACCCTCCCCACTCTTTTGTTTGTTTCTCATTGGAGGCTTTATCGGGCAATAGATTTTACAGAAAACTCTTTGTATGTTTAAACTCATATGTGAAAAGAAACCCTTCAACGGAAAACGACCAGGTAGTCCTGATCCCTAAGACCTAACATAGAAGGTGATACATAGCTGCTTTGTGAGGATTTCCTTAACAAATATGATTAAACTGGGCTAGCAGTCTATATATTCCCAGAATGTTATATAAAAACAGATAACATCTTTGTATCTATGTACTTACATGTAGTTATATAGGCCCTTCCTCAAGCAGCTACATTGTCTGTCTCCTGACAGAAGAAACTTCTGAATCCCAGGTGGGTTTTTTGTTTTGTTTTGTTTTGTTGTTTTTTTAGTGGGTTTTATGAAGAGCCGGAATCTGTAGGATGCTTAAAAGTGTAAGTGGTTCCTTTTGACAGGAGCCTCTGTAGCCATTTCTTTATAAAAGTGAGTTTCTTTGAATTTATCTCATCTATTTCCTATGTATAGCATTGTGAAGTAATAAGCCTTTTAATCTTTAGCTATGTTTTATTGTATTTTCTATATTTACATGTTAGTAACTTTATTGAGACCATTTATTTGAAAAGGAGTGTGTTTTCCAGTAAGAAGATACATTGAGGTATTATGCCCGGTAAGAGAATTGAGGCAAAATGACATTTAATGAAACACTCACATCCTCATATAAGTTGTATGCCAGAATGAAAACTGGCATCCTAGGTGCAGCATCACTAGTTCTTTTCCCTCCGTGTGACTGCACTAGGAGCCATTAGTTAGCGATTTCTATCGTGTGATTTGTACTAATAAACTGAGTTCTGAGGTTGTTGGACGTACATTTTTATTAGTACCTCTGAAGAGCCTGGATAGATCAGTGAATAACAAGTATGAAAACTGTGTTTTAATTTTCAGCCGTTTCATATTTATACTTAATACACTTACGTTTTCATCATAAGATGTATGAATCACACAAAAATTCTGCCACAGTGTTTGCATTGAATCATGTGTTTTGCTATACCCCTTGTAGCTCTGTGGAACTTCAGATGACCTCTGGTGGTGTCATGCTGAGATCAAAAGTAATATGTTCAAGGTTATATGAACCGCTGTGGTGTCTAAGAGAATATATACCCAGAGGCAAGTCTCAGGACAAAATGTCAGGAAGGATTAAGTCCCTGTGTATAACAATTCTTTCTTGGCCGCCCTCTGCTGTAACACTCATTATTCCGTGAGAGAGCCAGAAAGGGAAAGTACAGACAGCATACGTTTCTGAAATCTGAAATTCTGCTTCAAAAAAAGAAAAAGACTTTATTTTTAGGTCATGACTTCATAGATAGGGAATTTGCTCATAGATGTCACCTTTGTGTACTGTATTGACCTCACCTTTGTTAGACAGTTTTGTTTCATAAACCAAAGTCTTACTTTAATTATTCAAAGAATGGAAGTGATCGTCTCTCCTGAAGAGTGTGTGATAGGTTATGCTGAGGCTGAGGTGAGGCTTGCATGCATGAGTAACGGAGACTCGTCTTCTGCTCCCTGGGGACCCTTGCCGAGAGCCTTATTGAAGGACTGGCACTGGTAGCCAGAGGCACAGAGAAGGGGCCCTGTAGCCAGCAGAGGGAGCGAGGCTCAATTCTCTGTAAGAGGAACTCCCAGTCATCAAGAGCTCAGCACATGCACCTGCATTCATTGCCTGGTATTCAACAAATCAGACCTTGTCTGATGGAGATCTAAAGAAAGTTCAGAGTAACAGCAGCACTATTGCAGTGCATAGCAAGTTTCATTTGCTAATTTACAGTCACTGAAAATATGCTTTCTTCTGAGTTCCTTGTAGCCTTCATGATTATACAGGATAAACTGCTTATTAAAGTCATATAAAACTCTTCGAAGTAGTACATCATTATATTAAGAAGATTTAAATAAAATCTAAAAATACATCTGTGAAACATTTCAAACATACCAGAACTATGGTAGATGCAGATATGTTTATTATTAGGAGTAGTCAAAGGTGAAAGATTTATGCAATTTGAAGAAACAAGAGTAAATAGATGGTAACATTTTGCTGTTCGTAGGTCCTGTTCAAAAATTTCCTGTTTCCTTAAATCTTCAACAATGATTGGCATTATTGATTTATAATATTTTGTTAACATAGAGAGTATAGATGGCCATTTCATTGTTTTAATTTCTCTTCCCCAAAATAACTACCTGACAATGAGCATCTTTTTTAATGGGGACAAATTTATTGGTCTTTATTTTTATTACGTGCTTTTCATTTCTTGTGTAAGAAGTCCTTTTCTACCTAATACTGTAAGAATGGTTAAATATATTGTCTTGCAAAAGTTTTACAGTTCTGCTTTTCACATTTCATCTTTATTTCATCTGAATGCATATGTGACTTGTTCTGGACTTACCTGTTCCCTTGGTCTATTTCTCTATCCCACTCTAATAGTGCACAATTTTAATTACTGTACTTTTTTAGTAATTACATTGAAATTAAAAGTATTTTGTGTGGAGATTATCTGATATTACTAAATAAAAATATGTTTTGCAACATTATGAAGCATAGGAGGAACACTGGACCTAAGTTTCTTATGCAAACTAGGTGATATAAATAATTTATTGCACAAAAATGGTTACCTAGATCCAGTTAAGGGCCAGCCAGCCATTGACCCATATCATGTGGCAGGCAGTGTGCTAAATGCTTCATACATAATTATCTTCACAAAAACCTTATTAGTATATTCATATATGCATTTCCAGACATAGGAATGAAGTGTTTATGGCACTCAGCCTTAGACCTTTTTGACACAAAGTCTGTCTTTTTGACCATTAAGCATAATGCCCTCTCAGATAGGCTCCTCTCCATATTGTATCTCTCACACAAAAAGAACATACTGTCTTCAACCTGGGTGACTTCAAATTGTAGGAGACTCATTCAAACCTGAGCCGCCTCAGCTCATCTGACATTGACTTTTCATCTCCAGTGACCTCTGTTCCTTCTCCATTTCAGCCATACATCTCCACAGCACAACTTGGGCCTTGTCATCACCAGGATCATTCCATTTCTGAAACATTAAGTTCAAGTATCTCATTCTCACTCCAGTCTTAGAAGCTTCCTGTTCTTTGACCCCTCTGATACCTTTCTATTTGTCATTCCCCTCCTGTGTTTGCTCCCTTGCCTAATCAGCCTAGTTTCCGTGGTCCAGCACGGGAGACCGTCTTCTGCGTATGCTTGAGTCAATCTCTCTTTACTCACCTATGTGGATTGCAGAGTCCTGCTGAAGAAAGTCATTCAAGCACAAAGATTTGTGCCTTTTCAAAGGCGGAGAGATTTGTATACTCTCCTTCTATCTGGCTGATACCTACTTATACTTCAGTTTCAGCTTAGAGCCTGTTTCTCCCTTAAGTCTCCTCTGAGCTCCTTGGTTTAGGTGCTTCTCCTGAGCCCTTCCCTAGCAACGTGTCCAGCCCACTACCACAGCCACGTCCACCTGTGCCGGAGTGCATGTGTCCTCTCTGTCCCCGTGAGATGCTAAGAGCTTCAAGGGGAGGGACCTTACTTCTTACCATTATTGCAGCCCTAATACCTCTCATATTTCAGGATAAAATGAAACAACCCACAATAAGTTAAGGAATCAACCAAACTTACAGATGAACATGTTTTAAATCTCCATAGACTCCAAGGTCACATACTTGTAGGAAAGCATGTGTTACCTTTCAAAACATTTTCAAACTTAATTCCTCATTGTTGTGCAAGATCTTGATATTTGGTCTTGGCCGAATTTGACAAAAAATGGAGGTATATTCTCTAAGGATCTTTCTGTTCAGGAGACAGAAAAAGAGAAAGCAATTTGAAAGACAATGGAAAGCTTGATATATCTGGTATACTGGAGAAGTAGCTTATGAGTTTATCTGAGGAAATATCGCCTACAGAAATCTTAGAATTTGATATATAATGTCCTATTTCTTTTGCTTAGGTGGACACTCTGGATTTCTTTTTTTTCTTTTTTTTTAACTTTGTGGTTAGTATGCACTCTTGGATGTTTAATTAACCTTGGTAACTAAAAAGCAGATGTTACTGCCATAACATATTTCTTAGTGGTTAAATCCAAGTGCTTGTAAGTACAAAGATCATAAATTATTAAATTCTTATAGATAATAAGGAAGAAATATTAATTTTTTATCACATATTTTTATTTAAATTTTCTTTGTTAATTAACGTACTGTGCAAAATTGGTTTCAGGAATAGAGCTCAGTGATTCATCACTTACATACAACATTCAGTGCTCTTCACCACAAGTGCCCTCCTTAATCACCATCTCCCACCCATCTCCCTCCCTCCCGCCTCAGTTTGTTCTCTGTTATTAAGAGTCTCTTAAGACTTGTTTCCCTCTCTCCTGTTTTTTTTTCTTTTTCCCCCCTCATCTGTTCATCTGTTTTCTTTCTTAACTTCCACATATGAGTGAGATCATATGGTATTTGTCTTTCTCTGACTTATTTCACTTAGCCTAATACACTTTAGCTCTATCCACATTGTTGCAAATGGCCAGATTTCATGCTTTTTGATGGCTGAATAATATTCCATTTTATATATGTAAATATCTCACATCTTTATCCATTCACAGATATATTTTAAAATTAACACTCAACTCTCAAAAAGTAAGAATTTGTCTTGAAAATTAAATCATTCCTTGTTACTAAGTTTTAATGACATGCCAAGCACTGTGCTTGAGGTTAATAAAACAAAGAGGAATGATTTAGACCATGTCTACTCTAAAGACAAAAACAATTCTTTTGGGATTTTCTAATGAATAAAATATAGTTTCCTCTTTAGAGATCAAAAATTTCTACAGAAAAAAAAAAAGGAACTCTCACAAATTCTACATCCTTGCTTCAAAAGGCAAACCAGGATATCCTTACTGTTGGAACTTGAAATCAAATTCTGTCACTAGGTTTTCAGAAGAGTTATCGCTCCAAGGGAGATGGAAATGGGGCTTCAACACATTTTCTTGAATTTATTGCACCGAGTTCCTAATTTAGGTTGCCCCACAGAGCCAGTGCCCGTATACAGATTTCGTTTCTGCACAGGGTCATGCCTGCTTGTTCCCATACTTGAGCTCATTCAGAGCTCTTGGCTCTGATTTCATTAATATTGGGTACTCAGTGCATGTATATTGAAATAAGTATTTTGGTATATACTGGGTTCAACCATAGAAAATTGCCCTTTGCACTTAAAAAACACTCAACAGCAGCCAGTTCCTATGGTTCAACCCAGGATATATCACACTTCTATAAGGAAAGAAACACCAAGACATTGGCAAGGACAGAGACATTTTGTTCACTGTCCGGAGGAGTTTGTCTTAATTAAGGAGCAAGAAACATATAAATTAAGTGATCAGACTCCATCCAAGAACTCAGGAGAAGATCATTTTTAGGATCAGCTGTTTTCCTGGTGTATAAAGTTAGTGAGAAATCAGTGGATTGGTTTTAAAATTAAGTGTCCTGTTCGTAGATTATATGTCATATTGAGGTGTTTTCATAAACTGTAATTGCATGTGAACTTGGTGTTAAGTGTCACTGGTATATTGAGAAGTAAGGCAAAACTTAAAGTTCTATTGTGGTGTATTTTCCATGCATAATCCTGTTTTAACCAGTGTTGTAATGTCTTCTGGATGATTCATAACTTCTTGGCACAATTTCTTAATATTTTAATGTTTGTAGCTTTCTTTGTAGTCTACACTCTACATTTTAATAATTACCACTTTTATATTTTCTATCATATCTTTAGGATGTGGGTTCCATTTCATTTTTATTTTTAAGATAATTGGAAGCAACTGTGTGTCTAACCATTTAAATAGCTTATTATGCTGAATTTAACAAGTTGAAACCATAACATAATTCTGATACCTCAGGTTGATGAAAGAAGCTTTTTGTTTAGATAAAAAAAGAGAGGAAGCTGAGGCGCCTGGGTGACTCAGTCGTTAAGCATCTGCCTTCGGCTCAGGTCATGATCCCAGGGTCCTGGATCACCGAGCCCTGCATTGGGCTCCCTGGTTGGCGGGAAGTCTGCTTCTCCCTCTCCTATTCCCTCTGCTTGTGTTCCCTCTCTTGCTGTGCGTCTGTCAAATAAATAAAACATTAAAAAAAATAGGAAGCTAAGAATTCAAGGAGAGAATAAGACTAGCCTTAAAGAAAATAAGAACAGGAAAAAAAAAAAAAAAAAAGACCAGGTAGAGTATAGTATTCAACTGATAGGAGAAGGAGGAAAAAAGATGAAGAGTTGGAAGGGCAAAGTACACACACACACACACACACTACTACAAATGCAGTATTCTACCTACATTTCCAAATACTTACGTTGAAAGATTATAAAAGACAAAATCTTATAGGCAAATATCTTGATTTTTTTAGTATTCCCAATCAATTTATTGGATGGAAGTAAAATATACAATCACAGTATGATAATCCCAAGGCTGTAGAGGTTTTGAAATGAAATCTCTGAACTTCCTATAATAGTTTGATGGGTCTATTGTTGCTTACTAGCATTCCCACTGAAGTATTTTGAATCTCATTCTTTCCCAGCTTCTGTGGGAGAAAGGTAATGATTTATTCATTAAGCATTAAGATCTGCAATAATCATGTGTGACCTTACCATAATCTTCCCTTACCTTTCCAGATCAACCCAGGATCACACCCTTACTTAGATGATAGATTGGTGTTGAGAAGAACATCATTTTCTTCTTTTACCTAGCTGTGTTCTTTGGTGGGGAATGCACATAGTTTCATATGTAAATGAAAATGTTTGACTAAATTATCCTAAGAACTTTCTTTCATAGAGTCACTATTGCTAGTGTATAGTGTTTCCATTGTGGGAACGCTGGTATTTCAAAAGAATACACAACACCATGTGGCTTCTGTTATTGTTCCCTCTCCTTACTATAGATAGTGTTAAGAAGGAATGTTCCTGAGATGGGGACAGCGTTTTCAGTGTATATATATTCTTTTTTTTTTAAAGATTTTCTTTATTTATTTGACAGAGAGAGAGATTACAAGTAGGCAGAGAGGCAGGCAGAGAGATAGAGGGAAGCAGGCTCCCTGCTGAGCAGAGAGCCCAATGTGGGGCTTGATCCCAGGACCCTGAGATCATGACTTGGACTGAAGGCAAAGGCTTAACCCATGGAGCCACCCCTCCCTGTTTGTATGTTCTTTTTTTCCCCCCCAAATATGTTTATTTTTTCAGTGTTACAAGATTGTTCATGCACCACACCCAGTGCTCCATGCCATACATGCCCTTCTCAATACCCACCACCAGGCTCG
>CM052798.1:81645357-81736148 GCA_028533885.1 Nasua narica | reverse complement strand
CCTGTTTTCCAAAGTGGCTGCACCAACTTGCATTCCCACCAACAGTAGAGGAGGGTTCCCCTTTCTCCACATCCTCTCTAGCATTTGTTGTTTACTGTCCTGTTGATTTGGGCCCTTCTAACTGGTGTAAGGTGGTATCTCAATGTGGTTTGGATTGGAATCTCTCTGATGGCTAAAGAGGATGAACATTTTTTCATGTGTCTGTTAGCCATTTGTATGTCTTCTTTGGAGAAGTGTCTGTTCATATCTTCTGCCCATTTTTGGATGTGATTATCTGTTTTGTGAATATTGAGTTTGAGGAGTTCTTGAGAGATCTTAGATATCAGACCTTTGTCTGTAGTGTCATTTGCGAATATCTTCTCCCATTCTGTGGGTTGCCTGTTTGTTTTGTTGACTGTTTCCTTCGCTGTGCAGAAGCTTTTTATCTTGATGAAGTCCCAAAAGTTTATTTTCGCTTTTGTTTCCTTTGCCTTTGGAGACATGTCCTGAAAGAATGTATGTTCTTATATAAATATGTTGGTTGTTGATCTTTGGCCCCGATGAAAAGGAATATACACAAAAATTTTACCACATTCAAATGAAGATACACAGCTTGCCTCCTCCTATGAAATATCACTGGTTTTAAGCAATAGTTATACATTCATTTGATTTCAAACTGATACGTTTATTCAGTCTGCACATAGAAATTTATAAGATTTGTAACTAAGTGGTATCTGACTTGAATGACTTTTTCATTTCAGGAAAGGTTAGGGAGGGGGGAAAAAATCAAGGTAAACAACTGGGGAGAGACTAAACCTCAGAGCTACCTGCCCGCTATTGGGATGGCTATGGGCACTGTTGGGAAGGGGCTCACGCAAGTTTTAAAGACTTAGCAGGTTTGACCTTCTTCCAAGTTATTAATTTCAGTATAGTGCCATTTAAAAAGAGGAAACGGCTCTTCTGCTCTTCTGTTGTCCTAGTTCAGAAGTTTATTTTAGAAGAATGCTTATAAGAAGGGTAAAGAGATTGTGCAATCTACATGCATTTTTATGTAGATTTGTTGATTGTAGGTCTCTGATCTAAGGGCTCCTGGCCACCCCCCAAAAAAAATTGGCATATTGAAGTGATGGTCCAGAGACCTTTGCTTTCTCTGAAAGTTTGCCAGTCTTTTGGGCTGGATCTTTTGGGAATACAACTAAATTTGTACCCTCCTACTCAAGCAAGTGTATCACAGGAAGGAAAGGGGTGGAGAGAAAAGAAAATAATAGAAAAGGGGCAGGGGAATGGAAGGATGAGACTAGAACATACTGTTTGAGAAAGTATACGCTACTTTATATGTTAGAACTTGTGTTACTTTATGCCAACTCAGCAATTGAGCAAATAGTAATAAAAAAGTATTTTTCCCCATAAATGATGCAAGTTACCTAACTTAATATTTAGATAAATACAAATTACTAAGAGTCATCATTAAGGACTTTTAGGAAATATGTTCATAATTTTGGACCTTAAAAATTTCATTTCCTGCAAAATGTCAGTTACATGTAGCCTATTGATAGTTATAGGTAAAAACACAAACGAATACAGTTAGAAGCAAGTCAAAACTAGTGATAAGTGTTAGTTCGTCCAACAAAAACTGAACATTTTTATTATTAAAAGCTAAATTTGATTATGAAAATGTTTATCATGCAGACTTGGGCAGTACAAATATATAGAAAAGGAGAAAAGACATAGAGGTAAACAAATCACTGTATAAATTACAAATTAGGGTTCATAATATAGACTGTCTTGGGTGTACGCACTTGCTCAGGTGTTTCAGCAAGTACAGAAAGGCCAGTTGTGGTGAAAAACATTGTGCAAGTGTTCAATTCGAACAAGATGATTGGAACATTAACAGGGGGCCAGGAAATATATGGTGGTAGGTTTGGTTCCAGAGCTCAGATTTAATTCTCAGTGCAGTAGGAAGAATTTTAAATAGGAGAATGCTGTTACAGAATTTATATTTTTAAAAAGTCATTCATATGGCTATGTGAAGGACAGTTGAGCATTGTAAGAGTGAGTTAGGAAAGGTCAATTTGAAAGCTAATGCTTGAACTGAGAGGTAGAAATAAAGATGGAAAGAAGTGGTTGATGAGAGCCATTTTGGAGGTGCGATCCGATGTGTGTGCATGCATGTTTGGAAGGACGGCTCTGAGGAAAGAAGAAGAGCTAACCATTTTTCTTTTTTTCTTCCAAAAGAAATCATTGAGATAAAGAACGTAATCGTTGTCACCAAGGTGGTCACAGTCCAGCATACATAAACTCTACAAAAACTGCACATAGAAAGATGTTTCTGCCCTAGTATGTTTGTTTTGTACTGGCTAAGTAGTTTTGATGCAGTAAGTGGTGGTAGAGCAGTGAGCATGCACACCTAAGGGAGCCTCTGTTTAAGGCAGTTAACCCACATGTAAGAGAATGGTAGGAGATTTCCCTGCAGGAGCACTATGTGAGTCTCAAAGAACAAGAGGAGTGAGTCACATTATTCCCCTCTTGGGTGTGGCAAGAGCTGGGTGTGCAGACAACAGCAAGTAGACGCCAGGAAGAAGTAGCATGTTAATAAGCACCTTTGATCTGTTCAATAGATTGAAAAATTTTAACAGGATATATGTATAGAAAGGAGTGATAAAAGGGGGTAGACCATCAAGACTACGTGTATCAATTTTGAATTTCATTAATTGCTCTCATGCAATGTCACTGACCGTTTGTCTGTCCCTCAGGTACTTCAAGCTCCTTCCAGTCTCAGTCTTCATGTTTATTGTTCAGCTTGCCTATTAAATCCCCCGTCCCCAGACTGCTTCCCAAATAATTACTGCTTTCTCCTCAGGCCTGAGGGTTTCTTCTCCTAAAGAAACCTCCCACCTTCAGCCATATCCACAACCTGGTCACTCTCTAATCCCGTACCTGTTTCTAAATGATTCCTTATAACACATCCATCTGGTATTAAATGAGTCCATTTGTTTTTATGTTTGTTGTCTCTGCTAAAATACAAACTTTATGAGGGAAGAACATGTCTGCGTTATTGACAGCTGCATTCCCAGTACCTAGGCCAGTATCTGCACATGGAAGGTCTGTAAATCTTTGTTGAATAAATGAATGAACTCATTGAATGAAGAATGAAAACTGGGTTATTGCAAAGTGCCCTTAATCATTTTTGCTTATACTCTGTCTTATCCCTTAGATATCCTTAAGGACTGGACTGTTACAGGTTCGGGGTGGCGGCAAAAAAGAAACATTCTCTGTTGCTTTGGGGGCAGGGGTTTCTGCTAGAAGGGTAAGAAAACGGCCCAGGACATCTGATCACTAATCACTCCAGGTTTCTGTACTTGCCATGAAGGGGAGGAGTTCCAACAGGCTTCATGGTATTCTTTCAGGGCCAACAGTTCTGGAAACTAGTGATGCCAGTCACCTCTTGTCAGGAGTCCGAAACTGTGGTTCCCTGCTGACTTTAATATACCTGTGTCCTGCTTTCATGTTCTATAGGAGCCCGTACGATGGGCTTGTTTCTCACCTTCCATTGAGGACTGCCCCTTTGGACAGTCTCCTTTCAAGCCTCCTCACATGTTCAGCAGCTTTATTGCAGTCTTTGGCTTAATCACTAACCTCCCTGAGGTACTCAAGTGTTGTTTTAACAGCAGAATGATGTGGTTTATGAGATTAAAACTTTCTGTGGAAACAATCACATGCGGCTACTTGTCCACAGATCCACAGAACTGTTTGTGGACGTGTCAGACGCTGAGAGGACTGTCGATTGTCAAATCCAGGGCATTTCATTCTTTTTTTTTTTTTTTTTGGTTGTTCTGTTTATTTTATTTTTTTTCTCCCCAAATTTGTTTATTTTAATTTTTCAGTGTTACAAGATTGATTGTTCATGCACCACACCCAGTGCTCCACAGGGCATTTCATTCTTGTCACTGAGGAGATTTGAAGCCCTGTCTTTAGAATATACGAGCAGGACTCTTTACTTCCTCCTAGAATTCACCTAATCTTGGGGAGCACACAATCTTTGATCACTTGAAGGAGAGTTCTCACTCCTCTTCTCCTGCTCCCCAGGATAATGCTGGACACTCAGCAGGGATTCAGATGATCCCCAAACATCTATCAGTGTGTAAGGGAAACCTCTTCTCTGCCACAGTCCTGATCCTGGTTCCAGAGAACGACTGAGCCTTCAGCCAGGAGAATTGAATTAGCGGTTGGTGTATGGGGTTCTAGTTACAGTTCTGCTTGTAGCTAGCTATTTGACTTCAGACATTTTTATTTACCACTTTGAATGTTAGTTTTATCTGGTGGAAGATGAGGTGGTTGGAGTCGGTGGTAATGTTCTTACTTTGAAATTGTGTGTTTGTGTTCTTTTTTCTATTTTCAAAGGAGATACTGCGCTGGCTCAAGCTGTTGGGCTCCTCGCACCCCCGGGCAGTGGTCACTGTTCAGGAGTCTGAGAAATGGCACATTCTTGTAGAGCCTTAATATTACTTAAGGATTATAGGGAAACATTTCACTAAAACATATATTTGATGGAACAGAGTATTAAATTTGTGTGGATTTTAAAATAACACGTGAAATTTTGTAGTGATTTTTATCTTTGGTAGCCTATAAAAGCTGTTTCGTGAATGGAGGGGAACAAAAAAAAAACTTTCAAAAGGTTGTTATACGTTTCACCCCTGATTTACTAATACTCCTGTAAGTAGTGCCACAGGGTGAGTATTCAGTTTATAAAGTGGGAGGAACATATCTCTATTTGATCCTTGTTTTTATGTGAGGAATCACAGTGCTATTTCCTTCATCTGATTCATCATTGTTTATAAAAGGAAAGAGTAGCCTTCTCAGGTTGAAAATTTTTGAAATCCTTGATAGGGAGTGTTCCCTTTGTGAACAATTAGTTCTTTAGACCAGTTTGTTTTCCACCAAATTGTCTGTTTCTGTTGTAACAGATGGTTTCCGTTATGAGGCTCCTTTTGCTTCTCTGTGAAGCAAACAAGTGAATGGAAGTGGACTGCTGGGTTGGAAAGAGCCCTGAGAGATGTGGTGGGCAGGAGAAGCCCAGCATCCTAGCTACCTAACTTGCCAGCTGCTCGTTCTGCTCAGTCTGGTCACCAGACATGATGGTTCAATTGTGAACTTCTGTCAGGAAGAGCCCAGACATAAATGTAAAGCAGATTTAGCTGGCAAGGTGTTATTTCACTGTAGCTTTCTCGAAAGCATGTTTGGAACCACTGGTTGTTGGTCATGATGAATTGTTTATGCACCCACAAAGTATGATTCCCAAACCTAGCTGGGATTTGGAAACCGTACCTAGGAGACTTATAGAAACGTAACATGTATATTTCAGGGTTCTACTAAAGACTTAACAAAAAACATTCCCTAAAATTTTTATTGATATGCATATTTTGAAAAATTTCCCACTGGATCAGAGCCCATGCCCAGTTGTATTGTATTTGAGTTTACCTGCCTCGTCAGTAGATTGTAGGCTCTTTGAGGGCAGGAAGCGCGTCCTTGTTCGGTTGTCAATCCACCATGCCCAGAAAAACTCATAGAGTGCCCAGGACATTGAAGGAATGAATGAATATGTGATCAAACTTGTAAGCAGCTTCCCAGGATAAATCAATATATTCTCCGACATCTTGTAGAAGTAATTATTTTTTAATGTGGCTGTGTTTAGTTTTTAAATTAGGCCTCAGAGGTGAAAGGCCAGCACCTTACTGACAGCCCATTTATCTAGCACAGAGCACTCTTCTCTAAGTTATTGCCCTGGGAAGCCCGTTGCATTAGAACAGTGATATCAGCATCGGGTATAAACACTAATCTATGTTGTGGCCATCACTCTTCTTAGAAGCCGAGTGGTCGATAGTGGTACAGTAGGCTGTTCACTGAAGTTTGAGGGTTTATGTGAACATTGTTGGTGAAATAGTTTATATCTGGCAAACTTTTAAATAGGGTTCTGCTTACAATTAACTTTAAAAAATTATTTTTAAAAAATTTCTTGGTATGTGTCCCTGTTAGTGACATTGGACTCAAATTTGGAGGGAAATCTTGCTTCAGACTCCCCCCCCCCCCCTTTTGGTTACGTATTGTTTTGGAAAACTCTAGCATGCCTTGTAATTACATTGGCTTCAGTTTTATTTAACAGGAACCTGAGGACTGTTCCTGGAGTATAGCCATAATTTTAACATTGCCGGTTCTTCAGTTTGTTAATTCTTTATGCATAAGATGACTTGGGGACCTTGTCTGATTTAAGACTAAGTATAATGACTAGTGTGAACAAAAGTTAAAGGGCATAACTGTCCAGAAGTTATATATCAAGGATATAGTTAGCTGTACAGCCAAGCATTTGTTGTAGGGAATGAAATAAGCTAAAATAACATTTGGCAGGACCACTAATTAGTCTTTGCCATTTTAATTATATTCCTTTAGATAAAGATAAGTCATTACATAAAGTTTTGGGAACTTCCTACGTTGCTTAACTGTACATGTTGGAATTATATATGATTTTTTTGCATTTAATATCTGAAGGTTGTTGCATGATAAATTTTCAGATTTTGATGAGCAGCCCTGTAATTGTACCAATCTATCCACTCTAAATGCTGTTCTGGAGCAGAAAGAAACTAAAACGCTTGGGTCCGTATTACCCAAGAGGAAAAGAAGCGGCTTTCTGGGATGAGTTGTGATTTTATAATATAATGGAATTTATATTTTTTAAATCAGTTTTTAGAATAACTTTTGGTTATTTATTTCTGATTGGTCAGAGTTAGTGAGGAAAACCATCATCTCCTTCTGTAGATTTATAACGTTTTGCATTTCAGAATTCCTTGAAGTATGGATAACTAAAGGAAAATGTGATTAACTAGGGATTTTAAGCCTGAACAAATTTTGAAAGGCTAATCTATAAAAAGGAGATTTGCCACCTTCAGCATAAATTCACATGGAAGGAGGTAGGTCAATGGAGAGAAGTTACACAGAGCTTTTGGAGTAAATTTTAGATAGAGTTTGTTAATAAACTATACACCCCAATGAGTTATCATAAGGACAGGCAGTGAAGGTTCTGTGCTGGACATTTTTAAAGAGAGGTTAGGACCTGTCAGGAATATTTTATAAGGAGAGAAGAAAACCTGCAGTAAATCAACACTAAATGGCTATTTGAAATATGAGGATCTATAAATCTAATTTCTTCTCCATTCTTGATCTCATTTATGAGGTGGGATGCCTGCCTGGTATTAGATTGTGTTAACAATTATATTGATGGTTGAGTGCTGACATGAAGTTTAACCCAATCTCTCTTCTTTATTTTAATTGCATTTTATCTATCCATTAATGGGATTATGTTCACCTTCTTAGCAATGTTATTGAGTCTGTCTGTCTGTCTTTCTTTCCTTTTAATAAAACGGAGGACTATAAACCACTCATAACACCAGTATCCTAGAACTCCTAATATATGCAAGCACCAGAGGCAAGGTCAAGGTGTCAGAATTCATCATGTCACAGTGGCCTTGCTCGATCCCTTTTATTCTTTGATCTCTGGAGCCCTGTTGCCCTGATGACAGATCATCCTGAAATGGGAAGTGCTGACCTATCAGAAATAAATAGCCAGGGATTATTCTAACAAATGACTAAAAAATATAAATTCCATTATAAACTCCTAACTCATTCCACAAAAACAAACAAACAAACAGAACACACCATATGAATCAAATAAACGCTGTATTTTGAGAGTCACTTATGGCTGAATTCAGGTTAGTAGCAATGTCTTTTTGGCTATTACCTGGGCTCAACCATCATTCTTGGCAAAGGTCACACAATTCTGTTTTAGGAATGAGGTCAGCAACATACCCTGTGCTAGTGTGCTACTAGATCAACTTCCCAAATGAAGTTCATAACCAAGAAGAAAGTTATAGCAGAGGAGATACATTTTAAATGAAAAAATTAGCAATAAGTAAGATTATAAAAAACCAAGTCCATCATTTCAAAGACGACTTAGTTCTAAGTAAGTTTTAAGACTACTGAGTTCTCATTTCCTGACGAGAGATATTAATACATGTAAGACTTCAAATTTTAAGTAAGATTTTAGTAAGCTATGTGTAATGAGCATTCCAGTCCATCAAAAAAGATAAATAAGGCAGCATTGTTCCATGTCTTGTATTTCACAGCCTTCTTTGTCACCTGGGTATGGCATATGTTAATCCCTAATTTATATTTGGTTGGTGAGATGTCATTAATTTTTTTCTCCCTAGACACTTTATAGGTTTTCAGTAATTTTTTGAGAATGGATCAAGTTGGGCATGTTGGCAATCACAGATCTGTTGTTTCCTTCAGGCACTGCTTGGTTTTGTCTCTGTGGGTCTTGGCCACAGAAACAATGGCAAGGAAGACCAGAGCCCTCCCAAGCACTCAGTCTTTGAGGCCACATCAGTTATTTCAGGTTTTAGAACTCTTTTTGTGTCTTGCCTTCAGCCTTTATTTTAAAATTAACATAAAAACAAAATTATCAAGGGAGGCTACTAAATGAAATGCTTTCCTTGCTCTAAGAATGCTCAGTAAAACCTGAGGCTAACCACAACTCTGGCCCCCCAATATGGAATAACTATCGTTCAGACCAGCCTCTATCTAAAAAAAAAAAAAATTCTACTTTAGACTGCATCCTCTTGCACCTTTTGAACTTCTCAATCAGTTGTGTGTAGGAAATATTTAGGCTTCATATAAAATAATAGCAACTTGATAGCATAAAATAAGCTCTTTCTCTGCTCAAGGCATATACAGTGTGTTGAGAGCAAGTCTGATAAACACTTGACTGAGAAGAGTTCTGTCGAGTGTTGTTTTTGGGAAAGACAGTAAAGTCTGCTGTTTGTGTAAGGGCATCTGGTTGGGAAACACTCCATGAAGGTTGTGGGATGAAAGTCATCCCTCCAGGGGTTCCGGGGCCCAAGAACTGAAGCAAAGGGGAGATGTAGCGACTCGTGACATGCCTCAGCAGTTACAGCGGCTAAATTGGGGTTAAGGGCCCAACGTTTTTCAGTCCTCCTGCCTTCTGATGGATGGGTTGATAAGAAAGTCTCGACTAAAGCTTTTCAGTTCTGCCTAATTTACGGCCATACTTGTTTTCTTCCATCCGGGGTGGTTGTTGAAAGAGGATCGTGAGGACTCTATTCTAAATTGTTTGCAGGAGCATTTCATGTAGATATTGAGGTCTGTGTAACCTGGACAACCTTTTCTAGGTAACTTGAACATCTAGAACCGAATGACCATCACGCATGCTCCTAGTCTATCGGGCACAGCATTTCCAGCCGGTTACAGATTTACCATGGTCAGTCATCAGAATAAAAAGTCCTGACATGTGTCCTAAGCAGTGGCTCGAGTCCCTGAATGTGCACCTCCTGTGAGAGGGAGCATCTCACCTCTAAATGGAAAGGGGCCTGTGAAGTTGTCCATTTGTGACCAATATTGGTGTAGTCAGGCTTAGGTGCTGTTGATGCTGTTCTCAGAAATGAAATATTGAACTGAGACCTTAACTGCGCGTTCTTGGAAATACAAAGAAAAAGGATGGATCTGTATTTCAGGTGTTATTGGTGCTATTGGCTTAGACGTGTTCCCTTTATTGGGTCTGTTTTGCAAGCCTAAATTTGAGCCTGAAGAATTTCTCCATATAAATGTCTTAAGTATTGCAGTGGCACATCCATCACCTTTTTGCTTTTGAATTACAAAGATAACCTTAAGATATGAGCCTTATACTGGGCACTGTGATACATACACAGAAAGGGTGAGCCTCCTTACTGATGAAATCAGCCAATGCCCAAGAGGAAAGTAATAGGCAGAAAGGATAGAGTTGATGAAAAAATTGATTCTTTTCCATTAAACCGTACGTGATATGTTTTTTATGAAACAGGCATCAGCTGAAAGAAATATTTTTTCAACTAAAAAGAGATTGATGGTGAGGGAGAGGAAAAGTATGTAAGGGATCAGGGCATAAATATGTGTCTTATTCCATTACCTTCTCAAATAAGAAGAAGTTTGAAAAGCATTCCATTGTAGTTACTTCAAACGTTTACTTGGCCTTGGTGCTATTAAACCTTGGTAATGTTAATAGCCTTGTTCTTATTTTAAAGTACGTTCAGGCTTCACATGTCATTATTTTCTCAATTCTAAAAGCTGTGTTGCTTATTTTCAGGCTTACCAAAGATGCAGGTCATTAAGAACTATGCTGGAATACCGGCCCCAGCTCTCCACGAAGGACCCCCACTGCACATCCAGGCAGGGGATACAGTTGAACTTCTGAGAGGAGATGCCCACAGTCTCTTCTGGCAGGTACGACCGCTGTCATCCGGACAGTGGCTTGGTTTTTGTTTTTACTTAATAGATGATTGATTGCTGCTTAAAGACTAAAGCTCTTTCTGTAGAAACTGGCTTCATGCTTTCAGCTTCAGAAATTTTACATGAGGTGGGGAAAAATCTTTTCTATCAGCCTTCCCATGTCTACCAATGCCAAAGTGGCAGTGAACATAAAAACGCTAAAGAAAAATAGGATCCGTGCTGTGAATCATAATTACCATTTTTATTAAAAATTCGTACTTTGCCAGAGCATTTTTTTTCCCCAAACCTAGGACCTGTGGGTATGATCTAATTTGTATTGCTTTAACATATTAATGGTTCATTTCAGGGGAACCACCTAATGAGCTTGCCAGTGGCCATTTCTGGCCATACTTGATTTGTGCCTACCCACAGAAATGCAGGTGCTCTGGGCATTAGTCATGAAATGTATGAAATGTGAGAAGTGAGTGAGCCTGTTGATGTTTGCTGGTGACGAAATCTCTCTTGTCCAGTAAGCCTATGTTCGGTCTAAGGATTGTGTTAGGTGAGATCAGTATGGTATAGTGTTAAGATTTGATAAACCTGGTGCGCCCGGGTGGCTCAGTGGGTTAAAGCCTCTGCGTTCAGCTCGGGTCATGATCTCAGGGTCCTGGGATTGAGTACCGCATCGGGCTCTCTGCTCAGCAGGGAGCCTGCTTCCCCCTCTCTCTCTGCCTGCCTCTCTGCCTCCTTGTGATCTCTCTCCTCGCTGTCAAATAAATAAATAAAATCTTTAAAAAATTAAAAAAAAAAAAGATTTGATAAACCTGGGTGGTATAACATTGCTGTTCACTAAAGTATTCTCTATTTTCATGTGTATGTTAGAAATATTTCCCAATAAAATTAAAGAGTTTGTTAAAATGTGTGTTGAGGGAAAAGGGCGTGAGTTCCACAGAAAGATCAGCACATAAGTAAAATTTGGTTAGGGGTGGAGAGAGCAGGGAAGAACTGGTAGATAATAATCCATTGTGTACATGCGAAATGATAGTTATTTTGTTGACTTAGAATGCTTATGGTCTGCCATTTTGTTACGGATGAATGCTCCTACATGGAACATTTATCTCCAACCACTGTAGCCAATGCTGTGGCCAGTGAGTTTTCCAAAGCTCCACTATTCCTCTTACTATCCCACCCCCCTCATACCGCATTCTTTCCAAAAACGGAAGAGATAGCATGAACGACTGAAACTCTACCAACTCTTTAGTCCAGTCCTGCACATTCCACTCCCAAAACAAAATATACCTGCCTTTGTACCTGTAAGATTCCTCTTACTCAAGACTTATATTTCAGCCCACAATCAGCTGACTCTTGACTCTTAGGTTTTCAACTCCATTCTCTCCACTTGCTTCTTTTCTGTGGCAAATAAATATACTTAACCTCCTCCCATCTTAAAACACATTAACTCAGCCTTCTATCTGGTTATCTTAGTCTCCCTCTTCTAGTCTAACACTAAACTTCTTGAGAGAGTAGTCTGCAGTCCATCTCTCCCTCCTGATGCCCTATTTATAATGTAGCCTCCTGCAGAAACTAATGCCACTTAAAATAAAAGAAAATGTTGCAATACATAATACACTGCATGTATTTAAAGTGTACAATTTGGTAAGTTTTGACAAATGAATATACAAGTGAAACGTCATTAATCAAGATGATAAAAAATAGCCCCCAAAGTTTTTGTGTGTGCCGCTTTGTAATTTCTCCTTCATGCTTCTACCTGTTGCCCTTCCTCAGTCCCCAGGCAAGCACTGTTCTGCTTGCAGGCTATGAATTTGCATTTGTCAAAATCTTATAGAGTACATTAAAAAATTTTTTTATATAGTGCATCATATATAGTATATGATATCTATTGATATACAGTATATGATATCTATACAGTCTCTATTAGTTTTTTATGACTTCTTTCACTCAGCATAATTATTTTGAGATTAAACCATGCCGCTTTGTGTAACAATAGTTCTTATTTTTTTTAAAACCACTGTATTGATTGTATAATTGGAATACAAAAAGCTGTATACATTTAACGTATGCAACTTGACAAGACTTGGAGATAAGTATAAATCCTTAAAGTCATCACCACAATTTATGCCATAAACCTATTCTTCACTTCCCCTAAAGTGAAGAAGTACCCCCCTGCTCTCTTCATTTATTTATGTGATAACATTCAAGATCTAGCCACTTAGCAGATTTTTAAGTATATAAGCAGTAGTATTAAATACAGACTCTATGCGGTACAGTAGATAGCTAGGACTTACCGTGCACAATTTGAACTTTGCACCCTTGGACTAGTGCTACCCTGTTTCTCCTTTACACCAGTCCCTGGCAGCCATGATTCTGTTCTCTATCTCTTTGCATTTGGCTGTTTTAGATTCTTCACATAAGTATAGGCAAGGCACAGAAGTAATGTCCCTCAGTGGACTAATGGATAAAGAAAATATCTATATACACATGGCTAAAGATACACGTGGATATAAAATAGATAAAGAAAAAAATACACACACACACACACACACACACACACACACAGGGATATTATTCAGACTTCAAAAGAAGGAAATCCTGCCATTTGCAAAAGTGTAGAAGAACTTGGAGGACATTATGCTAAATGAAAGAAGTTCTTTCTTTTTATTGCTTTCTACTATTCTACGTATGGGTATAGCACAATCTATCCTTTAGCTTGTTGATGGACTTTTAGGTTATGACTGGTTTGGGACTATTACAAATAAAACTTCTGTGAACTTTCAAGTATAAGTCTTTATATGGACATAGGCTTCATTTTTAGGTAAATACTGAAAGGGAAATGGGCGGATCATATATAGATACATGTTTAACTTTTTGAGAGATTACCAAACTGTTTTTCTAAGAGATTTGACTGTTAACATTTCTACAGCTGTATATGAGCCTTCTGGGTACTCTGATAATATCCTCACCACCAGTGGGTGTGGTCAGTTGTTTAAATTTTATCTGTTCTAACAGGTGTATGGTGGTATCTTATTGTGGTTTTGATTTGCATTTCTCTAATGACTAATGATATTGAGCATCTGTCCATATGCTTATTTACCACCCATATACCTTCACTGATGCAGTGCTTGTTCGAAAATTTTGTCAAATTTTTTTATGGGCTGTGTGTTTTCTTATTATTGAGTTTTGAGAGTTCTGCATATATTTTGGGTACAAGTTCTTTTTTTTTCTTTAAGATTTTTAATTATTTAGAGAGAGAGAGAGAGAACACATGCAAGTGAGGGAGGGGGCAGCGAGAGAGGGAAAGAATCTCAAGCAGACTCTACACTGACTCTGGAGCCCGATAAGGACTTGATCTCACAACCCTGAGATCTTGATCTGAGCCAAAATCAAGAGTCAGATGCTTAACTGAGTGACCTAGGTGCCCCCTTAGATCTTAATAAAATATATGATTTCCATTTATTTTCTCCTAGCTTGTTGCCTAACTTTTTATTATCTTGATAATGTTGTGTATGTAACAGAAGTTACATCAAAGTAACGTATTCCAGTTTATTTGTTACTTTAAGGATCGTGCATATGGGCATAGTATTTAAGAAATAGTTGCCTTGGGGCACCTGGGTGGCTCAGTGGGTTAAAGCCTCTGCGTTTGGCTCAGGGCATGATCTCAGGGTCTTGGGATCGAGCCCCACGTCAGGCTTTCCGCTCAGTGGGGAGCCTGCTTCCCCTTCTCTCTCTGCCTGCCTCTCTGCCTATTTGTGATCTCTTTCCTCTCTGTCAAATAAATAAATAAAGTCTTAAAAAAAAAAATAGTTGCCTTATTCCAAGGATACAGATATTCTCTTACATTCTTTTCTAGAATTTTCATAGTTGTAGGCTTTATATTTAGGTTGATAGTCTGTTTTGAGGTGTTTTTGAATATGTGTTCATTTTTTTCATAATTGGTGTTCATTTTTTTGCTTATGGATATCCTTGTGTTCCAGCACCATATGTTGAAAAGACAGCCATTTCTCCACTGGGTTGCCTCTGCACTTTTGTAGAAAATCAGTTGTCTGTATATGTGTTGGTATGATTCTGGATTCAGTTCCACTGATTTCTCTCCATATTTAAGCTAAATACAATGCTATTTTGATTATTGCAACAAATAATGTCTTAAAATCAGACAGTGTTGGTCCTTCAGATTTTTCTTTCAAAAAGTGTTTTGGCTCTTCTAGGTGCTTTGTATTTCATAGGAATTTTGGAGACCTCAATCTCACCAATAGAAGATTGCTGCAATTTTTATTGGGATTGTGTTGAATTATAGATCAGTATGAGAAAACTGACATCTTAACAATATCGAGTCTTCTAACCACTGAACATGGTATAGCTCTCCATTTATTTAGGTCTTTAATTTCTCAGCAATGTTTTATAGTTGTCAGAGTGAAGGACATGCACATCTTTTGTCATCTATCCTTAATTATTTCATGTTTCATTTGATCCTAATGTACATGGTGGTTTTAAAATTTTATTTTCTGGGCACCCGGGTGACTCAGTGGGTTAAGCCTCTGCCTTCGGCTCAGGTCATGATCTCAGGGTCCTGGGATTGAGCCCCGCATCGGGCTCTCTGCTCAGCAGGGAGCCTGATTCCCCCTCTTTCTCTGCCTGCCTCTGTCTACTTGTGGTCTCTCTCTCTCTCTCTGTCAAATAAATAAATAAAATCTTTTAAAAAATTTCATTTTCTATTTATTGTTATATAAAATTATTGATTTTTATGAATTGATCTTTTACCCTACAACCTTGTTAAACTCACTTATAGGAATTCTAATTAGTTAAATTAGAATTATTCCAGCAGATTTTTTTTAAAGATTCATTTTTGAGAGAGAGAGAGACAGCAAGTGAAGGGGAAAGGGAGAAATGGAGGGAGAGGAAGAGAAAGAATCTCAGAATCTCAAGCAGACTCCCCGCTAAGCATGGAGCCCAACACAGTGCTCAATCTCACAACCCTGAGATCATGACCTGAGCCAAAACCAAGAGTTGGACTCTCAACCAACTGAATCACCCACGCACACCAATTCTAGCAAATTTTTAAAATGTGGACAATCATGTTGTCACTGAATAAACATAGTTGTACTTCTTCCTTTGCAATCTGAATGCTTTCTATTTCTTTCTTGCCTTATGACAATGGCTGGAACCTCCAGGAAAATGCTACTAGAATTAGGGAAAAGGTACATACTTGACTTTATTCCTGATCTTGGGAGGCGGGGGGGAAGCATTAAGTCCTTTACTATTAAGTATAATGTTACCTGTAGTTTTTTATAAATACCTATTATCAAGTTGAGGGTGTTCTATGCAAGGCCTACCTACTTTGCTGAAGGTTTTTATCAGTAATTCATGTTGGATTTTACCGAAGGCTCTTTTTGCATCAATTGAAATGATTCTATCATTTTTAAAATTTATTAATTTGGTGAATTACATTGATTTTTCCGATGCTGAATCAATCTTGGTTAGCCAAGATAAACCCCAACTGGTAACAATATATTGTCCTTTTTATTTATTGTTGTTTTATTTTCTTGTAATTTATTTGTCCAGGTTTGGTAATAGTTTAGCGCTCAAAGAATGAATGGGGAACTATTCCTTTCTCTTAAACTTTCTGAGAGAGTTTTTTAAGAATCAGCATTATTTTTTCCTGAGGTGTTTTATAGAATTTATCAGGGAAGCTCTCCAGGCCTAGAGTTTCCTTTACAGGAAGTTTTTTTTTGTTTGTTTTTTTAATTACAGATTCAGTTTCCTTAGTGAATATATGGCTATTTAGGTTATCAATTTCTTTTTGGGTAAACTTGGGTTGTTTTTGTCACCTCTTGTTTCTGACATAGGTAGTTTGTCTTTGCTTTTTTTTCCTTGATCAATCTAATTAATTGGTTATGAATTTAATTAAACTCATACGAGGTTGGTTCTATTTTTCTGTTTCAGATTTCCTTGATTTCTGCTCCGTTCTTTATTCCTGCCTTTTTATTTGGGGTTTGATTTGTTCCTTTTTTTCTAGTTTCTTAAGGTCCTCATTGGTTTGAGAATTCTCTTTTCTAATATAGGCATTTAGTGCTATAAATTTCTAAGTTTTTCTACTTAAGTAATTTCTTAGAAAGAAAGTACTAAGTAATTTCTACTTTTGCTGCCTCCTGAAAATGTTTGATAAGGGTTGTATTTTCATTTTTGTTCATCTTGAAATACTTTCTAGTATTTTTTTTTCCACTTTTTCACTTTCTTCTTATGGATCACTTAGAAGTGCACTATTTAGTTTCCAAATATTTAGGGGTTTCCCAGGTATATTTCTGTTTTTAGTGAGCTTATTCCTCTGGTCAATGAAATTCCAAGTGTTCTTTGTCATTTTTTTTTCTCCCTGCCATAGTGGAAAGGGTTGGGTAGAGTGAGCTAGAGCTAAGCATTTCCTTTCTCCCCAGGTCAGTTAGACTCTGATAATACCCCAGCTGGTTAGGCTTCCATTAACTAGTTTTTCCCGAGGGCATGTCTTATTAAGAAGAGCACTTAAGAAGAAGAGGAAGTGCATAGTGCCTTTTCCCCTCCTTCTGTCAGAAGCTGGGGATTTTCCTCTCATATTTACTGTATGAATCTGGCCAAGCTCCTAAAGGGAGTCTTACAATATTGTGGGTTTCCCCTATGACAGCTCCCCCTGGACTGTTTAACTCCGAGTTGTAAGCACTGAACCTTCAATTTGTCAATACCAGTTCATGTTTTCCTGGCCCAGCACTGGCACCGGATCCCACAGCAGTTTCTGCTGGGGAGAGTCTGCTCTGGAAAGCTCTCACTCCCTGCATTTGCTGGCCTGTCTCTCCATTCCTGGGGCCTGAGATTTGTCTTGTGTCTTTCCCTCTCTTAGGAATCCAAGAACTGTTGATTTTCAGTGTTTAACTTGTTAGGCAGGGTGATGACTGGCAAGATCCTTACGTGAAGAACTGGAAGCCCAATGTTCTTTTTACTAAATTGTATTGCCTCCTATTCTTTTTAGAGGATAAGAAAGACATTATTACTTGTCATTTCCTCTCAACGGCCTGGAAGCATGAAGCTTTTCTGGTATGACGGTCTAATGGCTTTGGAAACTCTCAGGAAAATTGTAAGAGAAATGAGACCATTGTATGACAAAATGCATGTGTGTATCTGTTGAGGGGAGGATGACTAGGGTCTAGAGCAGAGAAAAACAATTAGCACATTTATTTCGGATCAGCAAATATATATTGAGTGTCAACTCTATGCTCACTTCTCAGACACTGCTCACATTTCAATTATCAACTCTAATTATTGGTTTGACATTATGTCTCCTGCCCTTAGAGGATCCATTCATGCTTGCTGGGAGCTAGCAAGATGTTTGAATTTTCAGAGATGAATTAAAAGTTCATCTAATGTTTTCACCAAGGACGTAGCATAAGGCAGAAGTGTCTTATGCGTACCTCTTAGGCAGTCAAAGGATTTTTTTCGCCAACAGAGTCTACCCTTGCTGACAGGGGCAGTGGCGCTGTGAGAAAAACCTGAGTCAAGTCATGCATCTGTGGCCAAGTGGCCGTTGGCTTGGGTCAGGTTACTCAGTCACTAAGTGGCTTAGTTTCTTCTTTTGTTATGGGACAGGGGCCGGACCAGAGCTGCACTCACAACTCTGAGTGATCTAGGGACTTTGCAATAATGTCAACACACAGCCCCACTTCCAGAGATCAGGGTACAGTTGGTCTGGGTTCAAGAGAACCCAAGATAAATTTACTCTAAGCCATTGACTAGGGTGATACAATTGATTTCATGGAGTCATGACATTATTTCCAGCTTACTCATCGGTCATGGGTAGCAAACCAGCTTACTAAGCATAGCTATAAGATAAGGTGTTACAGTGAACTTGATCAATACTTTGTATCAGTTAGCAAATAAAGGGAACATTTTCAAAGAACTAATATGTAATTAAGATATATTTGCCACTAACTTCATATTGAACTTGATGTGTTTTCTTTGATTCAAAAGAAAACACCTTCACCTCTTGGAGTTCTCTAAGGCTATCATGATGAAATCAGCTTTTGTTCTACCCACTGTACACATGGAAGGTATATGTAGGAAACTGGTCTGGATGTGTACTTACTCCATGAACTTACTCAATGGCATGATTTAGAATGACATGTTTTAAAAATCTCTGAACAAAAATCTTTCCTCTGTATTGGATCTAGATGTGTAAAGAATGTTGCTGTTTTGATCCTTTGAAGTTACAGGAGTTTGTGTGCTTACAGTGGCTCCATGTACGTTACTCTGTTGATATTCATATTCAGAGAAGACGAGTACTTCATGGTTTGCATCCTAAAGGGTGTGACTCTGCACTGTTTGTGTGTGTATGTGTGTATGTACGTATTTAATTGCTTCTGAGAAGATAGTTTTTAGGCATCTCCTTTTTGGTCCCTACCCAATTGGTTTGGTCTCATTTGAGATTGCACATAATTAGCACCAGAAAAATAAGTGTTTTTCTCTTCTGTGTTACAATTGAGGAAATTGTAGCTCATTTTCCTGAGTAGCAGTTACTAATTCTGCCATCTATTGGCATCATGACCTTACATAGATTACTCTGTTTTATCATCTGTAAAATGTTTTATAAGGGCCTCAGTTTTATCATCTGTAAAGTGCATACAGAATAAAATAAACGATATATGAAAGAGGTCTACTCCAGTGCTCATTAAATGGTAGCTCCTGCATTCATCCATTCATCTGTCCAAGTACTCTGTGTCTGACTTCATGTTTTGTACTGATCACAAAAAAAGACAATGGGTTTCTAACCTTGTGATTATGATCAAAGCTCAGAATAGGTGATGCAGCTGGTTTCCATGTTGAGTTTTGTGTTAACGCTTTTATAATTATATTGTTACAAATACATGTAAAGTTAAAACTGTGGCTCACAATATAGATATTGCGATATTACAGTGCCTTGCATTTGAATTTCAGAAATGTCTTTTGTACTAGTTAAGTGCTTTGGCTTATTTGGAAATTTTCAAGAAATTATTCTTTTAAAACTAAACTGTTTTCTCCTCTTTTTTCAAGTGAGTCACTTCACTCATTAGTGTAGAAAGTTGAATTTTATTGTAGACTGTCATGTTTTCTACATACTCTATGTCCAGAGAATACAAATTATCCTCCACTTTCTAAAAGGAACTTTCTATGAATAGCTATTATAGTCTAGTCTGTATTATTATTATAACAACAGTAATTTCTAATGCTATCATAGTGAGTGGGTATCTGCATTTTCATTATAACTTCTTTCAAACAATGAGTTGACAATTGAGCTGTAAAAATATTCTCTGTACGGTCCTTACATTGAAGGGATTCATTTTGGAAGCTTTTTCTTGTCGTCTTTGTTGTCTTTCTCTTTCCTTGAAAGTTCCATAAAATTGTCTTCAAGTGAAATGAATATAAAAGAGGAAATTGGCCATTTAGAGTACATTTCCTAGTGCAGGTGTAAGGCATAGTTTTTACTGAGAGTAACAACATAAGGAACCATTCTGATCATGTCATCAGACTGATGATAAACCTGTTGCTTTAAAGTTGTTTCAGTATGTGAGAGTAAGGTCTTTGGAACTAAGGAGAACATCCTTTATGCTGAGACAGACTATTCTTATTAGAAACTTTATTTTCCCAGAAGAAATACAAAGTATAATTCTCAGAGAGGGAGAGAGAGGGCAAGAGAAAGAAACAAGCAAATGCAAAATCATACCATGCCATCTATGGGGTCTTTTTTTTTTTTTTACAATAAAGAGCTTTATGTGTTTTCTTCTGAGAATAAAGCTTAAGAAACAATGAGGATCCTGTGTCCTATATCATGGATTTTATTTGCTCCATTGTCATTTATGAATACCCAAATGTTCCACAGGGAGAATTTTCTAAGCTAATTGGAACCAAAAGACAATTATAAGCAGTAGAACTGTAATCAGTGTGCCAAAAATATATATTTTTATCCACAATGAAAGTTAAATAACCTAGAAAATAGTTGTGATACTTCACACTTACAAATCATGCATCTACATGATCTTTATTCTAAGGAGTGAAAATGTTTTTACACACATTCTGATTAATTCACAGAAATCTCCATAAAGAGGGTAAATTAGAATTGTGGTTTTAAAGGGCGAAATTTATCACGAACTATGTAAGTTCACATTTGCAAGATTAAAATTAGACTTTTTCAGACTCCTGGTCTCCTGCCTTAGTTCTATATGTTAGACTATCCTACCTTTGTTTTAGGAGAATCATTTATAATTCTTACCACCTCTAAAGAAAACAAAATACATTTTTAAAGGCAGTTTAGTTCTTCTTTGGTAGAACAATCAGGAAACACAGCATTGCTTTATGTAGCAGTTTTTCCTTTTTAAATTTTTTTAACTCTTTGCCTCAAAGGAAAAACTGGAAAGTCAGAAACTAAGTTGAGCTTGGAGAGAACTTGAATTCTCTGAGGGAAGCATTCCTCCTTACCCTGCTTGGGGGGAAGGTGGGGTAGGGGTGGCTCTTGACTTGGCCAGGGGCAAGAAGGTGTTAACTTCCCCTTTGCAAACCATAAGAGATTTTTTTTTTAAGATTTTATTTAATTATTTGACAGAGAGAGAGAGATCATAAGCAGGCAGGGAGGCAGGCAGAGAGAGTGGGGGGAAGCAGCCTCCCTGCTGAGTGGAGAGCCCGATGCAGGGCTTGACCCCAGGACCCTGAGATCATGACTTGAGCTGAAGGCAGAGGTTTTAACCCACTGAGCCACCCAGGGGCCCCATAAGAGACTCTTAACTCTAGGAAACAAATGGAGTGTCGCTGGAGGTGAGGTGGGTTGGGGGATGGGGTAACTAGGTGATGGGTATTAAGGAGAGCACTTGATGTAATGAGCACTGAGTGTTATATGCAACTGTGAATTATTAAATTGTACCCCTGAAACTAATAATACACTATATATTAACTAAATTGAATTTAAATAAAAAGTATTGTTTTTAAAAAATCCTCCCATCTTTGCCCTAAAGCACAGTTGTCATATTTGCATGTAGCAGGCAAAACCTTGTCTTACCTTAGTTTACCGTGTCAACAATCTTGACTTCCCATGTGCCTGATATGTTTAGCACTGATTACAGTTCCATTGTTTAGAATTGACCATTCAGATATCCAGGCGATTTTTTTTTTTTTAGCAGATATATTTTCCTCATTTTAACCTGGAAAAAAAAAAGGGTTCAGTTGGGGAGAATCTTTTTCGCAGAAGACATATTTTTTCAAAACTTTAGCTATTGATTCATATTTTACTCTCTGTCTAAAATTTCTCTTCTACTTCCCATTCTCTTAGCCAAATCCTTCTTTACCATCAAGGCTCGGTTTTGGGGCACCTCCTTTGAGGTCTTCTCTGAACCTGACAGGGTTTCTGTCGTAACACTTGTAGTGTATCCTCCTCTGGTCATTGTTCTCTCTGCCTGATTAGAGCACTCTAGAAAGATAAGAACCATGGTTTCATATCTTTATCTCTAGTGCCTCAGCTAAACTAGGCACTCCGTCCATAGGTATAGAATGAATAATGCTCTTCAGAGCTGCTGTTTCTGTACTATGTTATTTACAAGTTTTCAAATTCATCGCTTATGAACTCAAATTATATTTTATGATATTATCTGAGAGACCATTAAAATATTCATTCATCTTGTCAGAGTTAAATTTATCTTTGTTCTCTCAGAATAGTCTTAAAGCTATTTAACCTTATGTCCTCAAGTTCCTCATCTATAAAATGGGGATTTTAATACCTAAATGACTCACAAGGGTGTTATAAAAATCATAGGAAGTAAACTTGAAAGAAAATGGAAAAGGAGAAAAAGTTTATTTCTTTATAATGGCTAATGATTTTGAAAGATAAACTTCATTTTTCCAGAAGTGGGAAAATGATTTTAATTTAAAAAATTTTATCTTCCCCATGTTTCATAGGATGAGTCCCATTAACGTATGTAGGCTCGTAGAAGCCTAGTCTTCCCTTCTGATTCCTGTACCCGATTCTTGAAATTTCTTTAATCAGATGTTAAATTGTTTACTCCTAATTAGACATAAAAGCACAAATGATAAATTCTGAAGGGAATAGTTAGTGTAAATAAGTAAGGTAAAATCATGAGCCCTTTTCTCACAGCATGGTTGGATGAGGAAGGTGTGGGATGGCTCAAGGAAAGGGAAGGAGAATAGGAAGGAATATGAGACAGAGGTTTATAGAAAACAAACTTTGCTTGGGGGATGGTTTGCTTACTTACGGACTCAACTATAGGCACTATTGACTTCTGTGTAGAAAGCCTTAAGCAATCTGTCCTGTAACACAGCACCTGTCCAGAAACCCTCTGGGGTCTGGGAAGGGAGGTACGATGGAGTGGAGTTAGTAGGTCTTTACTCCTGGCATCTCTCCCTGCAACTTTAGTAGCCACATCATTTCAAAGGAGTCTTTTCCTTTGCTCCACATTAAGAGCCTTTTCTAGTTTATTCTAGACCACACAGGAATTTTAGCTACAATAGAATTTAAAAATGTATATGTGTGTATATATGTGTGTGTGTATGTGTGTATATGTGTATATATATATACATATATATGTATATATATATATGTTTCTCCTGATCTGAAATTGCAAATTCCAGTCTGCATCATAATCAGAGGCAAATAAGAAGATGAACAAAAAATTTTAAAAGAATCAAATCTTCTTTGTTAAGAAAACTGATTCTTGGGAAAAAAAGCTCATCGCTTTGGCATTATAAACCATAGAATAAACATCTCTGGGAACTGTGTTTATGCCCATTCAGACTCCTGCTCCAGAGCATTTCTTTGTGAAATCCCAAACTTGGTTTTTGTCATGGCAGGCATACCTTTATAGGCAGTGCTGGAGCATAGTTTCAAGGTCTTCCTCAGTTGACCTTGACTTTGCTCCTTAGCTACCTCTCACCACTTGCCCCTCCCTTGGATCAAGTCAGGAGGAGGTACGGCAGAATTGAAATTGTGGATGTGGGGGTAAAAAGCCACATGAAAATAGTACAGCTTATTTGGTAATAGTATGTCATGAAATCATGAGACCTTTATTTTGACAGGTGTTTACCTCAAAATATTGCATTAAATCAGGGTCCCTAAATTACAGGGAAGAAGAAAAAGGCAGAGCGTGACTGTAATAGAACAGGGGAGGCCCGGGAGAGATGATTATAGACGATAATAGACATTAGTGAAGGCCCATAAGAAACATTCTCCCTGGGTGATTGCCAATTGGCTTTGATTGAATAGATCATAAACTGAGTTTGCAGGAATGTTTCCAAGTGTACAGACTGTATTGTGGGAATTGGCAAGCCTCCAACAAAGTGGGTGAGGTCCTAATTATTAACTCTCAAGATGGGCATTTTTGGTTAACAGCTCTTTGCTTGTGTTTTTCCTATGCTCGGTACAAGGCAAAATGTAGGTTTTAATGTACCTACAGGAGGACAGTGCTGTCTGAGGAGTTTAGACAGTGAAGTCTTTTTTTTACCCCCCAATAGAAAGCAACATTGTTAAGAGGATAGTTCTGGGGAATTCCGTTGTAGTTTATTTTCTTCTGTTATTTTATTCCCATAGAAGCAGCATTCTGCCATAATTACTACAAGGGTGTGGCAATCACGGAGTACCTTCAGTGACCGCCAGTCCTCAATTACATCTGCTGTGACTGTTGATTTGACACCACAAGTGGTTTCAGTAGAGGGCACAGGCCTGTGCCCTCGAGACTTGGGTCCAAATAATTTCTCAGATTATAACATATATTGGATTTTAATTATTCATAGTAATTGGAATTCCTGAAGAGTGAATGAAGGAATGTCATTTCTAACAAGTCAGTCCTGTACCCTGGAAAATAGAGGACTTCACACCGAGGTAAAATGAAAGTCACTTAGGACCTAAAATGTCCTTATCTTCTATAAATTAGTGCAACCAGATTCAATTACTGACATGTAACATCTCTAATAATTTGTGGATCAGATACTTCTTAGTAACAGTACCTGATGAGAGAACTGTAGGGACTTAGGAAAAGTGCTCATATAAGCAAAGAGCAGTGGTAAAAGAGAAATTCTTGGGTCAAAAAAAAAAAGAAAAGAAAAAAGAAAGAAGTCTTTGGGTCAAACCCTGTCATTTCACAGGTGAGAATATGGAAGCCATAAAAGGTTAAATAACTTACTCAAGGATCAGGAGGACAGGAATAGGTAGAACATCAGGCTCCTGACTGCCTATCCATATCATATTAGGACCTCCTAGGTTTTTTTCTCTATTCCAAAATTGTGCAAAAATCTATGAAAATGACCAAAGCAAAAGCTAATTAAGGAATCAACATAATCTGAATGAGATCCTTAAAGATGCTAACCATGTTGAGTCATTTTTAATCCCCTAGCCTGTAACACAATCCCTCACACATAGGAGGTAGTCAATATACTTTTCATTAAAGCAATGATTTTGTTCTTAGTAGAAAAGTAAATTCTTTAAAAACATCTAATCCTGCCATGAGCATTTGATGTGTATGGTGCCATCACTCACGATATTTCCTTTGTGATTACTTAAGATTAAAATCACCAAGGATAGGAAAACATCTATTAGTTGTCTGCCAGGATTAGAAAAATGAACTTCTGTATTTTGGACCTCTGTCAAGCCTGGTTTACTTTTTGGGTTATGTGGCCTCTCCCTGAATAGAATTTCTTCCAAGAGTGGTAGATCCTTGTTCTTTCCAGATTTGTGATAAGTAACCACTTGGGATTTGACCTACCTACCTACATTCAGATTGGTTTTTGCTTGCTAATTTTTTTTTTTATCAAAGATATGCTCTTCTTTCCTTCACCGGAAACATAGTTATTAAATTTTGATTCAGGATTACATCACGTACAGTATCTTACCTAGTGAGGTTTTAGAGAAAAAGCCTCAGGACATGAAAAACTAGAGTTCCCTTCCCTGCTAGTGAAATCCAGGAACCCCACAGAATACATTTTTAGATAATAAGAAAAGTGTTCTGCAAAGTCTCATTCTGCTATTATATTCATCTCACATATAATAAGTGTAGAAATATAGCTTATGGCTTTTTAGTGGGTTTCTCTTAGTATACATTTCACAACTTTTAGTTTTTTTGAGTTTTTTTTTTTTTTAGAGGTTTTGACACTTCTTTCTGCCAAAATCTCAGTGACATAGTAAACACAAACAATCTTGTGTGCATTCAAAAAGCCATCAAATATAATCGAAGCTTTTGACAAATGTTTTGATGACCTGATGCAATTATAAGCCCTTATAAATCAAAGGTAAATTTTAAAGATCCAAGTTTTTTCTAAGTTATTCGGAATTCTGAACCTATTACAGCCACTTAACTCTGAATGAACTAGGTTAGGAATATGAATTTTATATAGTCTTTTGAAAAACCTCAGGAGTTTATGCATTGGACAAAAGTTAAAAATCCTACTCTCTCTTGAATAACAATGGCAGAAGCGCTTGGCTATGTTTTTGTTCTTTTGTATGTTTATGTGAATATTTTGGAATTTGTTGTAATGACCATTCGGTAGAGCCCTATGCAATTATGCTTGGCAAATTTTCAAGTTGTTCACTAGTGGAAAAATGCACATCTTTGTCGTCATATAAGAAACAGTTAATGACCGGGCGCCTGGGTGGCTCAGTTGGTTGGGCGACTGCCTTCGGCTCAGGTCGTGATCCCGGAGTCCCGGGATCGAGTCCCATATCGGACTCCCGGCTCTGCGGGAAGTCTGCTTCTCCCTCTGACCTTCTCCCCTCTCATTCTCAGTCTCTCTCTCTCTCTAATAAGTAAAAATAAAAAAAAAAAAAAAGAAGAAACAGTTAATGACCAAAGAATGTGTGTACTTGCATGAAAACATTAGTACATTCGAGATAGGGATAATGGACTATCCGAATATAGTATTTCTTGTTCAAGTGAAAGTTATATGGCACTCTGTGTTACTTGTGGCTTAGCAAACTTGTCTAAATATAAGGAGGATGGTGGGATTATTACTGGGCTAGGTATTTCTATTTTAATAACATGAATAGCCAACAAAAAACTTTAGAAGTGAGAAAATTGATTGGAAATAATCAAAAAGCAGTATTGTGGAAAAAATAGAAAATAGTTATTTTTTGCAGTCATTAAGTGTTTTCAGACATGTTAATTCTTTGATCCTTGCATTACCCTAGTGAGGCATGTGTGGCAGACCTTGTCATCATTCCTGTTTTACCATGGAGATTTGCCTAAGGTTATAGTTGTTTTTTGTTTTTTATAGCAGAGCTGGAAATAGAATGAGCTCTCCCAAAGCCACATCCCTACTAAATGGAGTGATTTTCTGTGTTTTCCAAGAACTAGCACTGATGTATATTTAACTGGTAACAGTGGTTACAGAATGGTGGCAGCTAGGATCACAGATGGCTCCTTCCCAGAGGTCAATTTCAGACAGTGTCTTTGTCCTGGTCTTCTCTCCTTTTCCAATCCTTTGGTTCTAGTGTACGTGCTCACAAAGCCTGTCAGAATAATTCCAAAAATAGTGCCTGGTACAAGCTATCTATCATCCATCCATCCATCTGGTCAGTAAACTAATTTGTATATTTGCCTAGATTCCCATAATTCATGCCTACCCTGTATGTCTTCTTCCCCGACATACCCAGACTGTACACTTCTGACAGTGAGAGAGGACCGGGTAAGGTGACAGTTGCTCTGGCCATTACCTATGTGTGATAAATTGCTTAGTAATCTCCACAGCACCTTCATGCATACGTTGAAAGTGTTTAGGGCATTGTAACTTGGGAAAATTTCCAATCTTTCATAAATAACCATTAATCTGTCCCTTTTAAATTCAGCTTTCCACATCTGTTTCAAATTATTCAGTGCTATTCCAGGAGTGCATTAAAGCTCCAATCCAGGTGGTATTAAGGGAATAAATGAGCCACAGGGAAAAGATACTCTGTATTTTTCTTAAAGCAATTCTTTCTCCTTTTTGCAAAGTTAGGAGCCAAGCAATTTATGATTAAGATTTTTGGAGGATATCCTCTGTCATTTTAAGCCATCCTTGTCTATGGGTTTTGAAAAAGCAGTTTCAGCTCTGCTGTGCTAGCATCCATTACTGTTTTTCTCTGTACAGGTAGATTATAAATATCATTTCTACCATCAAATTTAATGTAGTTTTAATTCATTACTATTTACTGTGGATTCTTATTGGGGAAAAATTAAAAATAGTTATAATCTAAGGTCATTTAGAAATAAGGAAGTGTCTGGATATGCATTTATATTTGTGATGTTTAGGAATTTCAGAGAGAGTTATCAGTAATTTTAATTTGATATATTTTTCTACAGGAAGCAGCTTGCATTTCAGGACAGAAGGCATTATTTTATGAATTATTATTTAATATTATTTTGCTTTGTATCTGCTCTACTTTAGTTAATGAAAATTATAAAGATGCATCTTTTCTTACCATGGATAGCCTACAACTGATTTTCTCAGAGACTTTCCAAAGCAAATATTTTCATAAAAATGAATCAACCTGGACTGTTAGATTTACAAAAGTCTCCTCACATAATATAGAGAATGCTCTGCAGAATAAATGCATATAAAGATAGAAGTATATGGTACATCAGATGACATGTAACTATGAAAGAGGAATGTTTTCAAATTGACCTTGGAGATGTTAAGGGACTCTCAAGAACAAATATTAGACAGGGGGATAACTAAAAAATAAGATTGCTTATCTCCAGCATTTGTAAGGGGCATAAAAGAAACGATACGTTGATTATCTGACCCAGGATAAAATGCCCACACAGGAATGCGAAGAGGAAGAAAATGCAGCTGCATGCCTCTCATCAAAGTCAGTAAAATTTGCATAGATGGATCATCACATAAAGTGCACAAAATCACTGGCTTTGCAAATGGCTTCTTTCATAGCTACGGTCTGCTCTCCCATCCACGCATAGGGGACTGACAGCTGCTCCACCCATTAGCATTAATGAATTATCAATGTGCATCCCACACACATCCACCAGGGAAGCAGAGACACTCCTCCTACACATTACTTTGTTTTTTAATCTTCCAAATGTTGTAGGATGCTTATTACCTTAATAACGAAAGTCATTGAATACAGCACGTATTCTCTCCCGTAGCTAAAACTGACATCTCCTAGGAATGAGTGAGGATATGCAGCTTTATTCATCCGTTAAGATATGTTAAATTATCTCTCACGTCTTTGTCCTCTAAGGGATGCCTACGACCATTAAAGAAATGTAACCTGCACCACTAAGGCATTTCATGAAAAAAAAACAATTCAGAATGACCGTGGTTGTCTGTTGAGAGAAAATTTCCCTCTCCTGAGAAAACTCCAGTAGTGTTCTTGAAATGCGGGGAGAAAGAACAAAATGGTTCTTGATACAGTAACCGTATGTCCTGGTTTACCCCTAACAGTCCCAATTTATACCTTTTGTCCTGGCATAGTTATTAATCACTACCCTTTCCTCTCAGAAAGGTCCTGGTTTGGACAGAAAGTTACATGCTTACCCTAGTTTTAGGACATTTCTTTTATGAAATGCCCCTTCCTCTACTGTCTAGGACAGTTACAGTTCCCATTCTTGCCTTTCAGGTGGAACCCTTGGTTCTATAAAGGAAGAATGACAAAAAAAAGGTGGATAGCCTATAACTTATTTTCTCCATGCGTCTTCAGAAGTTGTAAAATTCATTAACGTGTCTCCTACTCTTACATTCTTTGTGTTCTCACCTCCTTTCTCTCTGGGCATTGCCTTCTTCAAGGAGCTGCTTGTTTCTATAAAATGTCAGATAGGTCAAGCAGTGCCCCTATAAGCATATTTTCATATGTATGGGGCACCTGGGTGGCTCAGTGGGTTAAAGCCTCTGCCTTAGGCTCAGGTCATGATCTCAGGGCCCTGGGATCGAGCCCCACATCGGGCTATCTGCTCAGCAGGGAGCCTGCTGCCCCCTCTCTCTCTGCCTGCCTCTCTGCCTACTTGTGATCTCTCTCTCTCTCTCTCTGTCAAATAAATAAAATCTTTAAAAAAAAGAATATTTTCATATGTAGAAACTATTTAATGCTTCTCAGTGCTTGACTGTGTGAAAACAAAGTGTGGCATATTTTCTTCTTTTCAGCTAAGAGGAACTTAAGGTCATGTTACTCACTGACATGGGACTCTCAGGTTGAGAAATACCTCAAATTAAAAGCATTTATGAAATACTCACTAGGTATTTGCATTCTCTTATAGAAACTGACATTGTTCCAGATTCAAGGAACTCAGTTAGTAAAGGAGAAGACTTTGTAGACCAATATTGACCTCCATGTGGGGCAGTGTACTACGAACAGTCAGGGAAGGTGTTGGAAGAGGACAGTGTGAGATTAAATTGCACCTGCAGAGTGAGGACGTTTTTATAGAAGAGCTCACAGTAGGAATGTATGAGTCAAGCTTTGGGGGAGGAGTAAGTGAAAGGATCGTTCTGTATGAAGGACCCTGTGTCGGTTTGGTTCTCGAGAAACAGGTGCCATTGTGCAGGCCCGCATGCCCCGTGACGAGCTATCATTGCTTCTCTTGAACTCTGCTTTCCGTAGATGAAGACCATGTGCTCTTTATCTGATGAATGTGAATTGACAGTTCACCTTTCTTATCATAGCTGTAATATTCCGACTTGTTGATTTATCTTCAACTCTAGTTTTGAAAGACCGTCATAGAGCTCTCCCTGTGGCCTCTCCCCTGCAAAATAGACTTATTTCCTTTAGTGTGCTCTCAGAGGTCTTATTTTGCTTTTTAAAAACAATCACCCTTGTCTTTTCCCCTTCTGAGGGTCCTTTGGTGTAGGGCTCCCCTCTTACCTGTCCTACATGCTGTATCAAGTAGCATTGCAGTGCAGCCATGTAAAAAGATCTGGCTAGGCATGCCCTCCCCAAATATTCTACTTATTTACTTGTATCTCTAGGCCATGCTTAAAAATAAACAAGGCACTCAGAGAATGCTGTTCAATGAGACAAACACTTCATTCCAACCTTACAGCACCTGTGTTCTCATCACCCTCTAGTCTGTGACTCTCCTCCCTCTGTTAAATCCTTCCTGCCTCCTAGTTACACTAATTCCTGTAAGGTCTTTTATCTTCCTCTGTCTACATTTTCTTCCATGATAGTCTCGCTCCATTGACTTTAAGGTTCCCCTCTGTCTGATTGCCCTCTACATCCGGGTTATCTGTTTGGGTGGCTTATGTAATCATCTCCATCCTTGACTTTCCTCTAGTCTTTAACTCCTGTGGTCTCCTCTTCTTCACCCACTTCCCAGGCAAGCCCCCAGACTCTAGTGCCACAGTGTCTCTAGCACCAGTTTCCCCTCCTCCCTTACCATGACATAGTTCTCTAGTGATATTCTCACCTACCAAGCCATGCCCATCCACAAGCCAGCTTGCACAGGTCCGTTTACTTCTTCTAAAGCACATAATTGCGTCACTGAAATCCCCTCACCAGTGATAAATTGCGATGTCTCAGATGGCAGCACCAAAGGTGGTTCCTTGCCACGTTTTAGCTCCATGTTCCTCCGTCCTCCTTTATGAGTCTGATGCTTGTGTAGAGAGGCAGTACCGAGCTCTGAAGTTAAAACATCTGAATTTGAATTCTGGTTATGTCACTTGCTGGCTCTGTGATCATGGAGTGATCATTTAACTTCTCTGTGCCTCATTTTCCTCACCTATAAAATGGGGATAGTAATTGGGCCTAGCACAAAGGATCACTGTAAGGATTATGAAATGCTCAGAGTGGTGTGTACAGTAAGGATGCATAATAAGCCATTATTAGACTCTACTTGTGTTTCCTATGCACAACCTGTATTTTTATACCCCTGTTCCTTTCTCGTGCTTTATTTTGTTTTCAGAATGTTCTCTTCTATTTCCATCTCTATATGTTCACACCCCACACATTTTATATTCATGTGTCCCCTACTCTTCCATATAGCTTTCAGGCAAACCCCTAATAATGAAAATATCTTTCCAATTTCCATAGCCTCTCCTCTGCACCCAACAATATTTAGCACTTTCCACCATGTATTAAAATTATGTGTATATGTATTTTGCTCTGAGAAGACGGTGGGGGGAGGAACAGGAACTGATTTATGAATTTTTGCATTTTCCTAAGTGCTTAACCAAATTAATATTAGATACTGTATTTGTTGAATAAATGAATGAATCTTCTACTTGTTCATTTACCTTTTTCTTGATTGCAAGTGTGATACAGTTCTTGAACCTTGCCCAAATGAACATCTTGTCTTTGCTTGGTTATTTTGTTTTTCTGTCCCAGCCCCACCCTTCCTCTTCTCTTTTCTGTCTTTTTTACCTTCCTCTAACCCTTCCCCCTTTCCTGTTACACTTCCCCTCTCTTTCCCATACCTCTCCCACCTCTTCTCCCTTTTTTTTCTTCTCTTCTTTCTCCTTCTCATCTTTTAATTCTGGATTCCCACTTTATAAAATTTTCTCCACAAACTCATAGCCAAGCTCCATGGGCACAAAAGGATACTGTTTCAAGAGGGAAATATTTGCTGATCATTTTTTTTTTTTGGTTACTTTTCTTTGTCAAAAATAACTGAGCATGTAATATCCAGTCATAATGCTATTTACTCATCTTAGCTACTGAGAAGAAGCAACCGTTAAATAGCAAATAAAAATAAGCCCAATTTTTGGACAAGAAGTCATAAGAACTTTTTAATTACATGTTCTAATTGTTGCAATGTGTTTTGAGTATAGTATGTCTTTCTGCAAAAGGGAAACAATTGTAGGATTAGTGTCATGTTATGTGTGAAGTAAAGTAGACTGTTGCATTGTTTCAGGCATGCAGCATAGTGATTTGTCAGGTCCATATGTTATGCTGTGTTCACCAAAAGTGTAGCTACCCTCTCTCTCCATACAGCGCTATACAAACCATCGACTATATTCCCTCTGCTGCACCTTTTATACTGATGACTTATTCATTCCATAACTGGAAGCCTGTACCTCCAACTCGCTGTCACCCCTTTCGCTCATCCCCCCAACTCTCCTCCCTTAGGTAATGAATGACCAGTTTGTTCTCGGTGTTTATGGGTCTGTTTCTGCTTTTTGTTTGTTTTTTCACTTGCTTTTTTACGTTCTGCATATAAGTGAAATTATATGGTATTTGTCTTTCTCTATATGACTTCCTTCTTTTTTTCTTTTTTAAGATTTTATTTGACAGAGAGGGAAATCACAAGTAGAGGCAGGCAGAGACAGGGAATCACAAGAGAGGCAGGCAGAGAGAGGGGGGAAGGAAGCAGGCTTCCTGCTGAGCAGAGAGCCCGATGTGGGGCTCGATCCCAGGACGCTGAGATCATGACCTGAGCCTAAGGCAGAGGCTTTAACCCACTGAGCCACCCAGGCACCCCTCTGTATGACTTATTTCATCTAGCATAATACCCTCTGGATCTATCCATGCTGTCCCAGATGGCGAGATCGTATCCATTTTTATGCCTGAGTAATATTTCATTGTGTGCATATACCACATCTTCTTTACCCATTCATCTATCACTGGACACTTGGGTTGCTTCCATATCTTGGCTATTGTAAATTAATGCTGCAGTAAACATAAGGGCACATGTATCTTTTTGAATTAGTGTTTTTGTTTTCTTTGCGTGAATACCAGTAGTGGAATAACTGGATCATAGGGTACTTGTATTTTTTAATCTCTTGAGGAAACTCAATGCTGTTTTCCACAGTGGCTGTACCAGTTGACATTCCTTGAGATTTTTTTAAAAAGAATTTGATCGGGTGCCTGGGTGGCTCAGTTGGTTGGGCGACTGCCTTCGGCTCAGGTCATGATCCCGGAGTCCCGGGATCGAGTCCCATGTCGGACTCCTGGCTCTGCGGGAAGTCTGTTTCTCCCTCTGACCTTCTCTCCTCTCATTCTCAGTCTCTCTCTCTCTAATAAGTAAATAAAAAATCTAAAAAAAATAGAATTTGATCAGAGGTCTCAAAGAATAAATTCTTAAGTATTTTTTTGTCCATTTGGTGTTTAGGTTTTCCTTATTCTGCTAATTTCTTCCCTCTCTTCTCATTTACAATGTCATTTTAACTTATCTTTTCCTCCAACATCCTAACTGTCTTCCCTTGATCAGTACCCTGTCCTTTCTCCTAAATCTGAAAATTATCTAAAACATCATTATCGTGGTTTTTTTCCATTTCCACAAGTCTTGAAATGCCTCCTGTCTTGTTGGAGCAATGTTCTTAAGAGTTCTGTTAAAGATACCAATAGTAACCATTTAAATCACATTTCTAATTGTGAGCCTGCACAAAACCAATGTATCTACTTATATTAGTGAATATAAAATCGATTAAATATGCTATTAACTCTATATTGGATTGAGGGATATAAAGTTAACAAGATGGAATGATAGTTTGGGAAGTCAAACTTGAATTCTTATTTTATAGTTGTCATCTGAAACAACATGTAAAGTTTAATAATTTTAAAACCTCTCTGCTTCTGCTTTCTTTCCTGAGCCATAGTAATGCTTATATAGTAATAGTTAATGCTTAGGACTGCATAAAACATGGAAGTAATTCTGAGGATCCTGAATAACAACATATGTACCAAGCATTATGAGATTATCATTTATGGTAAATGGGTTCTCAAAACTGGTATTTTTTCCCCCTAATTTAGGGTAGAAATTTAGCATCTGGAGAGGTTGGATTTTTTCCAAGTGATGCTGTCAAGCCTTGCCCATGTGTAAGTATGAGTATTTTTCCATTTTTTTTTCCTGGTTTTGATGCTGTAATGAATTGTGCAAGAATGTACAAAGGATATGGTCTTGTCACTCAATAATTTTATTAATATTTTCTGGAGGGATCATATAATTTCAAGTTTGAATATATGATCAATGTTATTATAATTCTAAATCCTCATGATTCCCTTGTCAGAAAATATTTTTAATTGGTACATGCAAGGAGAAAATTCAACTTGGTAGAATTTACAAAATTAAATTGTCTGCAAGATGTTAGAAGGAATAAATCAAAGCTACAGAGTAGATGCATTTTCCCCCTTTCCCATGGAGGTGAGAATGGTAGGCTCTAATCTTTTTTTTTTTTTTTTAACACATAATGTATTATTTGCTTCAGGAGTACAGGTCTATGAGTCATCAATCAATTCACAGCACTCACCAGAGCACATACCCTTCCCACTGTCCATCTCCCAGCCACCCTATCCCAACCCCCTCTACCCCCCAGCAACCTTCAGTTTATTTCCTGAGATTAAGAGTCTCTTATGGTTTGTCTCCCTGCCTATCCCATCTTGTTTCATTTTTTCCCTCCCTGCCCCACACGACCCCCTGCCCTGCCTCTCAAATTCCTCATATCAGAGATATCAGAGAGATAATTGTCTTTCTCTGATTGACTTATTTCGCTTAGTATAATACCCTCTAGTTCCATCCACCTCCTTGCAAATGGGGTAGGCTTTAACCTATTCCTAGTCATTTTGGGTTATAGAGAGACAGTATACTTCCCCTGGTATGTGTGAAAGCATAATAGCATGAAGTCCACAAATTCTTCAACAAAATCTCAAAAATATATTTATATATTTTTCTGTGCTTTACTTGATTGTTACTATTTATTTAATGTCATAATGACATTTTCTGAAAACATCAAACAGATTAGATAGATACAAGGAGAATGAGCATTTACTCAAACATTATGGATGAATATAACATAAAATGTACTTTCTGGTGTTTTATGAGATTTATACATTTCTGTTTAGGGTGACATTATTTTATGATAAGTTGATGTTTAGGGTGGATTTTCCTATGAGACTTTTGAAGTTCTTGATTTGAAGTAAATGGAATTCCTTTACTAATATAATGGAGTTGATGGTTAAAAAAAAAATTCCTTAAATTATCTTGCTTGCTATATTTCAGTCCTTCCTAGATTTACAAACTGGACATCCTTTTTAATATTATAAGTGTCTGCCATCCTTGATTTCAGAATGTAGTTTGTAGATTAATTTACCATACTCATTCCAGCTTCCTTGATTTCTAAAGCAAAGGGAATCAAAAAGAATTTGCTATTCTGTTGGTTCTGTGATGTAATGTCACATGTTCTTATCTAATAATCTTAGAAAATTGTTGAACTTTGATATCACTCTTATTTAATTATGTAAGCAAAATGAGTTTTTAGTTAGTTTTCTGTAATTTATATGAACAAGATTCAGGCTTCCTATGCTTAAAGTGATGATATTCTTATGTAGGCAGGAAGCAGGAGATTAACATTAGATTAACATTCTAATATTAAGATGTTTGGGAACCAAAAAGACATCAAATCAAGAACATTAAACATTTCATATATCAAGTTCTGTTATCTTTTTACAGCCTCTTGAATATGGCATAAAATGAACATAGGAAGTTTTATTTTAGGAAAATTCTGGCACATGGCATGTATTTAATATGATTTGTTATATGAATGAACAAAGGTATGAAAAAGCAAGTGAAAGTTCCTAGCTGAACCTAGGTAATTAACAATAGTAGATACTAATTATATCTGCTTACAGTGAATGGTATATGGTGACTCAGTTATTAGGAGAAAAACCATGTTCAGAATTTTAAGCTGGTAAGGAATTATGGGTGGGAATACTAACTAAATCTGATTGTTTTATAGTGCAAAGTTAACAAATTAGTGCTTAATGAAATTATAGATTGATTGGTTGGTTTAGGATAAGTTAAGTGAAGATAAAAAGGTAGAGAGATTGGAGGGGAGAATATGTTGAAGGAGTTTGGAAGATGGTGTCTCTTTTGACCCTGGGACATATTGTTTATCAGGGGTCAATGAGTAGTGCACAGTATTCCATTCTGAGCTCAAAAGTTATTCTCCAGTATATGTTGTGCCACTCTTCAAAAGTTCTGAAGTATATAGATAGAAAGTTAGAATTGACGAAAATGTAGAAGGAATATAAATGAGACAGTTTGATTTCTGGTAATATGGTTACTAGAGACAAAGCCTGGAGCTACAACACAGGGCAAACTTGGGTAACTCTTTGTGACTCCAGGAGTCCTCAGTGGGTGAACAGGAAGAAAACAGTTCCACAGAAAATATGTCTGTCTTCATCTTGGATCTGGGTTGGGAAGAAAAAGGAAAACGGTCTCCTCTAAGAATTCCTAGCTTTAGATCCAAAAACCACCAAGGAGTGGGGCTGAAATTTATACCAGCTCTGTGACTGCAAGAATTCTAAGCTAGAAACAGTTTAAAATGATTCCATGTTGATTGTATTTCCAGTACAAATACAAATTGTCTCTGGATTGGAGCCTCATTGCACACAGTCCTTAAGGAATTTCTATGGATAAAGTCCTAGGGAATATAAGTTCACAATATGGGATCATCACATTCATGATTAAACAAGCCATCTTAAGCAAAAGTTCAGAAAAAATAAAATTCAGAATTAGATACACAAAGACAGCAAATACTGTAATTATCCGGTACCAAGGTCAAATTTTTAAATTTAATATGGTTGAAGAAATAAAAAAGAATAAAAGTCTAAGAATAGAACAAGCCACTCTCCAAATTTCTTGGATATATTTCACAAAGAATCAGGCAGAGTAAGTGAAATGAAAACCTTAATGGAAACATTACATGACATATTAGACATAGATGGGTAGAAAATTGGAAGACAAATCTAAAGAAACTTCTCAGTGAGTAGTCCAGAGAAATTAAGAAATGGAAATCTGACAGAATGGAGTGATAAAGTCAAATGTGTGTTATTAAGAGAATAGAGATAGTATGGAAAAGCAATTTTCAAATAAATAATGGTAGATAATTTTCCAGAACTTACGGTCAAACTAATCTCAAGAGTCAAGAAGAGTCTATAAAATTAATCAACACCTACACACATTTTAGTTCATTTCAGTAGCAGAATATCAAAAACAAGGAGAAAATATTAAAACCCACCTTAAGGAGAGTACAGATTACCTATAAAGAGTAGATGATTTGACTCATAGCTAACAACAGCAAAAATAGAGGCAACAAAACACTTCTAGTAGTGGCCAAGTAGCCCCCATAATCTAATAGGGGCTACTTCCCACAAAAACATGCTACATGCTTCCCACAAAAAACAGCTACAAACTCTGGGCAAGATAGTAAAGCATCAACAGCCCGAAGGCACTGGCTAAGAGAAGAGTTGATACTCAGTAAAAGGGGATGACTGTAGGTTAGTCTCCAGGTTTTGTGGCTGGCTTAAGGACAGGTACTGGGCGGCACCATGCAGGGTAGCTAAAATTCAGAGGAACCTCATAATATCACTAGCCTGAAGAAGCAGAGTGTGGAGTTTGAAGGAAACACACAGTGCAAAGGGAAGCAGGAAATCTTGGAAAGTGTCAGGGAGGAACCTCAAGTTCTGTGTATAAACTTTGCCTCAGTTTGGCTGCATGGTGCAGACTCCTAAAGTGGCTCAGTTTAGGCTAAAAGAACAAAACTGAGAATTCATCTGCCTCTCACCACAGGGGAGGTAATTTGCTGTTGGAGTTCAACCAAGTTAACTGCCTATTTTAAGAAAAATCCCACTCTTTCTAGAAGCATCACAGAATTCAGAGCTTCTACAGCATATTACTCAAATTGTCCAAGATACTACCCAAAACTACTCAATATGTAAAAAACAAGGAAAACACAAACTATACTCAAAAGAAAAAGCAGGGAGAAGGACCCTGAGATGTCCCAAATGATGTAATTAGCAGGGAAAGATTTTTAAAGTAGCTATTATAACTATGCTCAAGGACATAAAGGAAAGTATGTTCATAATGGATGCACAGGAGAAACCTCAGTGGAGAAATAGGAACTATTAAAAAGAACCAAATGGAGATTCTATAGTGTGAAACTTTAATATTTCAAGCAATAAGAATGATACGTTCAAGGTTTTGAAAGGAAATCAGTCACCTTAGAAATCTATCTTTCCTCCATAGGGATGAAGTAATGCCATTTCTAGCCAAACAAACAGAAAACTTACCTCTAACTGTCCACTGTAACTCTTATAAGATGTACTTCAAGAAGCAGCACGTGTCTTGTATATATTGACATGCATGCTCTATATCCAGTAAAATATTTTTTAAAACCGTGTGACTACAGCCCAAGTTTAACAATGTAAACAGCCTGTGATGAAGGTTTAGAAAAAGGCATTAGGGAAAAAGAATCGAAGAGGAGAATATAGTCAAAGATAGGAAAGTGTCCAGAAGAAAAGTATCTATTGTTTTATATAAGAAAAGGGCCCAAAAAAGAAGTGGGGAAGGCCCATGACAGATGGAGAAGGATAGGATCCCACCCTCAGTATAGGGATCAGTGCATGAGAAGATAGTGCTGGCACTTCACCTCAGAATACATTCACTAAAGAGTGAGAAAGCTCTGAAAGGATATCAGGATGAAATAGCCTGGGATATTGGTTCTGCTGTAGAATGTTCTTTTGCCCTTCATTTTTGTGGATCTTCAGCTTACCCTAGCCAAAGGAATCCATGGAATATGTTGAAGTTCTTTTCCCTTCTCTGTCACCTCTTTGTGATGTTGGTTTTGTTTTGTTGTGTTTGCTTTTTTGTTTCAGCTCTCTAGAGAGAAGGATTGATTTAGGAATAAGCATGCATTTGAAGAATACAAAAAGGGAGAAAGAAGGAGGAAATATTTTTCCATCAAATTTCCAAAGCTGTGTATATTTTCTGAAGAGAAATCATTGACAACTGATTCCTATTTGTGAAAACAAAGTGGTATAAGAAAATATTTGCAGGATTTGAATAGGTGTAATATACTCTAAATATTGTTTTCTGTGTATCAGGATTTTACATGGTGGTGAAATTAAACATGTGATCCATAGGATAAAAATATTTAAATACTAACAACTGTGGAGGTGCCCTGACCAGAAAGATAATTTTGTTATATGTAACGATTAACCTGGAAGGTCAAAATAGTAACAGCCCATTATGAAAACTGATATAGCTAAGAGACATAGCTACATTGATCAGAACTCTGTTACAAATTAAGGGTAACAGAGAATCATGAGAAATTTCTAAACACAAAACAAACTATCCATACTCCTTGTCTTTTCTTAGGAATTTATAAACTTTGTTCTCCTCTAATAGTACATATTTTGTTACTCTTGGAATTTGGTGTAACTTCTTTGGCTTTGTTCATTTTGTAGTTACAATCAGCAACTAGAAGTTTTCTTCTTTTTGTTTCTTTCTTTGCATAGCAAATGTAACATTGTTCTCTTTTGCAAAGCTCCATAGGAGAAAAAGGAAAAATGAGTATTTCCCATGACTCTTCATCAATAAAGGTTTGCCAGTTGGTAGACTTCAAAATCAGAGGTTAGATGGTGATACAAAATAAGAGTATATCCAGTATATATTGTTATTTTGCCTGTTTTCTGGGAAAGCAGGGTGCTATTTGGTGTTCCTAACATTTTCAATTTTTTGTGATAGGATTAAACTGCCTTGATAATAAATACCAAAATCTTCCAATTCATATTTTTCCTATTATCTCTCCTCTTGGAGGTACAGTGGCAGTAAAATGAATGAAAGAATGAATTAAATTGAAATGAATTATTTTCTACTTACCTGACATATACTGTGATTCACTCTGTATAAAATTGCCAATGGATAGTTCCAGGACTGTGTTATTTAGGGTTTTATAGAGCTGAGTCAGCACAACTGAATTAATGATTGATTCCTAAAAGCTTCCCTTAAGTAAACTTAATCTGTTTTTTGGCTTTTTATATCCTAGGTGCCCAAACCTGTAGATTATTCTTGCCAACCCTGGTAAGTATTAAAAATGTTTATGCGGCTAAGTTGAAATACCATAACCTTAGCTCGAGGATGCCTTAAATGTGGGGGTAGTAAACAACCTTCCATTTCTATTTGTCCTGGCTAAACGTGTTTTCAGAAATGACAAAATGCCATAATGAATTTATATATCGCTGACCTTTCCATAACTTCATCAGAGTGGTGTGTGTGTGTCTGTGTGTATGCACACACTTGATTGTAAATTGAAAGTTTGTAACAGCCACAGAAAGGAATGGGACATAGGCAAATATGTATCTTACATTTTGGAAGAGTAGATTTTATGAAACAGAGAAAAAAATATATGATTCCACTGTCTAAAACTAAAAATTAGTACAGAAAGGATAGTAGATCCTACTGAAGGGAGCAAGTTGTATCCACGTCTAACGTTTTGGATCTATATGGAGGCCACTTACCACTTAGAGGCTAGCATTATCACTAATAGAAATAAGGAAGCAAAGAGAATAGTGATTATTACTTTTTAGACATGATGAGTTTAAGTGGAAGTGATATCTTCATCTGGAAAAAGTCTGTTTAGGATCCAGAGTCTAGTTGTGATTATCATATGGCAATGATTAATATATACCAAGCACTTACTATGTGTTTAGTATTTTACATGGATTTTTTTTTTCATTTTGTCTTCCAACATCTCTTTGAGGAAGGTTATTATCTTTTTTTTTTTTAAAGATTTTATTTATTTATTAGAGAGAGAGAGAGACTGAGAATGAGAGGGGAGAAGAAGGTCAGAGGGAGAAGCAGACCTCCCGCAGAGGTGGGGGTCCGATATGGGACTCGATCCCGGGACTCCGGGATCATGACCTGAGCCGAAGGCAGTCGCTTAACCAACTGAGCCACCCAGGCGCCCCGGAAGGTTATTATCTTTACAGATGAGGAAACAAAGGTTAAGGCCATGCAAGTAGAAAGCAGTAGAGCTGGGATTCAAGTTATGCCATCTGTACATTGCCCTGTTGCCTCTCCAAGTACAAAACATGGGCTTATTTACTTATTTATATTTGTTTCCCTGCATCTATGTTTGGCTCCTCTTAAAAGGACTGCATCTATTTTACTTTTTAGATATGAACTATAGGCATATGAATTAGATGTCAGTATATGTACATAAATGAGATATTTTGAGAGCATATAGTACTAGTTTAGTTTGCAGGTGTAGATAGAACACCTGAAATGTCTCATATTTTTAAAGTGTTCTTGGGATGCCCAGGTGGCTCCATCAGTTAAGCATCTGCCTTCGGCTCAGGTCATGATCCCAGGGTCCTGGAATCTAGCCCCACATAGGGCTCCTTGTTGGGCAGGGAGTCTGCTTCTCCCTCTCCCTCTGCCTGCCACACCCCTTCCTATGTGCTCTCTCTCTCTCTCTGACAAATAAATAAGATCTTTAAAAAATTTTAAAAAATAACGCATTCTGATTATTTTCTATTCTATAACCAAAGCATAGAAAACCCCCAGTTTTATAGGACTGCACTCTCCAAGGTGTGGAATTCTTCCCATCAGCCCTCTTTCTCTCCCCAACCCTCATGTCTGCCCTCCGTAGCTATCACCTGCTTTCTCTGACGTCTCTGAGCTTGCCGAAGAAATTATAACAGGCTTTGATAGAACTGGAAAGCTTTGTTCCATTTTCACTTAAAGATGAGTTTGAGGTCAGAACCACATGGAATTAAGAACCATGATCTTGACAGGAATTAAATTTGGAGAATAGAGCTGGTAGCATGGATAATCAAAGGGAACACCACCAGCAGCTGGTAAAATGAGAGTGTGGTGATTAGTTTCTTCTCTCTTTTATTATTTTGCACATAACTAGGCATGATGGTTATGAGGGTAATGATTTTAGAGATAAATACTTATGCCACAAACTACATGGATTTCATGAAATAAACTGATAAGATACCTGGGAACCATTCAGGGCACAGGAGATTCGTTTTTGAACACTTTGTTTTAAAATGCAGTCTTGCAGATATGTAAAATTCTATTGAAAATATGACTTAGAATAGTATTGTACCTAATGATGATAAAAATCAAAGTGTTCGGATAAAGGAAGAGCCTTGAAGATAGGAACAAATAAAGATATTTCATAGTAAAATTTTTAAATTGCTTTTTTTCTTTTCCTTGAGCAACTTAGTTTATTCACACTAAACAGACAGTTTCATGGGAAATGCTTTCTGCTATGGGACACAATGGTCAAGAATATCAGAAATGGAAACTTCCAGTTTGGGAAATACTACACTGTTAAGAGAAAATGATACTGAATGATGACATGTGGTTCTCAAGTCATCAAGAAGTTGGATATCCACCAACTGCATTGTCTGTTCACTACATCTCTATTTAAAAACAAGTTATTCTCACAAGGTAAACTTTGTCTCTTGGGTAGAATCAAGATGATTATCTTCATTTGCCTGGGGATAGAATTCTAGGTGAGAAATTATTTTGCATCTCATATTTTAAGGCATTGCTCTATTGTCTTCTAACTTCCAACTCAGGGGCATTCTGATTTCCTTCTTTCCTTCCTTCCTCTCTCTCCCTCCCTCCCTCTCTTTCCAAGAGAATAAATCTACGCCTTTATTTATTTTCTTTTCAGTACATTTAAATTCTTAAGGGTACAGCATCACACAGAGTCTGTGGCCAATGGCTTTAGTAGCAAGGTGGCTTTGGAATTTGGCACGAACCATGCCACTGTTTCCGTGAGCATGAGTTACTTTTCCCCAGATTGCTCTGGTTTTGTTCGGTTTGACATCAAGAGTCACTGTGCTGTTCTTAGTTTTGTACACATAAGCACATCTCTGCCTAGATAGAATTCAGTTTCATCTTGAGCATAAACACCTTTAATTTTAAGAAGAGCTGTGTGCTCCCTCTGGTTCTGGAGACCCGGCTTTTAGACAGCAAAAACGGCCTTGGACCACAGCCTTCCAGACATATTTGTTGATTTAGGAATCCTCTTCGTGTCAGGCCTCCACAGCTTCCAAGACGGTGGAGAGAGGCCCTTCTGATATCCGATTCTTTGTATGCGATCTGGTTGTGTGTCGGGGTGGGCTCACGCGCTACAGGCGAGAATGAGGCATGGGGCTTAAAGCTGGGCAACTATCTGAAAATCCATATGAAGAACAGGATGCAGAGGCCAAGATTCCTGCCCCATTCTCCAAGTGGTCAAACAGATTACTTTTCCCTACCGTACCAGGAGACAGTGGAGTCAGAAGGTGTATTACGTGCAAAAATTGAGGGCTTCCACTCAGAACAGTGCCAGCAAAGGTTGAGGGAGATGCGATACTGCGGAGTAGTCAAACTAAGGAAAGTCTGCACTCTGACTGATGACGATCCCCGGGTTCTTTGTATAGCTCAGTTCCAATACTGTGACAGCTGGGTCTCATACACACAGACTATCCTCTCATTGCATCCAGACAGGAATCTGGAAGATTTTTCTCTAAAAGAACTGAATTAAAAAAATGCTAAAATCATTTGGGTATTATCCAGCCCTGTGAATCGTGTTCTTGCCAAATGATTATGTTCCTACCCAGCAAGTCTGCTCTGGTGCTTACCAGCCCCACGGAGAGGCCTCTCTCCTAAATATAAACAGACAACAAAGAGTAACAAGGCATTTGAGAGAAGCCTTGAACTAGAGAGCAGGTAGAATAAATGGGGAAAAGAAATGAGGAAAATACAGACATTAGAATGAGCAGAAGAAAGATTTATTTTTAAAGCCTTTAATTTATATTCTCAGAATTAAGAGATGACAATACCCATGGAAATGAGCTGAATGTTTTATAAAAGGAAAATCAGAGAATAAGAAAGAGCTCTTCTAAATTGTGTATTTAGTAGTGGAGTTGGAAATAAAGTTGAGCAAATCCTCCAAAAATTCAAAGAAATAATTTGGTAATAGGGAGAAAAGATAGGGAATTAGACAATTAATCCAGGAGGTACAACCTTTGTTTAGTGGGAACTCAAGAAAGAGAAAACAGAGTGGCAATTATCAAAAAAATAAGGCAAAAATTTCCTAGAACTGAAGGATATATGGCTCCAAATCAGAGATGCCACGGAGAACCCAGGACGTATTGAACTAAAACGTATGGCATGTTACCCTGAAATTTTACAATATGGAGAAAATGGAGTCTGAAAGCTTCTAGGGAAAAAAAGAAATCAGATCACATACAAAGAATCAGAATGGCACTCAATTGCAAGTGAGAAGACAATAGGACAATGCCTCAAAATTTGAGAAGGAAAGTAATTTCTCACCTAGAATTCTATACCAAGGCAAATTCTCAATTAAGTATCAAGTAAAATAAAAGTGTTTTTCTGGATGGGAGGCTTTCTGACTATTACAACCTGTGTATCCATTTATAGGAAGCTGAAGGGTAAGCTAATAAGCCAGGAAAGAGGGAGATAGAGAATCCAGGGAATGAGAGCAAAGGGATAGCCCAGGGCTATAATAATTCAGCAGGCTTAGAGAGCAAGTAGTAGTGACTAGACCAAGAGGAGGGGGGAGGGCTCAGAAGAAATCAATGTCTCCATAGAAGAAAATGGACAGGTTCAGTATATGGTGTTGAGAAGTGTATGATTGACGGGTTTATCATTCTCTTGGAGAATTTGGAGAGAATTTGCAAGACAAGCTTTAGCAAACAAAAACTTGAGGAAGTGTTTTTTGGATGTCGGATGTTACTTGACTATGAAAACATGGCAAAACTGGGCCAGACAATGGCTTGCCTTTGTAGAGGTTACAGAACCAAGACTGAGGAGAAGCACCATGAAGGAATGAGCATGAATGGAGAAGAAATGATTTTCCTTCCTGACACCTAAAATTAATAAATTAAGAAATTGTAGTTTGATTAGATTATTTAGAAATATGTAAGCACAGATTTAAAAAATAGATAAAATGCTTGAAATGGAACTTGGGATAGAAAGCTAATCAGATGGGGTGAGACTGCTTATTCATTATTGTTTCTTTTTTTTTTTTTTAAGATTTTATTTATTTATTTACTTATTAGGAAAGAGAGAGAGTGAGAGAGAGCACGAGAAGGGAGAAGGTCAGAGTGAGAAGCGGACTCCCCATGGAGCCGGGAGCCCGATGTGGGACTCGATCTCGGGACTCCGGGATCATGACCTGAGCCGGAGGCAGTTGCTTAACCAACTGCGCCACCCAGGCGCCCTTGTTCATTATTGTTATAGCACAAGGTGACTTTTAGAAAGTATGTTCATGTGTTACTTTGATAAAAATGCATATACTATGTACTAATTGCAGTAAGTGCCACGGGAGAGATGAGGATACTGTACTAAGAATAGTGGAGTGAAGTGTGAGATGCAGGGCAGCATTCTTCAGATGCTGACAGTCAGGGACAGTCAGAGAAGGTCACTCTAAGCTTGAGTGATGAGAAGGAATGTATGTGGACTGAATGAGTGTTGTCCAGCCAGTAACAGTCTGTGGGAAAACTCGTAAGATAAAAAGAGGCTGGTGAATTCCTGGACCTGAAAGAAGGCTAGAGACTAGTGAGAGGTAAGATGGAAGAGTATCAGAACATACGAGGTACTAATAGTTCATGGGTTATCATAAATGCTTTTATCCCAAGGTACCATCTGCATAAAATGCCCTTAGTTCTCCTATACTTGGTGGAAATCTCACATGTCCTCCTTCAACAAACTTTTGTATCTTAAGTAAACATTTAGTATAAATTAAAGGTGAGTATTTAAACTGAGTCACCCTAGTCTATGTGTGAATCAGAGAATTTTCTGGAATACTAATTCATGAAGTTTTGAAATAGTAATTCATGAAAGTTTTGAAACATAAAATTTTTCCCTTTAACTTTTTATTGCCCAAAATCTCTGCTATATTTTGCCAATAAATGTAAAACATGTATTTGATGTGAAAGGGTTACTATAGAGTATTTTAACATTGGATTTGGGCCATTGATTATTACTGTTAATGGTATGGAATTTGGGTATGTTTAAGGTGAAGATAGTTTAGGAAGAATTCTATTGTTGAAAATACCTATCTTTTAAAATTAAATGTTAGCCACTACTAAGTTCTTGAGAAAATCATCTGAATTATGGATAATAAGAATGCATCTTATATGCCCAAAATAATTATTTAAAAGTAATTTAAATTGTTACTGGAATTTTCTTAAAAAGATGCAAGTAGGTCTCATTTCACAGTTTGCATAGAAAAGGTGAAATTTTAGAGGGGGGGTGTGTGTGTCCTATACGTGATAGTCCCTCCCTTACAAGTCTTTTCCCTTCCTGTTCTCAAACTCCCTGTAAGTCTCTCTCTAACCCAGTACCTACTCTCTCCTCTCTTTATCTCCTTTATTTATTTGATAAGTATTGACTGGGTGCTTATTGTGCATTAGGCACTGTTCACTTCACCATTGCTAGCTTTGTAGAGCATTTATTTTTTACTTATCAAAGGACTTTTTGCTGCATTATTTTTTGAAGTGGTGTAATTAGTCTCAAAGTAAAAACAGTTCTGATCTGCTACTAAGTTAAAATCTTGACAGAGACTTACTTTTAGCTTCAGTTCTGTTTCAGGTATATCATCCAAATTTTCTGTGTCATTCTTTCTTTCAGGTATGCCGGAGCAATGGAAAGATTGCAGGCAGAAACTGAACTTATTAATAGGGTAAATAGTACTTACCTTGTGAGGCACAGGACCAAAGAGTCAGGAGAATATGCAATTAGCATTAAGTAAGTAGGACAAGTACTTTTACAGAAATAGATTTCCTGTTTTCATAATTGCATAGACCATCTGACACGTATAACACTGATGTTAAAAACCAAGGTCTAATTGCAGCAGAAATAACGCATCTATCCAGACAGTTCATTAATACTTGAAAATATCTGTTAGAAAAACAGTATTAAGTGTTATAGGCTGCTAATTGGCATATTAGATTTCTTTCATAACATTGTATTTTGGTGATTTGATGTGTGTATGTTTCTCGTTAAGTCTGAAAATATGTATTACTAGATTTCATTTTATTTGATTTTGTTTCTCTGTATTCTCAAATTGAACTTGCTCAATAAATTGGGCATAGTGATTGGTCAACGTTAACCCCCTCTTCTCACTTCAAATATTGGTTGTATCTTCAACCAATCTAGTAAATATATTTTGTTAATTAGCTGTCACCAGTGTATTGGCATAGGTATATATTTTGTCTTCAGAATTAATTCCTATAATTTTATTGGGGCATGCCCTCTGGTAATTATTGATTTCTACTGATTAAAAACACATTTATATTCATACGTTATTCATTGCCCACAGGTACAATAATGAAGCAAAGCACATCAAGATTTTAACAAGAGATGGCTTTTTTCACATTGCAGAAAATAGAAAATTTAAAAGTTTAATGGTAAGCATTGATTAGTTCTTTTCAATCTGTGGTCCTTATTTTGCTCTTATTTCAAAGGTCAGTTTAATTCGATCGCTTCTTAGAAATTTTGTGCACTGAAAAGTTGTTTATAAGAGGTCTCTGTAATTTTGCAGCAGAATCCTAATAATTCTGGAATTCCAATTGAATTTTATATTGCCCTACTCATATTTTTCACTGTAAATTCAGTTTGCAAGTTTTAGATAACATTTCAGAGTCCACATGATTTATGATTCTTAGAACAATAGACAAATTTGGTCAACTTTCAGTGATTTGTGTTTCGCCTTGTGTTTGAGTCATGGGACACATCTTTCATATGCATTTCTCCTCTTCCTTCCTCTGCCTCTAACTGCTCATGCAGACAGAGGAAGGTTGTTTTGTTTTTTAACATATAATGTATTATTTGCTTCAGGGGCACAGGTCTGTGAATCATCAGTCTTACACAATTCACAGCACTCACCATAACGTACCCTCCCCACTGTCCATCACCCAGCCATAGCCCTCCCCCTACCCCCCAGCAACCCTCAGTTTGTTTCCTGAGATTGAGTCTCTTATGGTTTGTCTCCTTCCCTGGTCCCATTTCGTTTCATTTTTTTCCCTCACTACCCCCAGGATCCCCTGCCCTGCCTCTCAAATTCCAAGGTGTTCTTAATAACAACAAAAAAATTGTAACCAATAAAATACCTCTCACTAGGTTCATTTCATGCAAAATACGATATAATATCAAACGGAAAAGCTGTTTGTATTTTCTTCTATCTTAAATCATCTCTGCTATGGTTCTGCTTTATTACTTTGGACAGTTAAGTATTAACAGGGTAGCATTTTTACCGAACAGTTGGTATTTCATAGGAATTATATATTTAAATTGAAGTTGGTACATTCTTATCAACTTGCGTCAAATGAACCAAGATTATTTTATTCTTACAATTAAAAAAATTACCACTTAATAATTTTACGAGTGCATCATATGGTGGATGTCATAAAAACAGGGCCTATATGGTATTATATATGCATTGCTGACAGTAAAGGAAAAGTTCATATTTCTTTAAAAGTGGTCTCAAGTCTGATTTTCAAGTTTGAGGGTTTCTTGAGATAATGAAGAATTTGGACACAAGATACAAGATGCAATTGTAAGCACACTTTAAGTACTTTGAGTAACATTGGGAAGGACCACTCATTGATTGAGCCATCAGTCAAATGATACATATTGCATCCTCCGGAAAACATCTCAAAGCACTTTGCAGATGTTAAACATTAAAGTTAAAACGGAATGTAAGAAAGCCTTACAAAAGTGGCCGGCCTGAAAGCCTTATCTGAAAATCTAGAGCTGCTTCGAGACAGGGATTAGTGTTTTAAGGAAACGGAAGCATCCTGAGTTGAAAGAAAAGGCAGAAAACCTCTCTGGACCTAAATACCCCATTCCCAATTCAAAAGTTAAGGATGGGCAGCAAGATCACGTCCTAGAAAATGTGAGCCCTGCCAAATGAGTAACCAGGATCCAGGCGGCCTCCCTGCTGGAAGTGACTTACGTTCTGTTGAAACAAGCAGGCTGTGCACAGAGAGAACTGGACCTGGGGAGGTTTTTGCTGAAGTGAAAACCTAGGAGAGAGGTGGCAAGTGGATGCACAAATAATGAATGACAGCCCCAGCTGAGACCTGATAAAAGCAGGCACAGGGGGTCTCCACATCGCTGCAAGACATAGCGGCTTGAGCTCTCACCTGCAGAACTTCCGTGGATGATAATGAGCCTGCGCCACGGTATTTCAGTTAATGTGAGACTTAAAAAAAAAAAAAAAAAAAGTGCTGTAGGGCCAAAGATGACTGCCAGCTTTGCCGACTTTGAAAGTAACAAAAGGAACTCCCATCCGAGGAGACGAGCACCGAGGATGAAAGGAATAGTCGCTGGAAAGGACCCATCAATTCTGCTTTGTGTCCCTTGGTTCAGCTCCAGAAAGTTCATCAGCAGCTGAGGTTAAGAAGTGAAAAGCCGGTAAATACTTCATGACCTGGATTAGTGGACATAGGTCCTCACCTTCCTATCTACATACAAAACTGTGATTGTAGGATAAGCAACAGACCCCCAGCATTCTAAAATAATGTAGAGAGCAGTGAAGGTTTCTGCAGTGACATTCTAGAAAGGGAATTAAAAGTCCTGTCACAGAGCTAAAACAGGCTCCCCTTATATGGTGTGTGTAAAATATCATAAATGCCACTGCTAGAGACACAGGCATGTTGATTTCCTTCCATATCTGGAGGAAACATCTTATGTAAGGGAAGCGCATAGCACGGTGGGTTAAAGGGAGGGGATTCAGAATTAATAGCATAACTACAATGAAACTAAAAAATATTAGCAAAAGGATAAAATTGTAAAAAGAGAGCTAAGCAGCTGAAAAACTGTGTCTTGGGTAAATACTTCTGACAGGTTTAGCAAATAACTATAAAAATTGCGGAAGAGACCAAGGAACTGTAGTCTGGAGCTGCCCCTCCTCTTTGTTTCTGTTCATTTGTTGAACCAATTTATATCGCATCCTTATCTTATGAAATCAATATGTTTTTGCAGAACTCAAAATGACTCCACTATTCTAAAGAAACTTCCAAATTTGTAAATCCATCGGTGGCAAGAACCTCACAGTAGTGCTGTCCTTTACACCCAAACTCAAAAATGCCACATGGGTACTGGATCAGAAGGAATGGCTCCTATTTTAGAAGGCAGGTTGTTTGGAAGGAGGGGAGAGGATTAATAGGAACCTTTACTTCACTCTGGCAATGTGTAAGGGCTTCTTCAAATCAGGATCATACAACTTCAAGGAGTTACCTTTTATCACGTTGGTGTGAGATAACACAGTTTCCGTTATAAGTACAAAATGGTCTGTGCATTTGAGTTGTTGCTTAGGAATAGTTCCGTATCCTTCCATTATGGGTGGTAAAGTTATACACTTCTACCTATGAAACTTATTAAGACCTGGAATTAGATTTTAATTTGGCAAGGATGTGAAATGGAAGCAAACTCCGGAACTTGTTTTAAATTAGCCAGTTTCTCAAAGAGAAGATTGACCTTAGGTGGTTATGACCTACGCTTTTCCCTTTGGGTTTCAATACCTTGGCTAATCAAAATCTTTGTTTTTCTTAGTCATTAAATTCAAATTCTAAATGAATTTCTATATCCAGATTACAAGGCATTAATTTTGTTCTAATTTTCATGTATGCCAGACAATCCATGTCCAGATGCTGTTTATAAATCATCTCCATTGCCTGTTTCCTTGGTAATTGGAATGACTGACTCTCACTCATTATTTTGCAGAGACTTGAATTGTTGACACTGCTGTGTCAGTGTGAGATAAGGAAAGCTTAGCGATTTCTTTTGTTTAGAGTCTTCTTATTTACTTGTAGTACCTGAAGGTCAATGACTGCTAAAGCAGGGGTGGATTAGACTAAAATACAGAAAGCACAAAGGCATAAATTGGAAAAGACCCATGGTGGCACAATTGAATTCTACCCAGTCAGAAACATGGAGGAAGATTTACCATCATAAGTCTGTAAAAATGGAACTAAAATACCTTCCGTGCTTAGTGAAGTGATAAAAGAGTATTTGCAGCTTACCAAGCTGCATGACCCTAGGCCTTGGAAAAGTCATTTTTTTCTTCCATAAAATTTGGAGATGGGTAGGTATGAAATGATCACCAAGTCCTTTTCAGTATGATAAGTCTCTGGATTCTTGCCAACTTCACATAAACTTTAATTCATATTAATCCATAATATTATAATGTACAAAATTCATACTATTTACAACAAAATTACATTGAAGCTCAAAGTTATTGGCTTATAGTTACTTTCAGGATTATTTTCTTATTTTTGCTTAAGAACACGTTTTACTTAGTTTAAATAGTAAGACTGAAAGAGTAGCACTTTGATAATCATTTGCATTAGTAACATCATATATACGTATGTGCAGTTCTTGCAGAGACCTTACAAAATTTTGCCTTTTATTTTTTTAAAAGCATCAGGTGATATTAGTCTCTAGAATTTAATTCTAGACCTTGCAAACCATATTAAAAATCACCATAATACAAATGCCACATTCTGATTATTGAAATCATTTTGAGGATATAAACTTCTTTCTGGTATTTTGATTCTTTTTCTTTTCTTTTTGAGTTGCTCATATTCTAAATTCCTCTGCTTCATCAAAGACCATAATCTGGGCTCAAAAAAGAAATAATAGAAAAAACATAAATGATGATAGAGATAGTTACAGATGTGAAGTAGGTAAAACCTTAGCATCTTAGTCTGAGAAAACAAAGTTCTTGGTACATCATGGACATTTAGAAAATGCTCCTTCCCTTTCACCTCCATTTTTTTGTAGTTACATTTGCCAAGCATTACTTGCTAATAGTATGATGTAGTTAAGAGCACAGACTTTGGAGACAGACATCAGCTGTTCAACCTTTCACAAGTTGATTAACTTTTCTGAGATTTGACTATCAATGGGGACGAAGCCTGTCTCTTGTTTATTGTGTGGAGATGGCACAAAGCCCTGCAAAGGTCCTGGCATATGGGATTGTGGTGAGAGTTCTGATTATTCACACATGCCACACACTCTATGCATTCTTTGCTATAGTCCGTGAACTGGTGCATTCTCCCCATTTTACAGATGTGGGAGTTGAAGAATCTCCATTTGCTTTACCCAGTGCTTCCGCCAAACCATGCTGCTTTTTGTTTATGAATGTGGCCTTGACTCAGTCACCCTCAGGTCTGTTCCTAGCTTGACTGCTCTACTTAAAACAATGCTTTCCGCCTTCCTGGCTTCTGCAGTTTTGCCTGTTCTTCAATTTAAGCCAAGCTACCTCTATCACGGACCTTTCTCTCATCGTCTCCATGGGGCTCGCAAAAAGAAGTGCTCTTTCTCACCTTTGAGCACCGACAACCCCTAACTTTCCTTCAAGAGCGAGCAGTCCTAGAGGGCAGTAGCTTTATCTTCATCATCTCAGTGACCCCTAGAACTCCCCACACAATGCACTCTACAACTCATCTGAGGTTAGCCATAAATAATGTAAATCATAAATAATAGAAATCATTGAGGATTCTGTTTTGCTTCTTTCGGGTGATTTTTGTCTCAGTTGATTTGTTTTGGGGAACTTTAACCATAAGCACTGAATGGAGGTACTGAATTGATGACAGTGTGGTTTTTAGAAGAAATGAGTTACTTTTACCCTATTTGTTTTAAACATTATTAGAAGCACCAAATAATTAGGTTGAAAGTGATACTGCTTTGTATTTCAGGTATTTCTAAGAAACATACCTACAGTATTCATGTAGTAATATGCATTTTTCCATTATGAATTATATTTATTTTTCTACTTAAAATAGAAGAATTCAGATTTATGCAGAATCTATGAAACTGACATCTTAAGATTTTAGTATGGAAGATGGTGGATGGTTATTCAACTAGACTTGAGAATATTTCAGGCAAATTACACAAATTGGGTATAAAGGAAAATGGAGAGTACTACATTATTGACTTCTATAAGTTGCAGATGCTATGCAGAGCTATGGAAGGGCATCAACACTGCACTGTAAGCCAGAAATAATGTCAGGTAGCATGTGTGGTTTATCAATTTTGATTAATCAATTCAATTCTAAAAGAACATTTAGAATCAAGTTTGTTTTTCTGCTATATTGAAAGAAAATGCAGGAAACGAGAAATTACTATATATTCAGCAAACAGCTGTTCCCTTTATTTTTGTTTAGAATAGCAAGTATTTCATAAATAAGAATAATAATTACTGTTCTGCAATTAAAGTTTAGTACGGTTTCTTTTCATTGACCACATCTGACTGAAGACTATCAGGATGCTCTCGGTCCATGAATAACAGTAGGAAGTAACTCCCATTATCAATGGCCGCCTGAGTAACAAGGGCGATTGATTACTAGTTAGGTGCCATGTACATCCCGAACGCACGGAGAGATGATCGTTTACCAACCCTTCCGTACACTTATGGAAAATTTGGCATTAAATCAATCATCCTTTTGTATATAATTACGTGTTCAAGGAGTTCGTGTGCTTGAGAATAAAAGTATCCTTATCGAAAATAATCTTTAAATCTTTTGTCCTGAAGGAACTTGTGGAATACTACAAGCATCATTCTCTTAAAGAAGGTTTCCGAACCTTGGATACGACCCTACAGTTTCCATACAAGGAGCCCGAACATTCAGCTGGACAGAGGGGTAATAGAACAGGCAACAGCTGTGAGTACTGCAATTCAGAACACAATTTGCTGTCCCTTAAGGATTGGAGGCACAAGAACGTTAAGCATCTTAGTCCAAATTTTGACATATAACCAATTAAGGCGCTGATCTGTTTAGCCAGGACTTTTTTGTGGAGCTAAAGCCAAATCAGATGGACCGACAGGTTTATGAACGTGTCGAGACCTAGCTCTCTGTGCCACATCAAAAGTCATGATTGTGTTTAGAACATCATCGTAAGTGTAAAGGCTATGTGTATATGTAAGTTTTGTGCTTTTGAGTGATTTGTATATTAGCCCAACTCTTTTAATTCAAATGTGTTTCTGATCATAGTGCTGTTGGAATTAATGGTTTCTAAGCAAGGCTGGTATGCCGCTAGCCCATCGCACCCGGTATCCCGAATCTGCTTATGATCCTGTTTTACTGATTAGTTTCAGGATTTTGAAATGGCTAAGCATGTTTCCTCTGATGCCAGTATTTTTACAAGTAGACGTCAACTACCTTCTTGCAGAATGAGTTCTGTGCTGCAGCTAATCACAAAAGATTAGCACACCATCCAAGAGCATGTGATAGTTTGAGTGTGAGTTCAAGTCAGAGCTTTTTTCTCATCACTATTTAATGTCACATAATCTTCCCGGAGGTAGATATAGCATGTAAAGAGAACACTGTGATGAAAAACACTATGAATAAAGTGTGAGTTCCTTTCCTTATGTTGATATCATTTTTTTTTTAAGTAAAACTCTTTTGGAGGAGAAATGAATACAATTTTATTACTTTTAGAATCCTTAGCCTAAGCAAAATAGGACTATCTAGGGGTATTTGAACAAAGAATTTGCATCGTGTAATAGAACTTTAACTTTTTTTTTCCCTGAAAGCAAAAACTGAAAGGGAAACAGGTAACACTCAGGGCTCTAACAACATCAGTGAAATTTCATACACTTGTATATAAGTAAATATACAAGTAATTTGTCATATCAGCTGACACATTTTTTTCTATTTGAATCACTTAATAGCTGTTCTCTTCACAAGGATCAGTAATAAATAACCAAGCTTGAGTAATGGACGTAGTCAGAGCACACTTTATTTTGAAGCTTTAAACACCTATTAAAAGTTATCTTGCTGGGGGTGCCTGGGTAGCTCAGTCAGTTACATATCTGATTCTTGTTCTCAACTCAAGCCTTGATCTCAGGGTTGTGAGTTCAAGCCCCTCATTGCACTCCACGTTGAGCATGGAGCCAACTAAAAAAAAAAGTTATCTGTTATTTAGCCCAGTGTTACCCACTTATCTTAGATTATCATATAGGCCATAATTTTCACTCATTTAAAAACAGAAGTTTTTCCTTGAAAAACAATTTTCCTACAAATATCTTTTCCTTTTCTATGAATTTCTTAAGAGTCTACTGAAGTTATGACCTTTTTCCCCAAATGAAAAGTATAAATTTCTACTGTCCTTTACTTTGCCTTCTTAGCAGCAGGAGATGATAAAAGTTGCCAAGGAGGTCAGTTATACTAAAAATCCTGTTTGTTTGAGTTCACTTAGTTCTAGAACGCCAAGGTGGGAGAGGTTGGCAATCAGGGAGAGCAGATGTCCCATATTAGTGGAAGGTCATTAGCTCTCATATTGCACTGCGTGGTTACTCCCAGCACTTTCTCTGTGCTTGGCACATGTAGGTGTTCAAAGGATGTTGTCCAACGATGAGCAGAGTTGCCTAATCTAAAATTTGTTTCTAATGTTCAACAAAGTATTTAATGCTTAAACTTTTTTAGCCACTAAGAATGGAGTTGCAGACCTTCCCCCCCACTTTTTTTTTAAAGCAAAAAGAACATAGGCAACAGAATGATTTTGAACATGAATGTGAGCTACAGGGAATTTTTCAATAAATAGAGTCATGCAGCCAAATATTCCCCACCCAATCTTTTTAAGAGACTCTGGCGAGCATGCCACAGAACGCTTCTACAATCAAGAAGTAAAACCAAATCATTCATTTAATATTAATCTTTGTCAGAGTTTGGTTTTGTTGATCAAGTATTCATTTATTCAGTCCTTCAGCAGCTATGCATTAAGTACCTAACACAGGCCACTCGCTGTTCTAGGTACTGGGCTGTGGCAGATGAGAAGACAAGTTCCTGCCCTTAGAGAGCTTATATTTGAATGAGGACACTCAGCAGGTGTGGGATGGGAATTTGCTATTTTTATATAGGGTGATGTGGAAGACCTCCCTTATAAAGTGACCAGAAAGAAATGGGGGAGTGCGTTAGTCTGTCAGCAATAATTGCACAATGATCCGGACTCCAAGAGTATTCAGTCATTACCATGCAACACGATGATAATCTTAGATCAAATTGCTAATACTATCCAGTGTCCCGTTTACTTTATGTGTCGTATAAAGTCAGGTGGTTCTCAGGGCTAAATGAGGAGCTCTACGCATGTGGCACAGTGCTGGTCCATGGTAAGCACCCCGCTAATATCAGCGAGCCCTGATGCTACCCCCGCTGCCACCGCCACCGGTGCGTCCCACGAGCACAGCAGACATTTCCCTACATTTCTGAGTTGAATTACTCATTTTAACCTCTAGAAATTCACATCTTTGCTTTTATAATTTTTTAAATATACCTTAATTTATACCAAATCCTGACTGAGAGTTAACCCTTAATGAAAACACTGCTTCTATTTTTTGGCACGTTGTGCTTCTCAGAAGCAGTAAGGACGAATGCTGCATGAGGATTATGTGGCATGGCTTTTATACCCCTGACCTCTGTTCATAGCTTGGGTGTGCTGCTAAGTATTATCTAAAAATAATTTTTTACCAGGAAATATCACCTTGGTATACTGGATTGGATGGGACACGGACAGCTCCATTACTTCTAAAAGGTTTTGGAGGAAGCAGAGCAGGCGAGCTAATGCCTGTGACACCCTATGTTCTGGGTAGAGGTTGGGATTGGAGTTCCGACTCCTCAAACCTGCTAGGGTTCTTTTGGTGGTTTTTCTTGTTTTGTTGCTTGTTTGTTTTCTTAAATAGTATAGTCACCTTGGGGAAAGAAGGTCGCAGGGCATTGTAGCAGGGGCTGCTGGCTTCTGTATTCGTCCAGGTTAGAATATTCTTGGGTATATTACTAACTATTTTTCAAATTTGTAAAACATGATAAGGTGATGGCAGCACCCCTCCTGCAAATGCAAAAGAACATTCAGAAAGATATTGGTTAGAACTAAAGAGGAGGGGCGCCTGGGTGGCTCAGTCATTAAGCATCTGCCTTCGGCTTGGGTCATGGTCTCAGGGTCCTGGCATCGAGCCCTGTGTTGGTCTTCCTGCTCAGTGGGAAGCCTGCTTCTCCCTCTCTCACTCCCCCTGCTGTGTTCCCTCTCTTGCTGTGTCTCTCTCTGTCAAATAAATAAAATCTTTTAAAAAATTAAAAAAATTTAAAAAAAAAGAATTAAATGGGAGTCCAGAGTATTGGGCAAGGAGCATATGCCAGTTCTGGGTTAGGATCCCATTGTAGGCAATGCTCTTTCCCAGAGTTATGAGACTGTACTTTTGCCTTTGGGATGACTTATAAGTGTTGCCAAGAGAGAACAAGAGAGAAAGGAAGAAAACACAGAGCACTGAGGCAGAGCAGTGAGCTGTTGTGCTTCTCTAGAAGCCGCAGTGACTCCACGAAAGATGTTCCGCCTTGTTCTGCGGATCTGTACGAAAATCCCATCACTCTCCAAAAACTGTCACAGCGAATCTACTGTAGACTGCATCCGGTGTCCCTGTAGGGCTTATAGATTTGAAGGGCACCAAACTGACTTTTGCCTTTCTTGCTCTACAATGAGCACTTAATTATTTTCAGGTCTGCTACTGAGTAGCTGTCTGACCTTAGGCAAGTCACTTAGCCTGTCTGGGGTTCAGCTTTCTCATCTGATGAGTGACAAATGAGATTAGATATTTTATTATGTTCTTTAAAAAATAGCACCCTAGGTTTCCCTGTGTGCGTGAGGGAAGGAGGGAAGGTGGAATGTTACTAGACCATTACACTAGGAAAAGTTACATGATTAGCTATTTCATGACTCATAAGCATACCTGAAACATTTTTGCAAGTTCTTATTTATGGAGAATTAGTTGGACCACGGAGTAGAGTTGGCTCACTAGGAAAAAAAAAAAAAAAAAAAAACAGTGGTTATTAGTATGTTCACGTAATCTCAAAGTATCTTCTCACAAGAACTTAATAACAAAAGGAAAAATAGAAACCTTAATTAGGTTATTAAAGTTAACATTGCTAATAATAGAATAAGTAGATCACATGTACCTCATAATGTGACGCTCTAAGAAGGATCCAGCATCACTTTGCCCCCATGAGGCAAAATTTGAACCTAATCATGAGGAAACATCAGACAAACCAATTTTGAAGGACATTCTACAAAATAATTGGCCTATGTGCTTCAAAAAGGTTAACGTCATGAAAGACAAAGACTGAGGAATTGTATCAAATTAAAGCAGAGACTGAAGAGACATGATAAGTACATGTAACATGTCCTAGATTGAAGCTTGGGCCTGAAAAATTGTATCTATTCATGTATGTCTGTCTGTATGTTAAAGGACATACATGAGACAATGAACAAATTTTGAAGTTTCTAGATTAATAGTATTAATTTTTTGTTGATAACTGTACTGTGTTTAGATATCAGGAGAAACTGTCTTTAGTTTTAAAGAAAATACACACTGAAGTAGTTAGCAGTGAAAGGCATTATGTTTGCAGTGTGTTCTAAAATGGTTCAGGAAAGATGCAGAGATGGATAAAGCCAACATGGTAAAACGTTAGCATTTGAGGAGATTGAGGTGAAAAATATATGGGAGTTCTTTGTATTATTCTTGCTACTTTAAGAATGAATCATTGTAGAAGTAAGATATTAAAATTTGGAGATAATCCCATTAGCTGTATAAGTCTAACAGGATTGAAAGAGAAATGGCAGCATCCTGCTTCCTACCACCCCACCCCCACCCCCGCTACCGGTGCAGGGGGAGCTCAGTGCACTGAATTGGGGGTACGTAGAGTCCTGAGTAGTTCCTTACCAGTGGCCTCACTTTATTTGCTTATTCATTTATTCATTCTTTTATTCAACAAATATTTCTACAGCACTTGCCCTGTGCCAGGCCCTGTGCCCAATGCTCGAGTTAAAACAGTAAATAGGATGGACAATTTGGTGGACAGGGGCAAATATAAAACAACTTCACAAATAAATCACCAGTTTTGACAAGTCTTAGGGAGCAGAAGTACAGCTGAAAGGGTAGGACAAGAAGGCCTACTTTACCTGTAGTGTCAAGGAAGGACAGTTAGAAGGGACATGTAGGCGGGATGGAGAGGGTCTGTATGGGTTGGCCGGGTGTGAGGCAGAGGAGAGAGAGTAGGGCAGCGCTACCGTGGGGGGAGGTAGCTTGTGTGAAGGCCCGTCATCGGGAAGGAACTGTGTGTGTTGAAGGACTGGGAAGGTCAAAATGTTTGGAGCATAGTGAATGCATTCTAATATATACAATGGGAATGTATGAAGCTTTATAAGCAGAAAATGACATGAACTGGTTTACATTGTTTTGAAAGATCACTATCTACTCCATGTTAGTGGCTCGGAGGGAGGCATGGCCAGGAGAGAGATGAGTTAGGAAGTCAATGCGGATGTCCAAGGGAGGAATGATGCTGGTTTGAACAAGAGCAGGAAGCAGAGCAGGACCATGGCAGATTCGGAGATCTTCTGGAAGCCGAACTGATTGCATAAGGGAATTGAGGTAGCAGTAGTACAGGGAAGATACACAAGTACTTGCCTTGGATGACTGGCAAGTGGTGAAGCCATTGACCAGGAAACAGAAGAACTATTAACAGCTATTGAGGGAAAGGGAATACATTCAGTTTTGCCCAGAGTTTTAGTACCTGTGCATCCTCAATATTTCAATAGGCAGTTGGCACCAAAAAGAGTGTTTATTTAACTCAATATGGCATAATAGAACTTTCATATTTCTGACAATTCCTGAAGCAGCTTAATAGTGCCTTAACTACTATTTATTACTTTAATCACAACGTAATGGTGGATAATATTTCTTATCTCAAACATTCACTTCATTTAGTTTTTACCTTCTTGCCCTTGTAATTCAACAAACCCATTCTCACCTACCCTTATTTTCTGATCTCCTTATCTTACGCTCAGGTTTTTGTCATTTTTTCCTTGATCGCTTGGCATTTGGGCTTGACTCCATTTTATTCTAATAATGTAAATGTTTATTTTAATCCCATTGTAATAGTTTCCTTGGGCTGCCATAAAAATGACCACAAACTGGGGGTGGCTTTGAACAACAGAAATTTACTCTCTCACAGTTCTGGAAGCCGGAACTTGTAAAGCAAAATGTTGGCAAGATCGGTGTCTACTAGAGCCTCTGAGGAAGAGTCTATTCCATGCCTTTTTTACAGTTTCTGGGTGGCCACTGGCAGTCTCTGGCATCCAAGGCTTATAGAGACATGATTCCAATCTCTGCCTTGTCTTCAATTTTACCTTCTCCTCAGTGTGTCATATCCCTTTCCTTTATCTTATAAAGACACTTGTCATTGCATTCAGGGCCCACCTTAGTGCAGTTAGAAACCCTCTGCATGTATGGGATGACTTCATCTCTCATCTTGAGATCCTTAACTTATATCTGCCAAGACCCATTTTCCAAATAACATATTCTTAGGTTCTTGGAGGACATAACTTTTGGAACAGAGTAGAGGTATACCATTCAACCCATTACAAGCTTGTATCAATTTAAAGTTTTTCTCTGAATTTTTCCATCCTTCTTTTGTTTATTTATAACTGATTGTTTATAAATTCCTTATAAGTTAGAGTGGTAAGAGGACTTACATTTTTACGATAGACAGGTAGACAGTCAATGGATGAGAGAAGGAAACCAGTACCTTAATACAATGAAGAGTTTTAAATGGATCGTAACTTTCCTGCAGTAAAATGCACTGTCTTCATACGAGAAAGAAGCACTTCCAAGCCAATGAGAGTTTCCAAGACATATGTCTGAAACCTCATATAGAATATTTGATGCGCAAGAACCCAATAATTCTATCTGATATTTAATAATTTGATGACTAATGGCGCACTGTGTTTTTCAGTCCCCTTTTATGTACGTTAAATTATGTCTCCAAGCAGTTCTGTGAACCCATGGCTCCACAAGAAGGGCCACAAAAGATTTCCTTTGTCACACAGATGCACCACGAGTGCTGCTTGTGTGACAAGGGAAGGGACAGTTTCCCTAGAGTTCCCCTCGTTTCCTTCGCCGTGCAGCGCCGGCTCACAAGGTGTAACGCGCGCTTGATGAGCCTTGAAAGACCCGGTGTTTGTGAGGTACTCGGAACCGTGTCTGGCACGTGGGCAGGGCTGTCTGTCTCCGCTCTTCCTGTTCCTGCTGCTCCTGCCACCGCTCCCAGTACTGTCCCCCGGGGTGAAATGTTACGTGAGCCTCGTCGGACCCCTTTTACTGCATCTATAAAGCCCTTCTCCTTGGGACTTCGGTCCCCCACTTCCATTTCCTGGGCTTCAGCTATATCCAGTATACACACTCTTCTATGGGCTAAGGTAGTTGTAACAAATTGCTGACATTTTTATATTCTTTTTCCTCAGCATGTCTCTGCTGCGTGCAGAATTTACTGTTCTTGGGCAACTGATCAGCTACGGTTGCACATCTTCATTATCGGGTCATGCTGGGCTCCCCGTTTTTCTTTACTTCAAGAGCTCTACCTGCTACCATAAGGCATATTTATCCTGGACCCGATAGCTTTAAAAATTAGTGGCCAGTACTCAGGGTCCCTTCAGAAAGAGAGCTTACAGATAGAACTTGGACAGATGCAGATGACCTCATTCAAAGCCACTTCTAATTTTAAAAGCCAATTATAATTTTAAACTTTTTTCATGTTTAAAAGCTCAAAAAGCAGCCATATGTTTTAATGTTTTTCATCTTTTATACTGTCCTTTCCCATCGACCTTATGTTCTAAATTAAAAACTGGTCTCGATCAATATGTATACTGTTCCCTCACTGACTGTAGTACCCTCAGCTGGCAGCCCCGATCCAAGGCTTTTCTAGTCTCTCTTAGCCAATGAAACACACAGAAATTTATCTAAAGTGAGAATTCCTTTTTTCCTTCCTAAAATTTGGACGAGGCTCCTGGCTTTGAGGAACAAGGCCGAGAGCTCTGTTTTCCTGGTACCTGCCGCTGATACCAGCTCCGCCCTCTGGATCCCGAGCCTGCAGGTCGTAATTCTGCAACTTGATTCTCTCCTAACATCATGCGAAATTGAGTACAGAACTGGCTTGGTTTTCCTTTCATCTGTTCCTTCATGTGTTCAGCATTTTTGAGCATCTACTTGCACCACCTGTTACGTCTCTCACAGCCCTGGAGTGTGACCTCCAGTCCAGCTTCATGTCTAAACAGTAGAGAGAGACGCAGGGGGGACTCCCATACCTAGCACCTCAGTGCCTCACCTGGTCCAGGCTTTTCCAAACAGGCTCCTTTTATGACATTCCTGAGGGGTCATCCTCAGGCTTTGCTTGAACAGTCAGGTGACTTTATGTCCAATGCAGTACAAAGCACTCAATTTATTTTTTGAACAAAATGAAAACTTTTTCTTATATTGATCTAGAAACTTAATGTATCTACGTACCATAGTTCATCTCTTATGAGCTACTCAAAGTAAATATACGATATATTCTCTCTACCATGACAACCTTTCTTTTGGTGTGCTTTTTTCCTCCCTTCTCCACTGTATTTCTAGCTTTCTCTTTCCTACAAATCACCTCAGATTATTCAGTCCCCCCTCATATCCATGGTGGCCACCTCGGTCGCCATCCTGGCCAGCCTGCTAGAAATGCCCTCAAATTTGTCAGAATTGAGCATACAGCTTCCTGTACTGCCTGCCTGGCTGGTTCAGATTTTGCTCAGTCTTTCTATGCAAAGTTCAGTCTTCTCGAGTTTGTTTCCCCTCTTTCTTTTTTCCTTCTTCCTCATGGGATACAGTTCTCCCTCTCTGGATGAATCTAAAAACTTCTTGTCTGTTCTCACCCATAACCTCCTCCATAGGTCTCCACGTTCATTCATCCGGCAGATCTTTATTGGGGGCCTAATGCAGGGAAGGCATTGTTCACATTGTTCGAACTGCTGGAGAATACACAGCAGTGAAAGAGACCAGACAAACATCTCTGCCTTTGAGGAACTTACATGCTGGTGGGGAAGGTAGTAGATAAAAGGTAGTAGATAAAAACAAGGTCTAAGTATATCAGAAGTTGGGGAGCACTCTGGAAAAAGAATAGAACAGGGCAGTGATAGGAGTGCCAGAGGTGGTTCAGTATTTTAACTGGGGTGGCAGGGGGATGAGGAACAAAACTAGGGGCTCATTTTAGCTTAGCAGAAAGCTGGTTCAAGAGTTCCGAGTTGTCTCAGCAGTAGGAGAGGCCGACAGCAACCCCTGCCTCCAGAAGCTCCCCTTTCTAGCTGGCCACTCGTAGGACCCGCGTCTTAGTTTATTCCGACCGCTGTAACAAAGCGACGTGGACTGAGTGGCTTATGGGCAACAGAAATGCCTTGCTCACGGTTCTGGAATCTGGGAAGTCCGATATCAAGGTGCCGGCAGATTCACTGTCTGCCGAGAGGCTGCTTTCTGGGTCACGGAAGGCACCACATGTCCTCACATGGTGGAGGGGGCTTAGGGAGCTCGGTGAGATCTCTTTCATAAGAGCATTAATCTCATTCATGAGGGCTCTGTCCTCATGACCTGAGCACCTCCCAAAAGCCCCACTGCCTAATGGCATCACATTCGGCCTTAGGTTCCAACATATATGGATTTGGGGATGGGGGCAACACAAGCATTCAGTCCATAACAGGGAATTCTGTTATGACAAACTTGGCTAAGTACGCTATCCGTCTGGAAAGCAGCTGCCAGCGCTCTGGCCATGGGGTGTGCAGATAGGACAGTGGGAGCTTGGGGTGCACTCTACCTACCTGTCTGCCTACACGTCATTCCCCCCAATAAGTCCTGGTTTCTCTCTGTACCACCTGGCACGAGTGGTAAATGTGCGCGACTCTCTTATGGGGCATCGAAGGCCTCCTCTTCGTGAAGGTAATATTTGAATTCAGACTCAAGTGAGCGAGGGAACAGTCGGCGCAAAGGGAGGAGCGTCGAGGCCCTGTGCAATGTGGCCAGAGCAGAAGGACAGGTACGGGAGGCCAGGCCATGCGGGGCCTTTTAGGACTTTAGCCTCTACTCTGAAAGAAATGAGAAGCCTCTGGTGGATTAAGCAGAGGAAAGACATGATTTGAACCTTAAGTATTAACGGGATTATCCTGGCTTCTTTGTTGAAAAAAGACCATGGAGAAGTAGGGGACAAGGGAAAAAGAGGAAGACCAGTAAGGAGGTCCATGCAGCATCCCAGCTGAGAGTTTAGCAGCTTGGAAGACCTGCAGCCATGTAGGGGATGGACTTTGAAAATGATGCAACAGGGTATTCACCTCAGGTGTGAAAGAGAATAGCAGGAGAAGATTCACGAATGACTAAGGTTCTTGACCTGAGAGGTGGAAGATTGGAGATTTTTTTAAGGAGGGGCTCAGATGGAGCCTAAAGTCTAGTCATAGCATTCTCAATCCAAAATGACTAATTTCATCTCTGTATCATTTCTGTATGTGTCTGTGTTTCCACAAATCTGTAAGCTCTTCTGAAGTCAGGTGCTCTGACTTGTTACATCTCCAAAATCACCTTAGCACAGTACTTGGCACATCAATAGTTTTTTAATAAACGTCTGTCAAGTATTTTTGAAGAGTGAGGATTTAGAATCAAGTATGTGTCTTGATAAACTCGGTGTCTATAAATAAGCTGAAATTTCTAGAAATGTCAGATGATTTAATTTTCCATAACAATAGGAAAGGCCTTACACTCATTTTTTTTTATTATTAACGGTTTTATTTGCCTATGCCATGCAGTGTTGAATACAAAGTAGCTGTTTGTTTTTTTCGATAATTCTAGATACAAGTTTTCGTTGTTATAACTTTGAATTCAGGTTAAAGGAGTTTGGTCCACTTACCAGATGCCAGCATTCAATGAAATGAAGCCAATCTAAATTATTTTTTTCAGAGACAATATATAAAATATACAAAAAACACTGAACATTTGCAGGAAATGGCGGAGCAAATTTTTGACATTCTGTCTAGGACGTGGCTAAGTTTTAAAATAAAACCAGGTTAAGGACCACAAATTTAAATTAAACATTCATTAAATTCTCAGCATGTTCTCTACTGCTAGGCCATCTGTAGACAGTCTTGGTAAAAAGAGTCCACTGGATTGCTCCTCCGAGTGTCCCACACGGGAACATCATTCTCCTCAGGGCCCCTGCGGGGCAGCGGATTCCCAGGGACCTCTGTATTGATGACAGTACCACGGGCCCAATTGCCCTATATCTTTACTAACGGTGTCATGTTATGTAAGTGAGTGTGAACACGTGGTGGTTACAACCTAAATAGAGACATACGGACCGTCTATCTCAGAATAATTAGCAAATGCTTAGGGTCATGGTCAGTTACGCGTGCAATGGTAGTTCAGAACTGCCTCGTGATTTGATTCCACAGAGCACCATACGAGTACTGATTGAACTTGCTCTTTACTGTGTATAAATTTCAAATGTTACTGAGAATTGAGTAGGTTTTCACTTGTTCATGAACATCAATAGCCTGATCAAGGCCGAGCTAAAACTGTAAAGCAATGTTTAGGTAGCCTTGACAACAGAAGTACAGGCAGCAAACACCAATTCGCGAGCACTTTTCTATTCCACTATGAGCACTGTGTTCCTCTTACTTGATATACTTCTGTTTTCTCAGTTAAGTCTCAGAACTGAATACTGTTCAGCAGTGTTTTGCCAGCTGACTATGGCCAAGCTGATAGCTTCTGTTCCCAATTTATTAACAGGTAACTTCTGTCTCAGTTAAGTCGTAGGTTTTGTTTGTGTAACTTGGGAAAGTTGATAAATAATATTAGACTGTATTCTTCATAGTTCCTCATGAGAAATATGAAGTCCCTAAACTATGAGCCTTTCACTCCCTCATATTCCATCAGTGTTAGTCCAGTTGAGTGCCAGCGGTCATGTGAAAAGCGGCCGGAGACACCCGCCTGAGTGTGTTGGTCTCTGAGTAAGCTCTCCTTTGTGCTAGAGAGGAGCTCAAGGTGTTTGAGGAAGGAGGAACGTCAGGCCCCTAATTAAAGCATGCAGTTTGCAAATGATGACTTCAGTGATGAAGGTCTCAACATAGACTGAACATTGTCTCAGGGGACACAGGAGAAAAAGAGTTCTTTCTCTCAAGAAGCTTCCCAAAATGATGCAGTGGACTAGCAGACAAGCTATCTATAAAACTGGGTGGAGACGTGAGTATTAGCCCAGGAAGCGAAAGGGATGGCAGATGATCATTCGCCTCAACATTCTCATTGGAATGCCTCTGTTACTCGGCTGTTTCTAATTCCATTCCAGGGTAGGTATCTACCAATAATTCTTACATTAGCAGCATCTTGGTATAGTAGGAGGAATTTGATGGAGAAAACATATATTTGTATACACATCTAGAAATAGGCGGATATGTTGTCAGTAAAGATGCAAATGTGTTTTGCAGGTTAAGCCACTCTGCAAAAATTTTTTTTATCAGATACCTTACTCTGACATAGTTTACATCTAGATTTAAATCCAGACTTTCCAAGAGAATATGTTGTTTTATACTCTTGTCTCCATAGATGCCAGGCATTCAAATGCTATTTTGCCAGCATATGAGAATTGAGGACCCAAAGGCAGTGAAAACTAATGTACAGGAAGAGCGGCTAGGATAAGTCATGCTGCAATGTGGAGAAGACTAGAAAGCATCCCTACCCATCCTTAAAATACTTGACGGAGAGCGATGCTCTGGGTGGCAGGAGAAACTGATTCACCTTCTGGCCCTAAGAAGATTGCTTGGGCACACAGTACGCTTAATGCCAAGGGGCAGACCGTACTTGATAGCTGTTCGGCCTCTCCGAAAAAATTACAGTGATTGTAGGAATATCATTGATAGATTATGGTTCTCCGGGATCCTGGGGAATAAAACAACACATTTCACGTTCTTTTCTTTGTGCTGTGCTGGCTTTTGTTGGAAGTCTTTTTGAGCAGTTAAGTGTGCAGAAGATGAGCTAAATGAATAGGAGGAGGAGACAGAAGGAGCTTGCAGAATTAAATACCCTGCTGAGATACTTGTCCATTCAGCAGCTTGAGTAGCTGAACACCGGGCCTGATCCTGTGGGGCTGCAGCGGCGGTATAAGGGTCAGCCCCTGCCCTCCAGAATCCACAACTAATGGGGGCGACCACACGGGGGCGCGCGCAGGTATTAAGCAGCCGAGCCACAGAGTGCCATGACGCCAGTGCCTACAGGTGGCTGGAAAGAACAGGGAAGGAAGAGAACAAGTATTGTCTGGCTTGGTCAGGAAGGACTCGTGGAAAGGGCCTGAGCGGAGCTTTGAAGACAAGGAGGTTCAGGTTAGCAGGGGCAAGGCAGAGGAGCAACCTTCCAGAGTGAGCAGAAGTTTTGAGTTGAGACCAAAGCTGAGGGCTTTGACGGAGGTGGAGGGGGGGGGGGGTTCCCCACCAGCTGGTCTGGGTTAGAAGAATTTATGGGACAAAATGTTGGGAAGATTTGGTTAGAAAGGCAGGGAACAGCCAGACTATGAATTGCCATGGAATTCAGGGCAAGAGTTTGGATTTCATAATCTGGGAAAAGGAATGACGAATCTCTGTTTATTGTGAGTAGCTCAGAGGCAGTATTTAGAATAGGATAGAAAGAAAGGTCAAAGCAAGAATACCAAAAAGAGGGAGTTGTCTCGGTTTAGAAATGGCATAAGTACCTGGTTTGGGATGGTGGAGCTGAGAATGCAGTCAAGGAAGAACTTCGTATTTCAGAGGAAGAGGGGAGTGAATAAAAAGCATACTGACTTTGCACGAGAGTTGGCCAAGAATACAGAAGTCATTGAAAAGACAAAACTGCGGAAGGTTGAGCTAGATAACAAGGAGGAAGATGATGCCTTTGGCTTCAGACAGGTTGCATCAGAGATAATGGTGGTCCTTCATGGCAGTGTCATGAAACCATCTGAAAGTACAGACTGGAATTCAGGCGAGGACCCAGGGCATAGCTCAGAATCTGTTACATTCATTGGGGGGAGAAATAATTAGTCTAAAGTGAAGTCAGCATAGCCGAGGCTTAACCATGGGGGAATAGCTACCATTCAGCTAAGATTATAATATTTTAGATAACATTGAAGACGAGTCTAATTGTAGCTACTAGACATGAATGCCAGTGTGTATAAAACTTTTAGGGTTAGATAAGTGAGAGGGTAGCACACTGATCTGAAACTGATTCATGGTCACTGTGCATAGTGAGGCATTATCCATATTACTTTAAGAAAGTTAGATATCTTAAAGTTAGAGACAGGTTGTCTGATCTAATATCTACCAATTGAGATTATTTAAATTGCATTTAATTGTGTTTTCACTGATTTCTTATTTCTTCCTTCTAGAGCTAACTTATCTCTTGTTATATTTCAGACTGCTGACTTACATTACCTTCATTAGGAATTTAGAAGAAATACAGTCTTCTTATATTACTTGATGGTTAAATAGTTCCAGAGAGATAATCAAAGATGGACACTTAGAAAGCAGTTCAAGGAGAAAATTCCAGTACTTGCCAGAAGTAATGTGTAGAATGGGGGGTTCTAATATAAGTTCTCACAAACATGGGGTAGGAGTCTTGGCAGCAGATTTTCTGCCAATCATACAGTTAGATATGAGCCAGTTTTCATATTAAATTAGAGATGACATCCCTTCCTCTCTCTAATAGTTGGTATAACAGGATCTCAAGGAAATTTAAACCAGTTTTGTTGCATGGCAATAAATGAATTGAGCAGATTGGAAAATTAGTTGTAGAGGCATGTACCACTGAGTTTTAAAATTTAAAAAACATAATGTAGAAGGTGTAATGGATTAGAAAAGAAGCTTGATTATTAACAAGGATATGCTTCAGGATAGATTAAAAGTAAATATGTAAGGCCATTCATGAGGAAAGTGTCATGAATGCATCAATGCTTATTCATAGCCCGTGGCTCCAAGAGCAACTGAATCGCATCCAATTCCCATGGCCGGTCTGCTTGGATAGTACCTGAGTATCCACTCCGTGAGCTCCTGTCATCAGAAGTATCACAGAACCCCTTCCCGACAAGAGCATTACCTTCGGGAGAATTCTGTGGCTCTCAGATCCATCAGTGGCCTGAAAGAGATAGAATATATTGCAAGATTATATGGACTCATTCCAGTTTGTTTAGCCCACTTTCACCTCATCCTTAGTCCTAGAAACTTTTTGTTACAGTTTAGATTAGGTCCCGGTACAAATCCCAGAAATCCCAAAACCATTGGCTCAAACAGGCTAGACCTTTATTTCTCTTTATCGGAAAAGCCTGGAAGTGGTCAGTCCCTGGCTGTGGGTGGGTCGTCTCTTCCATTAAATCTTCAGTTACCCAGCTTCCCTCAAGCTTATGAGCTACCGTCCTTCAGGTGACGCCTTTCTTCTCATGGACCCAGATGGTAGCTTCCACATTCCACACAGCAAGATAGAACAAAGAACCCAAAAGAAAGGTGACTGAATGCTGTGCCAGCTGCCTTGCTAGGAAAGGTCCCTCAAGCTGCCTCACAATACCCTTGCTTCCCTCTCAGTGGCAGGAACTCAGTCACAGAGCTGCGTAGACCTGCAGGAAGACGGAGAAATGAAGTGTGCCTTTTGGGCAAACACAGCCTGACCAAATAACCTGTTACAGGAATGAAGGGGGAAACACATACTGGGAGAAAATTTATAACCATGCCTTTCTTTCCTTTACAATGGCACTGTGGCGTTAACAGGTAGAGTTTGTGAACCGCCTAGGGAGGGACCTGGAGCAGAGCGCTAGATGCACAGCAGTGCAGCCATTAAGAGCCTGGAGCCTGAAGTCCTCCTGCCTGGCTTTGAATCTAGGTCATTCTAGGAGGTCAAGGGAAATCGGTATCAGGACCTTCCTCTTTGAATTGTTGGGCCGATTAAATTAAATGCTGAATATAAAACATAGAGGATGGCATCTAACACTTCAGGACCACTTGATAACTGATTGCTTTTATTATTTTAAAGTAACGTAAAAAGTTTCTGAGGGTAGAGTTTTTACATAGAACTTTTCCATACATTTCTAAAATTGGAGGATATATTTACTTTTCCAGATATGATAAGATTTGGAATGATTGACCTTGTGTGTGTGTATGTAAATAAACTAGCATGTGCATGCGTGATCGAGGGCTGGGGGTGGTGCCTAACAAACCGTCTGAGTGACTTTCCTGTGGGCTCTGCATGTTTTGTTGACGTTACTTTATAGGCTCTTGCCTCTTTATATCAGTTTTGATGTGAAGCACATTTCCCATTAAGAATTTACAGGTTCCCCCTTTCCACTGGTAACAAAGTGAGAATTGTGCATCACATCAAAAGAAGGCCATCTTCGGATGGAAAGGGGCTCAAAGATGGCACCATGGAGTGGGTATGCTGTGTTCACCTGCAAAGGGATAGACAGCTCTAAATTTCGAAACTAATGTCCGTCAAAATGTAAAAATTTGGTTTGTCCTTTATTTAGAAATGGTGATAGGGGAGAAGCGGGTGAAAGCAAAGCTTGAGATTCCAACTTTGATGTGACCATTTCCTTATGATTGTAGACCACAAAATAGCTGTGTTCAGATATTTTTTGCCATTACCTAAATGCTCTTTTGCTTCTCTCTTTTTCTTTCTTTCTCTAAGCCCCTTCTTTGTTCTGTGGGTTTTCTTTTGTAACTCCTCCAGACTACAGCTTTGTTCCCCCTTCTTCCACTCCTTTCTGGTCAGGTACTGCTTTACTGCTTTTATATGTCTTTTCCACTTGCTTCTGTCTGCAAATAAAATATTTTGACTTCTGTGTATGGCTTCTCGTGTAGATGCATCTCCTCACAAATAGTCCCCAGAGTCACATTCCCACTGTGTAGTTTCCTCTTTTCTGTCATACAGTCATTGTTTGTCATGACATCTCACTCCTCTGGTCTTGGGTGTGTGCTCATGTTATATGTTTCTGTCAGACATTTTTTTTTTTTAATCTGTTGGGGGAGAGGTTAGAAAGGGTTGAGGGCTGAAAGTATAAAGTAGGGGATGAACCACTCTACTAAAATCATTAGTTTTCTTGAGGCCCAGAAATTTTAGTTGAGGAAAGCCAATGTTTACATAGTCCAGGAACAAAATAAACAGAACCACATCCCCAACTTTGTGTCCAACTAGGAAAGTGAAGTTCGTGTCGCTTGGAAGGATCACCATGCCCATCAGTTTGTGTACAGCCATTCTGGTCTTGATTTCTCTCATGAGCCCGAGAATTTGATGGCTGTTTATGTGTCATGTAAGGGAGTACATTATGGCTAGGTCAAGTATGTTTTCTTACAAATTTTTTTAAAAATTAACCTGTAAGTCCCAGTGGAATCATAACCTTAGGTAGCAGAAAGACCTTAGATGTCAGCTAGCAGAGACCTTTCATTTTATAGACGAGAAACGTGTGGCCTCGAAGGTTAAAGAGACCTGTGCAAGGTCTCACACGGTTACATCGATGATTGGTTTTTCCATCACAGGGGTGTTTTTATGGGCACCAACTCTGCGAGTAGTGCCCCAGTAATGGGACAGGTTTCAGTAAGAAAACTCTGAAAGTGGTTTGTGTCCAAACAGTAAAATAAAATGACCTATTTTTACTCCCTTTACAGTTCTGAAATCTAGAGCATTGCTCTTCGTTTATCTTATGATAGACACCTGGAGACTCAAATTGTCTGTCACTGCCGGGCCCTGAGTAACAGGCCAGCGGTCCCTGCCTCCAAGCGGGCAGGCTCATTCAGGCTAACACCGGTCATAACCACGGCTGCCTGGGCACTGGGGACTGTTAAAAATACAGATGTGTGGCATTTCCCATTTGTTTCTTTTTCTTATACTTCCCTTCCTCTACCATTTAAGGTTTATAAAGTCCCACCATTCTCAGGTGAGTGATTCTCAGAATCACTGCACATATAATTGAAAACATTCTATAACCCCAAGGAGCAACAGGTAGAGAAGTTAGTATGAAATGTGTCACCGAACACTAGGGAAGAACAAACGAACAGCTTGAACAGAGTTTTTTTCAGGGCAGGCTCGATTAGGACAGGGAGTGAGTGAGCTCTTCTCCTACCATAAAGCAGATCGGAATATAGAAAATGAACACTCCAACATCTTGTTTTTGAGTACATTTCTTCAGCAAAGTTTTCTATACCTACAGTATTTGAAAGAAAGGACAAATTGATGGTGTTTACGCGTTCTCCCAGTAAAACATGAAATCCTTTATAAAACAACTGAGTTTGTCCCCACATAGTTTTAACCCCCCCCCCCCCGCCCGCAAAAGGCTGTTTAGGAGAGGAAGAGCCATTTAACTAGAAGTAATGACATGGATTCAAGAGGAGAATTTGAGAGCAAAACAGTAGGTTGTTTTGAGTCTCAGTTGAAATTACGAGGTAAAAATGTAAAGCTTTTACTTTAGAGGGTCTCGCTAGAAATGGATTACTGTGCCATCAATAGGAAATTTATGCTAGTTATTTTAGGTTCTATCCTGACTTGGATAGTAATTTAGATATTAACTTTTTTTTTTTTTTTTTTTTTTACAAAAACTAGTCTCTGTTTTGAGGTTCTTGCAAAGAATGAAGCAGAACAATGGTTCTTTAAACGTTACGAGGTGAACTTGACTATACCTGACTGCATTGAAACAGCAGTTGTGCTGCTTTCAAGCTCCTCTGCCATTATCACTAGTCTGTAGTGAAATCATGGCCGTGCATTCTGGTAGCATCTAGAACATTCATCTGCATAGGCGCTGATGGGTGCGAAACTTCAAGTCCATTCTGACTCGCCATCACCTCTTTACAGTGCTAAGTCCGAAAGTGCTGGGCATTGCCATCGCACGATATGACTTCTGTGCCAGAGACATGCGAGAGTTGTCCTTGCTGAAGGGAGATGTGGTGAAGATTTACACGAAGATGAGTGCGAATGGCTGGTGGAGAGGAGAAGTCAACGGCAGGGTGAGTTCACCTTCTGGATGTGCTCGTGCGGGTGAATGAAGGGGACCGGGCAATGGTTGGCAGCCCCCGTGGGGGCTGGGGAGAAGCCTTCACTGCACAGAGTCGGGGCTCTGGGGTGTGGTGGGGGTCCTCCCTGAAGAGAGGCACTCAAGAAAAATATGTTGAGGGAATACGATCGTGGCATAAATAAAGTTCACCTGGGCAAGTTTGATGGCTTCCTCTTTGGAGAAGGATTGAGGAACATTTCAGTTCTTTTTAGTCCATAAGCCTCAGAGCATAAATTTTATGTGGAATACAGAATATTTATAAGAGCTGCTGATCTAAATTGGAAAGAACAGGACCTAGCACCTCTGTCTTTGTATCCTGTTCTATAGCAGAAACGGGAAGCGTTAAGTAAGAGAGCCCTATTACACTTAATTTACATATTTGTTTGTGTGCTACCAGAATAGCACACTGTGTTGGCTTATTTTATGCTTCTGTCTCTATCACTCATGCTATCAGGCTTCTAGGGCAGTTAAATCAATCTTCCTTACCTATAGTGGCCATAAAACCTCAGCTTAATCGGGGTGTTATAAAAATGAAATGCTCTGTTTGTAGAACCCTCTGGAATGCCAGATGCAAAGTCGTGTTGCTACGGTGGCTGCTTTTCTTTTTTAGGTGGGCTGGTTTCCATCCACGTATGTGGAAGAGGATGAATAAATTGCACTCTGGCGTTGCACTCGGCACCAGAAATCTCAGAGAAGGGATACGCAGAAGCCTGCACAGCATTGTCAATTAACTGAAGTGTTTAAAAAGCCACATTTCTGGCTATTCAACCTCCTCCCTCCTCTTCCCCTCCTAAGTCTTAATGCTGGGATTTCTAAAGATGCTGGTACTGACAGATTAATGGCTTGCCTCGAGCCGTGCAAGAAACAGCCTGCCAGTCCGTCTTTGTTGGGGACCAGAGCAAAGCCCAAAGCTTCTTTTCCCAGAAGAGCCCTGCAAACACATTGGCTCATGTTGCTTTTTACTCCGTGTGGTCAGACACCATGAATGCCAGCTATTAGTAAATGTGGAACACATATTTACTTTCTTCTCACATGCCATTTGCCAGAATTTTGGATGGTACAAAGAAGCGAAAGTTTCATTTTGCTTTTCCCAGCATGAGGAAAAAATCGAGTTTTGCTATTTGGGGAGCTTACGGGAAAGGTCCAACACTACTCGGGTCTTCAGTTGCCTCACAAGGTGACTCACTGCCTGGCAAACACTTTTACCCCCAGGTGGGACTCGTGATAAACTAGAAGAGGCAAATGCTCAGGTTTGCTTCATAAGTGACGTATCCCAGAGGGGTTTTAATTATTCATTTGATGTCCTGATTATATTTGCAAACCTCTTTATGAAAAAAAGTACATAAAAGCGAGCATCTTCCTATTATATTTTCACAACCTTCATGATTTCGTAGGGTTATTTTGGAAATGTGTACTTGATGAAATAATCTGGGTTGGGTATGTTCCAGGTAGTTTCAAGTAACCTGGGTAAGGTGATGTTGTTTACAGAAACAGACTAAGGGCTATAATTGAGAGTAAGTCATTTCATAGAAGCAACATCTATAAACATAGGCCTTCCCACCCCCCGCCCCCCAGCCCCTGCCAAAAAAAAAAAAAACAACAAAAACACAAAAAAACAACCTGATACATACCTGCTTTTTCCCGGAGTATTTACAGTAGCACAAATAACTTTGCTGAGGATCTTATAAGGGAAACACAGCTGGGTCCGTTATGCATTTCTGGGACAGGAGGGTCACTAAGCCTTTTCTGGTCTTACTCACTGCGGGCTCCCGGCTTTGCTAGGACCTTTCCATCTGCTGGCCCTTTTGGGATATGCGCTAACTGGTAGGAAGGTCAGTTTTGCAGTGTGTTATTTGACCAAGCTTTTACTTTTTCTGTGAGAAGTTTAAATATGTTCTTCCTGGGATATACAGAGTCCTCAGTCAAGGCAGTCAAGTTAAGACACTAACTTGGCCCTTTCCTGGTGATATATTTTCTCCAGAGCAGGAAGTCTCCTTCCGACGCGATTCAGAGAGTGTTTCATGTTTGAAGACAACAAAGCCAAAATATTAGAAGCATTAACTTACTAGAGCCAAACTAGCAACATTCGGTTCTGAAATTTTAGATCATCTCTGAAATATGAGGTAGGTGTGGCCTGCCCTCTCCCCAACCCACCTTAATTCTAGAACTTGATGTTCAGTAGACACATACCCCTTCAGAGACCTTTGTGAGCTAGGACTTCTCAAAAGATAGATGCAGGACCTTTACCTCAGAATTATGTAAACTGTGATCACGTTTTAGAAGAGTTATTATTTGCTAAAACCAGTTAAGTTTTTTGTATATGTGTAAATGATCACAGAAGTGAATTTTATAAAATGTTCTGTATAGTCAGGTTGTACCCTCGTGTTCTCTTGGAGTGGATTCTTTCCTATGCAGTCTTATCTGCGCCTCTGTGTCTCGGGAATGTTTTGTCTGTTACTTCACCCATGTGTCGTTGTGGAGGAAGTCGCATCACACAAATTGAAACACTCCTGTGTACAGTACTGTAGCTTGTACTGTTTCTTTTATTATTATTTTAGCCATTAGACCTCCCCTCCCTTACAAGTGGTGTTTGGTCTTCTTGTTGCATTTCATGGACCTGGGGGCTTCCTTGCAAAGGACTTTAGAGCCCTTTTTCATGACATTACCGATTACATCTTTGTTTATGTTTAATACTTTGTATTGGAAATTTTAAATGCTGTGGATTTGTGTAGATTTCTAATACCAAAGATGGAAGTAAATGTTTTTTTCCATATGCTTTGTCTTGCCGGTAAGCAGCCATTGTGTAATATGGTGAATTAGAGTGTTATTTCACTTTGTAATATTTTGTAAATATGTCGATACAATAAATAGTTACTACTTGCATTAAATTGATTTCTTGAGAGTTGAAGAGCTTTCCATGAACAATTGCCTAATTCAACATATAGCAACCTTATAATAAACATGGGAATAGAAGCCCTGATTGTTTAGATTTAGCTCGGGATTGCTGCCTCAGTTATGAACAGTGACCTGCAAGATTTGCTCGGTGGTCACATACAATGTCGCCCTGACCTGTTTACTATGTGTCGCACACTGTTCTAAATGCTTTCTGTGGACTAACTTCTGACAACTCGAGAAGGTAGGACCCAACACCATCGCCATGTTTCAGATGAAGACACTGAGGCATCACAGGAGATTTGCAACTTGGCCCAGATCGCACAGCTGGTGAGTGTGGGGCCTGGGGTTCTGACTTGGGCAGACTTGGGCAGCCCAGCTTCACAGCGTGAAGAGCCACTACTACACTGTATGAAGCAAAAGAGAGATCTGTTTCTAAGATTACCTAGCCAAAGGAAGCTATTTGATGCAAAAGAGTGGTTTAAACAATTGAAGATGAACACAATTCAGGAACATTTGCCTGTCCTTGCCTTGTAGAAGAGAAAATCGAACAGGTATTTCCTAGAAAGACTGTGTCAGAGATTGAACTTTTTCTGTCTTGATTCAAATTTTGCACAGAAAATAATGAACTGCTAAAGCAGAAAGATCTGGAGGCAAATTTCCTTTGGCAGAGCAGGCCTGAGGATTATCTTGGGGTGGGGGGGGGGGAGGAGGAACGGTCTGGCTCAGAAGGGGGTGGGAGCCTGTTCCCTCTAAGGACCAGGAAAGCCTCGTTCTCCCAGAGTAGACAACAGTGGCTTCTGCTTGAGCTCACCAGCACAACTGTGCTCAAAAATACAAAATCCCCCTATTTCCTTATGGTACGGTGGCTTATTCAGCCCTGTCCCCTTCACTTGAAGAGCCTATGCCTTTGGTGTCTTTGTTTTATCCCTTCTCTTTGACATTTAACATTTATGTGACTTTTAGGCCTTCGATCAAATCATCACCATCCTCACCACCACTGAGGTGTCCCACTGACTGTATTAGTTAACATAGGAATAGATGCTTTATAACAGTCCAGTGTATTTTCTCTTCCATCCAGGAATTGAAGTAAACCTCGTGGATGATGAGTCTCCAGATCTATCTGATAGCGGTTCAGAAGAGCGGTGAGAGCTTGGCCCCAGACAGCAGACCACAAATGTGAGTCCGTGTCCCTCCCATCCAGGCCACGTGAGGCCTCAGCCAATCAGGGTAACAATGGCACGTGTTTCAGAGGATGGTTGTGAGACTCACCTGAGGTAGTACCTCTCAGTGAAAGTGTACCTGACACCGCCTGAACCACTGTTGTTATTATCCTCACTCTTGTCAGATGGATTTGCTGGCAAATTTGGGAGCTTGCCATATTAATCTTTGCATTCCTGTAGTGTAAGTCGGCCTAATTATTGGATTAAGGAGTGGAACTCTGCAGATCCTAAATTAGTCTCTCTAGGAAGCAAATTCAACTATTTGATTGTCACAGGAAAAGTGGAAGTTGTAGCAACTGTCAGATCTGGGTTCAAACCCCAGCTTTGCTATAGACTTCTGAAGTCAATTTTCTCTTCTCTAATAAAGGGATAATTATAAGTGTCTGAGGGGCTCGTATGAAAGATAAACTATAACCTGAAAAAGATGTCCAGGAGAGCCTGGCACATTGTGGGTACTCAAGAAGTATTGATCTCCTTCCCTTTGTAAACTTTAAAATACTCAGGAATCAAGTTACATACTTGCAGCTTTTATTTTGAATATTAGAGCTAATGCTTTGTTTCTTAGACATGCTTTAATTTTGAGCATTCAAATTACAGATGGAATAAAATACAGATTAATATGCAAACCCACAAACTTAGAAGTTGAGTTCAACAGTTATTTTCACTAGGAAAACGGAGTTTTCACCCAGCTCATAGTCACTTGGACTCAGTCCATTAGTCACCTCATTTTTCACTGAAAATAGTTTTCTGGGATTGGATGGACTCTGATTAGGAACGTTACGCCCTCATGTCTTGCAGAATTCAGAAGGCACCTATTGCAAGTAACGGACAAGTCTGTGTTTTACTAGACACCAGGGTCCGCGTTGAGTCCCGAGCTGGGGGAAGGTGAGCTCCCGAATGGCCGACGTGTCCAGCCCATCGAGTACTGCCAGAGCCTGGTCCCCGTTCTCACCGGCCAAGTGAGCCTGGGCAGAGCACAGAGGATCTTCATCTCTGAAAATGAAGAGGTTAACTGGTTGGATTCTGTTACTTCGACTTTGGCTCCACAGTTTAGTGACATTCTGGGTGTTTTTTTTTTTCATGGTTCAGAATAAATTCAAAGCCTTCGTCAAAACGTGCAGGTTTTAAAATACCCCGGCACTAACCATGCAAGTCAAATATCTGCTTGTATTGACAAGTAACTGCATAATCATTGCATGGCTGTAAGTGGCACGAGGGAGGCTCCGTGGGTCTGCCTTATTCACGCTGTGTCGGGGACCGTCTGTGGGGACCCACTCGAGATTCTGCAGCAGAACAGCTAAGCAAGCCTTGGACTTGGAGTCTAACAGTGGAGTTCCATGTGGATGGTTTCCACTGAACCTCAGAAACCACAGCCACCTGCAGGACCCCTGGAAATTGGCCAGTTCTTGGCTGGCGACAGGACACAACCTCTCTCCCAACTGATTGCTTGCATCACCCGAGCACTCCTGCGGCTCGCCCACAGGGGGCAGACATGCAAGTGGGCTACGTGTAGTCCAGATTGGCCTCCTACCACTAACACACAGTAAACAGAAACCTCCCTGCATTGGCAATCCACAGCTCACAACGTCTTTTCAGACTTCGGTGCATCAGATTTGGAGCAGCACCTGAAAGGCAGGTAGGCTGGTCTTCTTCTCTGTCCACTATTGAGATGAGAAGACTGAGGCTTGGCCGACTGATCTGGCCTGCCCAGGGTCAGACTGATGGAGGCCCTCAGGGTGAAACTCTTGGCAAAGTAAAGATTCAAAGCCAAGTGTCCTGGCCCTAAGTCAGATAACCACTCTTTACTCTCCTCTGTGATAGGGCGATGCATGGGAGCTTCTGATTTTTCAAAATTATTTCTGCAATACCTAGGGCCTTGCTTCCTAGAATCATTCAGGGAGCTGCTATCTGCACTCTGGGCAGCTGCTAAGATCCTTGGTCCGGTGGAAATGTGGCTAGGTCACCACCTTTGCATATCTTTTGCTGTCAGCATGTAGTGATGTGATTGAAATCTGTCCATTGTGTGGGGTTTTTTTATTTTTAAGCAATCTCTACACCCAATGCAGGGCTCGGACCCACAACCCTGTGATCAAGAGTCGCATGCTCCATGGGCTGAGCCAGCCAGGTGCCACTGAATTGTGTCAATCTAATGATGACTCAAGAGTCTGATCAGAGAATGGTTTTGAGTTTTGTAGTGAAGTCAATGATCTCTCCTCCAAAAGGGGAGGGTTTTGTTGTTTGCTTTGTTTTCAGTGATAATTTTAAGATGTCTTCTTTTCCCAATTGGATATTCTATTTTGGTACTCATGTGTAGGCAGTATACTAGGTGTTTGGTATATGTGATCGAATTTATCTCATTTAACCCTGCTAAGAGTCCATTAAGCACTGGGAGCATCCCATCTAAATCATAGCAACTCTAGTCCTGGCTGAAGGAGTCTTGTACCCGAGGCCTGGATATTAAGACACTTTGGCCTGTTTTACTGTTGTGTTTGACCTTTTCGTCTAAGAAGCAATAGGGATTAAGGGTTAAGGCTTCACGAGGCCTTAGAACCAGACTATCTGGCTCTACCACTTACTAGCTGTACAATGTTGGGCAAGTTGCTTACGCTGCTTGTTTCTCTATAGTTAAGAATGCGGTGACAATAGCGCCTTATTTCAAAGGGTTATGACGGTAAATGAAATAATATGTAGGAACAAGAGTTTTAAATTTGCATCCAGGCCACCATTTTTAATTAAATTTTTAATGTAATACATATAGAAATAACTGTTCCAGATTTTAAAAGTTAACTCAGACATGAAAAACAATCTCTTTGGTATGTATATTGGCCTTCGGAAGAAGCATGTTGAGTTAGTTAATTCCTCGCATTAACAGTGCTTTAAGAATGATGTGTTAGGAGCACAAATCGAACATGATGCAGAGTGTATTCGTGATCTACTGCTATGGAACATACTCGCACACATAGCAGCCCAGTTCAACAAACCTTTATCTCCCAGGAATCGGAGTAGACTCGTCCGGTATTTCTGGCTCAGGATTGCCCATAAGGCTTCCATCCAGGCGTCAGCTGCAGTCAACTCCTGGTTCCACCCAGAGAGAATCTGCTTCCAAGCTTGCTCATGGAGGCCTCTCCACAACATGGCAGCGGGCTTCTCCCAGAAGGAGCCAGCCAAGAGTGAGAGACCGAGAGCACTCGAGGTAAAAACTAGTCTCTTCATAACTTAATCTCAGAAGTGAGAGCCCATCGCGTATGTTCTACTCTGTTCTTTAGAAGTGAATTATTAAATCCAGCTCACACTCAAGGGGACTTCACAAGGCATAAATACCAGGAGAAAGGGCTCGCTGGGGGCCATCCTAGCAGCTGCTTACCACAGCTGGGTAAATTGAAAGATTATTTAAGTCAAGTATGCAGTCTGTCTAAAGGGCCCAGGTTAGTTTGGAGAAAATTAGTAGACTAAAATTGAGTTCTTGGTAAAAAAAAAAAAAAAAAAGATTTCCCGATGATTTCTTAAAAACAGTATTTACTGTGTTTAGGTTGTACAGAGAATACAGGGGTGCATAAGAGAGTGAAGTCTCCTTAGGGGAGCTCATTTTATTTCTCTTATTTAGGAAATGCCCTTCCTGAGGCTCAAAGTGTTGAGAGAGGGAAAGGGGGCCAGGGGAGGTGGAGAAGGAGAGTTGTCAGACATGTAAGAAGTTGGCTCCTTCTCACAGAAACAGAAAGATGGAAGCAGCAACTAGATATGCCTTGGAAGAAGCTGTGGAAGATTTAAAGTGATAAAGTCCCACAAATGTAGTGATCTGAAGGGGCACGTGCACCTGAATGTTTATAGCAGCAATGTCCACAACAGCCAAACTATGGAAAGAATCTAGATGTCCATCGACAGATGAATGGATAAAGAAGAGGTGGTCTGTATATACAGTGGAATACTATGCAGCCATCCAGAGAAACAGTCTTGCCATTTGCAATGACGTAGATGGAACTAGAGGGTATTATGCTAAGTGAAATAAGTCAGTCAGAGAAAGACAATTATCATATGATCGCTCTGATATGAAGAATTTGAGAGGCAGGGCGGAGGGTCACGGGGGGGTAGATGAAGGAAATAAACCATAAGAGACTCCTAAACTCACGAAACAACTGAGGGTGGCTGGGTTATGGACATTGGGGAGGGTATGTGCTGTGTTAAGTGCTGTGAAATGTGTAAGCCTGATGACTCACAGACATGCACCCTGGGGCAAATAATCTATTATATGTTAATAAAAAATAGATGACTTAAATATTAGTTAAAAAAAATTATAAAATTCCCAGGAATCTGGCAAATCATTAGTTCATTCTTTTAACTAGTACGTCTTGAGCTCCTTGGATGTACTTCACCATTCTAGGCTTTGAGGATACAGTGATGAACCTGCCAACTTGCTCGCAGATGGTGCCAAGCAATAAACAGATACATAAAATTTGGTACTGGTAAGTGTTATGGGGTGAAGGAGGGGAGCAAAATAATTGAAGAGAGTGTTAGTCTCTGGAGGGTGGTCAAGGAAATGATTTTTGAGAGGGAAAAATATGTGACTGAGGACTTTGCGGGTGGGAGAACAGCAGTCCGGTGGAGGAGAGTTAGGAGGAAGGAAGTGACAGGAGCTGATGTCAGAGGAGGAGATCGGGCCGGTCTTGTGGTAAAGGGGAAGATGGAAGCCGGGACATGACGTGATCCCCTTTCTATCTCAGAAAGCAAACACTCAGTGCCCTGGACGGGGATAGAACTGAGGATGTGCAGTCAACCCTGTTTGCCATTTTTCTCCAAGTCGCTCCTATATTAGCTTGTGCGGGCTGCTCTAACAGAGTACCACACACTCGGGAGCTTCACCAACAGCAGCGCATTGTGTTCTAGTTCTGGAGGCCGGAAGTCCAAGATCAAGGTACTAGCAGGGCCGGGTTCCCTCTGAGCTATGCCAGAGAATGCTAATCTTCCCCTGTGTGTGTCCGAATGCCCCATTTTTAGGTAAAGATACCAGTCATATTGGGTTAGGGTGTCCCCCTTCTCCACTCGGACTTCACCTTAATGAGTGACATCTGATGCTCCCATTGCCAAGTGAGGTCACATTTTGGGGTCCTGGGGGTTGGGATTACAACATGTGAATCTGGCGGGCGGCACAGTTCAACCCAAAATGACTCTCTTTTTTAGATTCTCAGGTTATGAGGGAGTTTCCTGAAACATATAAAAGCTGCAGCAGAGGTTAGTGGGGGGAGCAAAGTGCACCAGAGAGAGGTGGCTGCCCAGCGGGGTGTAAAGGACGGACAGACTTTGGTAGAAATTGAAGTAGTTGCCAGTGGAAATACCACTTTTACCCATGTATTTTTCAGCTGCTCAGCATTCAGCCCCAAGTGAATTACCCCTCTTTTTTTTTTTTCCTCACCCTCCGTTCCAGGATCACACATCTTCTCTCCAGGAGAGGAAGGCTCCTAAGCACTTCTGTGCGATGAGCTCATTAGGAACAAGCAACCTATTTAAATGAATTAATGAAATGCTCCAGAATTCTGTGCAAATTAAACCTGTATAATAAGAAAAAGGGAGGAAAAGTGTGCCATGGTTTTGTAGAGAGGTGGAAAATGCTCTTGGTGTTTATTACACTTAATGATGAGATATTGTTGCCTGAGTGGTTTGGAGGAGAAAATCTACATTAATGATGTGTGGTGAAATGCACCTACATTAGTGTAAAAGAAATTGTTTTCTTTATTCAGTCTGTCTGGCCTACTTGTATTACACGATTTGTTTTGCAGTTTCCTTAAAATAACTGACATGATCCCATTTTTTCAAGTCCTGCCTCAAAGATGACATTTGTAAGTGGAACCTAAAGGAAAGAGGGGAGGGATAAACCCTAAATTAACAACCTTAGAACGATGCCTTGGCTGCTGCACCATCAGTTCAAAGCTGCTGAGCAGAAAGACCCAAACAACAATCTGGTATGCTCTCTTGGGATTTCTGAGCATGGCCTGAAATACAATTAAAATTGTGCAAAATGTCCAACTTGAACTTGTAATCACATAAGTTATTTTTAAAACAATTAGCACTTTCAAAGTTCTGAAGATGTTAAAATTACATACAGTTTTTTCCAAAACGATTCTGTAACACAACTAACAGAGTGGGGGCCGCGGGCAGAGCCCAGGAGCAAGACTCTGGCAAAGCAGGTTTTAGTCTTGCCTCCTTCCACTAATAAGCCAAGAACCTCTAAGGTTCAGTTCCCTCCTCTATATGATGAAGGCATCCAAGTTGACTACTGCTGTGTCTACATCGGATTTTAGCATTCTGTCTGTCTACATCAAGCCAGTTAGTGAAGATTTGGCCAGGGAATCAGATTTGTAAATGGGACAGAGAATTGAGGCTCCAACAAAATCGGAATGGACAGATTTAAAGGGCAGAGACTTGAACCAGTTTCTTATTTCCACTCCCTCCACCAAGTTAAGTTCATGTCACCTAGACAACTGCAAGCGCCCCCATCTGTCATCCCTACTCCCATTCTTGTGATTACATCATTTCTCTTTTTTTTTTAAAAGATTATTTATGAGAGAGTGGGGGGAAGAGCAGAATGAGGGGGTCAAGCAGTCTCTGCACTGAGCATGGAGCAGACACACGGCTTGATGCCACCACCCCAAGATCATGACCCAAACTGAAATCAAAAGTCTGAAGCTCAACTGACCACAGAGCCACCCAGGCGCTACATCATTTCCTTCTTCAAAACTCTTCAACAGCTCCCTTCTATCCAGTGCACGTATTGAGTACGGACCTACGGCCTGGGTGCGGAGACAAGGGGTGGATGAAACAGACAATCCCTGCAGAGCCCACTTCATGGGGGCAAGAACGGGCGGGCAGGCAGACAGTCAACAAATACACCTAAGATCAGGAAGCAATAAATACAATGAAGAAAAAGCAGAGGAAGGAGATAGTAAGAGGAAAGTACTACTTCAGACGTGGCTACCACAGAAGGCATCTCTAGTGAGTATTCAAACAGATCTGAAGGAACGGGGGAAGGAGCCATGTGGGTATCAGGGTAACGCACTGTAGGCAGAGGGAAGGGCCCGTGCAGAGTCACGGGGTGGGCTTGGGGTGGTACTTCCAAAAAACAGCATGTGGATCTGCGATTCTAGAGCAAAGTGAGCAAGGGAAAGGCTAGAAGATAAGTTAGCTAACGTGGACCAAATCATCTAGGGTCCAGTGGATAATGGTAAGGGATTTGGGTCTTATTTGGGGGAAAACCAGTGAAAAGTTTTGAGCAGGGAAGGGACATGATCATATTTTTTTGCTGGCTTCGTGGTGGGGGTTTTACTGAAGGAAGACAAGAGGGGAAGGAGGGAGGCCATAAAAGCGCTACTGTGTAACGTAGGTAAGACACGATGGTGGCTGATAGTGGGGGGGGACATGTGAGAAGTATTGGGATTTCAGATCAATTTTGAAGCCCCTGCTGGCCTTGCCTAGGGCTCGAATGTTGAGTGATGAGAAAAACTGAATCATCAAGGCTGATGTCAACATTTTGACTTAAATAGTGTTTAAGCACATGCCTGGTGCCATACATGGATGGTAAGGGTGAGCGGCTAATTTGGGAACAGCGGCGATAAATCAACTATTCAGTTCTGGGTGTAGTGAGCTTAAGATGCCTGTTAGCCACCTAAGCATGAATGCTAGGTAAGCGGTGGGGTATGAGTCTGTAGTTAGAGGAGAGGTTAAGGCAGGATTTAGACATGCGCAGCATATTTGAAGTCAGGGGACTAAATGAGATCATCTTACCAAATGAGTGTAGGAGAAGCAAGCCAATGACTGAACCTGGGGCACTCTAGTGTTTACAGTTTGGGGGGAAGAGACTCCAGCAATGGAAGTCAGTCACAGAAGACCAATCTACATCCATCTGCACCACCATCCTTCCTTCTTGTTACATGAACTGCCCGTGCGCCTATCCAGAGCCACCAATTCACAGACACTTGGAATCTCGTTTCTTCTCCTGTCCTCAAGAACTTCTTTCAGTGATTATTCCCTTTCCATGCTGCAAATTCAGTCTTTATTTCTGTAGCACACCCTTCCCATCAGCATACAAATAAGCTTCTCAAAAAAAAAAAAAAGGAAAAGCTCTGACTACTATCCATTTTATGATCTCCTCTAGAGGAACATCCTTGAAACAATTGGCTAAAGTTACTAACATTGATTCTTAATCTATTTCTTGTATCTACTTCAATCTAACCTCTGACCTCAAAATTCCACCAAAACCTTCTCCAAAAAAGCCTCCACATTGCCAAATCCAGAATCAAGTCTCAGCAGCATTTAAACTGCTGACCACAACTCTGTTCTTGAAATAATTGTTTCACATAGAAATAGAAATACCATTCTTTCTTCTTTACTTTCCTACCTCACTAGCTGTTTCTTCCCAAATTCTAATCCACTCTACAAGTATTTAGTGCCTATTCTGTGCCTGCATTGTTCTTGCCCCTGGAGATACAGCAGTGAACAAGCCAACACCCTTTGTGTCATGGAGCATAGCACTTTCTAGTAGGTAGAGATGGACAATGATGTTCTGGAAGCCAGAAGAAAATGCTTCAAGAGGGAAGGGGGATCAGCAGCACAAGTGATGGTGAGAGATTAAGATGAGGGCTGAAAACTAACCACTGGACCTGGCAGTTGGGGGTCTGATGTTCATCCTGATATGAGTTTTAGTGAAGGAATAAAATCAAATTGTTTGGAGCAGATTCCAGAAAAAAGAGCAGGGGGAAGGACAGCTGGTAGCAAGCATACTGTGCTCCTTTTGAAGTATTTGGAGATGTCTTAGTGTTCCTTCTCTCGAAAACATTTTCTTGTACATTTCATTCCTCAGGTCTCAGCTTAGATGTCATTTCACAGGAGAGTGTTCTCTGACCACCTAATCTAATGCTCTCTCAGGCCCATCTTATTTTCCATCACTACACTATCATGTCTATAAGTATAGATTTGAGTATTTGCAATGTACTTAGGTCTCTCCCACTGTCCCACTATTCTTTAAGTTCCATTAAGACTGTTTTAGGGAGCACCTGGGTGGCTCAGGTCATGATCTCGGAGTCCTGGGATCGAGCCCTGTATCAAGCTCTCTGATCAGTGGGGAGCCTGCTTCCTCCTCTCTCTCTGCCTACTTGTGATCGTTATGTCAAATAAATAAAATATTAAAAAAAAAAAACAACTATTTTAAGCTCCATAAAATGAGTACCTAGGGTGTTACTGGCACAATGTATTCATTGCCTATGTGAATGAATGCATGAATGAATGAAAAAAATGGCTAACCAGCCTTCTTTCTCTGGGGCAGTACAGGATTGTGCCATGTCAATTTACTACATTTCCCAGAAATCCCATTTCCCTTATGTCTCCAGAGTAGTGCTGGCAAAACAAGAACTTGTGCAAAATTTGAAAAGCAGAAGTAAAGCAATAGTTACTACTCTCAGAAGGTCTTGCTGTCAAATATGTAGAGAAAAGTTTCAGGTGTCTGCTTATCATTTCTCTTCCCCATTCTTTATCTAGTTCTCTTTTCTGGCTACTAGACCTGATTCCTTGATTCAAAACCAGTGTTTGGCTGCTGATCCATAGAGGTGGAACTACACAGTAGACATAGGTTCCTACAGGCCTATTAAAAAGCTTCCCCTCTGTGCCCGCAGTAGTGTCTCTTAGATTCTCTGCAAGCCTGACTTGTCTACCTTACACCAGTGTCTCAGGAGGACTAGTTAGTGACTAGTTGGTTCTTCCAACTCTCCTTATTAGATATAACTTCCCTAATATTTGTCATACTTGCATAAGATATCATTCTGTAACAAATCTCTTATCCAATAACAGTCATAATGGGTCTAATTTTCTGACTAGACTTTGGTAGTTAATTGGTTTTTTATTGGTTATTGGTATCACTCAGCCACATGGAATTCTCTTCAAGGCTAATCTGACCATATCCTGTGCTGAGTGGTCAATCCACCAGCATCAGGAACCAGCCTCAGTGCCAAATATGGCACCATTCCCCACGGTAACCAGCCAGCCATCTGATTACTTTGGACCACTGCCATCATGGAAGGGCAGTGCTTTGTTCTCCCTGGAATAAACACTTAACTCTGGATATGGATTAACCTTCTTTGTCCAGAATGCTTCTGCCAAAGTTATTATCTATGGATTTATACCTACAGATTGTTCATTATTCTATAATCTATTGCTTCTGACCAAGGAGTTCATTTTGTAGCAAATTAAGTGCAGCAATGATATTGCATTCACAGAATTTACTATTATCATATTTCCCATAATGCTGAAGCAGCTGACCTGACAAAACTAAAGATTCAGTTATGGTCCCAGCTGGCTGGCAACACTGGGTAATGTATGTATGCATTATTCCAGGATGTAGTAGATACCCCGAATCAGGGACCAGTATGGGTTGTTGTTTTTCCCATAGCCAAGATTTTCAGGTCTGAGAATCAAATGGTAGATATGAGAGTGGGTCCTTTACAATACCTCTTTAGTACCCCTTTGTAAAATTTGGCTTGTCATCCCTATAATTTTAGGCTATACTGGTTTAGAATCTTTAGTTCCTGAGGTAGTAATGTTTCTACCAGGGGATTCAACAAATCCATTAAGTTGGAAGGTGAGACTGCTGCCGTGTCACTTGGGGCTGTTCAAGACAACCAACAGGCAGAGCAAGATGGCGGAGAAGTAGGAGGTTGAGATAGAGTCGGATCCCAGAAGTTCATCTAGATAGTTATCAACTCATTCTAAAAGCCAGCATACTCTACTCAACAGGAGAGAGAAGAGAGGAAGAAGAGCAATTCTAGGAATAGAAAATCGACCACTTTCCGAAAGGTAGTGAAAGTGAATCCAAAGCGACAAAAAGAGAGACCGTGGGGGGAGGGCCCAGCTCCCTGCAGCTGCAGAGCCACGGAGCACAAAATGGGAACTTTTAGAGTCTGCTCCGCTGAGGGACATTGCTCCAGAGGCTAGGCCAGAGATCTGGCCCTTGCGGGAACAGAGTGGTTTCAGGTCCTGCAAGGTTACAAAGAGACCGGGGGTGTCTGAGTGCGGCAGAGCTCCCAGATATCGGGGCGGAGAAGCCGGCAGCAGAGAAAGCACCGCGTAGTGTGCTTTCAGCTGGGGCTTATACTAAACTGTGGCCACAATCCTTCGAGCGAGGAGCACATAAGGCATGCCGGAGAGACCCACTCCTTCCCCCTCGGGGAGTGCACAGCAGGAATCTGCTGGGTTTGGAGACTCCAGACGGGGCCGCAAGACAGAGATAGAAATGTGCCGCCACCGGTGGCTGAGCTCGGAGCTTGGGGGGGGACCCGGGAGACGGGAGTGATTGACTGTTTTCCTCTGAGGGCGTGCTGAGGAGCGGGAACCCCAGCGCTCAGCTCCTCCGGCCAGAGACTGGGAGCCGCCATTTGCATTCCCGGCCTCCAGGGCACTACGGAAAGCGCTCAGGTAACAAAGACTCCCAAGAGGGAACCTGAGCTAATTGCTTGGCCGCTCCCTGGGCAAGGCAGGGCAATTCCACCTCAGGCAAAGACCTCTGAGAACCAAGTTGAAAGGGGCCCCTCCCCAGAAGATCAGTGAGAATATCCAGCCAAGCCCAAGTTCATCAATCAGTGAAAACTGTGGAACTCCAGAGTACTTTTCTCTCTCACTCATCTATTTTTAGCTTGATAAAATGACAAGGCCGAAATACTCACCACAAAAAAAGAGACCGTACCAATGGCTAGAGACCTAGTTAATACAGACATCAGTAATATGTCAGAAATAGAGTTCAAAATGACAGTTATCAAGGTGCTACCTGGGCTCGAAAAAAGCATGGAAGAGATTAAAGAATCCCTTTCGGGAGAAATAAATAAAATCTAACCAAGATGAAATCAAAAAAGCTATTAATGAGATTCAAACAAAAATGGAGGCTCTTAATGCTAGAATAAATGAGACAGAAGAAATAATTAATGACATAGAAGACCAAATGGCAAAGAATAAAGAAGCTGAGGAAAAGACAAACAACTATTGGACCACGAGGGAAGAATTTGAGAGATAAGTGATACAATAAGATGTAACAATATTAGAATAATTGGGATTCCAGAAGAAGAAGAAAAAGAGAAAGGGGTGGAAGGTATATTGGAACAAATTATTGTAGAGAATTTCCCTAATCTGCTGAGGGGAACAAGCATCAAAATCCAGGAGGCACAGAGAACCCACCTCAAAATCAATAAAAATAGGTCTACACCCCGTCATCTAATAGTAAAACTTACAAGTCTTAGTGACAAAGAGAAAATCCTGAAAGCAGCTCGAGACAAGAAATCGGTAACATACAGAGGCAGGAATACTAGATTGGCAGCAGACCTATCCACAGAGACCTGGCAGGCCAGAAAGGACTGGCATGATATATTCAGAGCCCTAACGAGAAAAATATGCAGCCAAGAATACTATACCTAGCTAGGCTGTCACTGAAAATAGATGAAGAGATAAAAAGGTTCCAGGGCAAACAAAAACTAAAGGAATTTGCAAACACCAAACCAGCCCTATAGGAAATATTGAAAGAGGTCCTCTAAGCAAAGAGAGAGCCTAAAAGGAACCTAGAACAGAAAAGAGGAGAGACAATATACAGTTAACAGTCACTATACAGGCAATACAATGGCACTAAATTCTTATCTGTCAATAGTTACCCTGAATGTAAATGGGCTCAATGCCCCAATCAAAAGACACAGAGTATCAGAATGGATAAAAAAACAAGACCCATCGATATGCTGTCTACAAGAAACTCATCTTAGACCCAAAGACACCTCCAGCTTTAAAGTGAGGGGGTGGAAAACAATTTATCATGCTGATGGACATCAAAAGAAAGCTGGGGTGGTGATACTTATATCAGATAAATTAGATTTTAAGTCAAAAAATATAATAGATGTAGAAGACACTGTATCATACTTAAAGGGACTGTCCAACAAGAAGATCTAACAATTATAAACATCTATGCCCCTAACATGGGAGCAGCCAATTATATAAACCAATTAATAACAAAGTCAAAGAAACACATCAACAATAATACAATAATAGTAGGGGACTTTAATACCCCCCTCACTGAAATGGACAGATCATCTAAGCAAAAGATCAACAAAGAAATAAAGGCTCCAAATGACACACTGGACCAGATGGACATCACAGACATATTCAGAACATTCCATCCGAAAGCAACAGAATACACCTTATTCTCTAGTGCCCATGGAACATTCTCCAGAATAGATCACATCCTGGGACACAAATCGGGTCTCAACCGGTACCAAAAGATTGGGATCATTCCCTGCATGTTTTCAGACCACAACGCCATGAAACTAGAACTCAATCACAAGGGGAAAGTTGGAAAGTACTCAAATACATGGAGGCTAAAGAGCATCCTACAAAAGAATGAATGGGTTAAACAGGAAATTAAAGAAGAATTTAAAAAATTCATGGAAACAAATGAAAATGAAAACACAACTGTTCAGAATCTCTGGGACCCAGCAAAGGCAGTCCTGAGAGGAAAGTATATAGCAATACAAGCCTTTCTCAAGAAACAAGAAAGATCTCAAATATATAACCTAACCCTCCACCTAAAGGAGCTGGAGAAAGAAAAACAGATAAAACCTAAACCCAGCAGAAGAGGAGAAATAATCAAGATCAGAGCAGAAATCAACGAAATAGAAACCAAAAGTACAGTAGAACAAATCAACGAAACTAGGAGCTGGTTCTTTGAAAGAATTAATAAAATCGATAAGCCCTTGGCC